>BGPR01001671.1:212216-230817 GCA_013235015.1 Araneus ventricosus | reverse complement strand
GGGAGTGGTCTCCCCTAAACTTTCTCATATACTTACCAAAAAGGTGTCATTTCCCCTCCCCCCGCGCGAATAAAAATTGTGAACCTTCTGTAATCAAGAATGGCACGACTATCCAAAAGTTGCTCTTGGGTCTCGCGTCAGACGAAAGCAGGGTAATAGCAGTAGCGCGTGATTTCGAAGGTCACGAGTAGCGCCAATACGCAATTTGGCCTTAATATGTAATTTGAACGCCATTTTTTAACCGATTGAAATGAAAATTGGACGCCTATCTGCCATTAGGGTTCGAAGATCACATACCAAATTCCATTTATCTAAGTAGTTGTATTTGGGGTTGTCAGATGAATGGGTGAGTCGGTGGACGTGGGTCATGGTCGTAGTTTTATTTAGGAGTTATGGCGTTCAGAAGTATGCGATTAAGCAGACAGACAGACAGTCAACGTATTGAAGGATTTGGCCCAAAACTTTAGACTAACCTACATTACTGATGACAAATCTCTGTACCAAATTTTATCCGACTAACTATTCAAGTGTTTGAGTTATAGTGTTCACATGAAAGCGGACAGTGAGACTTCCCGCAGACGGATTTTGTCCAAAATGTGATAGAAAGCTCCAAATTACGTGCAAAGATCACATACCAAATTTCATCCCAGTATCACTAATAGTTTTCTAGTTATCATGCTCATAGACAGACACACAGACATAATTCCAAAAATGTGGTTTTCGGACTCGGGGAGGTCCAAAACGTGGAGATTCGTCAAAATCTGGAGTTCGAATTTTTTGACGATTACAATATCTCGTCTTATCTTATCGATATTGATCCACTTTACAACATTTCAATAGCCGTCTTGAAGACGATCCACCAATCATTGCGCAGAATTTTTCGACGAGGCCGCTGATTGTTTAAAAATCATGAAATTCAAAGTTCCATAACTCGCTCAGTTTTTCTCGCAGAAGAGTAGGACTTTTTTCTGTTTAAAATGTTTGAGTGTCAAAAATATTTGACTAAATATAACGGATAGGACCAGGGACCGTATAAAAAGTTATATTTCGCAACTTATTTAGAAATATATTTAGTGACTCAAAAAATATAAAATGTAATTCTTTCCTTCAATTAAAGCATTTTTTCGATGGAAAATATACGTCTACCTCTAACGGTTTAGAAATTAGATATTGGACTACGATAAGTGTGGACTCTCTTTATATTGAAGAAATATTTGGTGTACCTACACATTAAGGTAAAAGGAAAAAAATTAGGGGGTTTTCGCTTAAAAAATGTCAATTAGATTTTTCACCATTATAATGAGGGCCACCCTAATCACCACCCATCAATTTTTCCATGAAAAGATTATTGTTTTTGCCTTAAAAGTACTCTCAAAAATTTCGAATCACTATCCAGTTTTCGAATCTATAGGTTTAGGGTTTTGTGTATTGAAACTGTTTATTGTCTTGATACTTCAATACAAGACGTCTTTTTTTAAAAAAAAATTATTAACATGGACCTTTCATTATTAACAGTGCTTGAAAAAAGTTGATCCCAGTTATTTTTTCCTTAAAAACTTATATTCAATACGAGATTTCAATGATTCTAATTATTGAAGATAATATTTAAGAATTTGTCACCCTACAAATTTTACGACAAAGAATAATATATTTTGAAAACAAAAATTCCATTCCTATAAAAATCATTTAACATGGGTATATGTATTTTAAATAACTCCTTGATTTCGTTATACTCACCATTTTATCATGACTTTCTCTTTAAACATAATAAAAAACATAATTTCGATTTGCCTATTTTTAAAATTGCGGAAAATATTCATCTTCAATCAGTATGTGAAGAATGTCATTATTTTATCCATTCGGAGTACAGCTGATAGAACGTTTTATTAAATAAAAGGTGCAGTGTAAATTAAAACTAATTGTTTAAAAAATTCCGAAAAACGTACCGTCCATCCAATATCGTTTTATCAATACAAGTAATGAATAAGTGTTTTAATATGCCGATTTTTCTTTTTTTACTTTTCATTACGAGTTTTCTGATATTATGCTTATTGGTTCATATTAAAAGGCTTCTATATACCTTTAAAAATCATAAATAGGTTTATTATTGGGATTTTTTATTTGTGCGATAAACAGAAGTTTGAATTATAATTATTACTGAATAGCTATGTACTCTTTCAGGGGAAGTAATTAGCAATAATTTCATTTGCTAGATTTATATTTAACACATTTTATTAAAATTATTGCTGAATAGTTATATATTCTTTCAGGGGAAGTAATTAGCACTAATTTCATTTGATAGATTTGTATTTAACACATTTTAGAACTTATTGAAACATATTGTCTAAATTACCACAATTTTAGCTAAAATGGAATGTATTTAAATCGAAATTTAATAAATTAACACATCGAATTTCATCTGGGTCCTGATTTATATTTATGAAACGCAGCTCTTCAGAAAAAGAGTGGTGTAATTTAACAATATCAGATCAATTATGATTGGCTTCAATTAAGAAAAGAAGCTGCAATTCCTATCAAACTTCTTTCAACGATTGCAGCACCACTTGGGGGCCAGTATAGATCACTGCCGAAATGCTCAATATTTAATCATGTCTTGATTTAATTTTTAGTCATCTTTTAAAGCTAATGTTCTCTCATGACATTCCCACCCATTAATTTCCAAGAAAATATTATTGGTGTTTTTCTTAACTAACCTTAAATTCGTCTGAAAACTTTCGAATCCCCCTCTTATTTTCATAACTATGAGTTCTTGGTTTTGTGTATCGAAGCTATTTATTGTCTTGTTACTTCGTTAAAAGACGCCGACTCTTAAGATTAATAATACGGACCTTTCCATTATTAAAAGTGTTTTGGAAAAGTTTATAACAGTTATTTTTTCCTTAAAAACTTATATTCAATACGAGCGTTCAATAAAATTCTTATAAATGAACGATCGTATTATAAATACTTCACTCTATAAATTTGCCTACAAAGATCGATATATTTTGATAACAGGACGCCCTTTCTTATAAAAATTGTTTAACTTTGAAATAAGTTTATTAAATAAATCTTTGATTTCGTTATACGGAATAATTTATCGTTATTTTCTCTGTAAGCCATAAAAATGGTCCCTGCCTCGAAACAAGTCTCAACATTGAAATGCCTGATAAACCTCTTAAGTTTGCGGGAGAACATTGAAATCATTCTGTAGATTCTGTCTTTCTACAATTCATCAGTAAATATTCGAACTGTGCTCTTAATTAAGACATTAAAATATCGCACAATAAAACTGTAAATGCCTGCCACCGTTAAAATGTGTCCTTTATAAGTGTATATAAAACTTTTTCATGCAGAAGGTCGTCCTCAAATTTAGATTCACACAAACCCAATTTTTTCGAATGACAACAACTAGATACAGATTCTCCTGATTAAATTAGCTCGAATACATATACAATTTGTAATTTTGAGTAAACGGTTGATTAGTTTGTAATAATTGAACTCTGTAATTGCTAATGTTAAAACCGCTTCGGCTTTTTTTAATATATTTCAAAATACAATGAGTCAATGTGATTTATGTTATAATACTTGATAAAGTATACAAAATTTATTTTGATTTTTTTTAAAAATATGAAAGTATATTTTAAAATTTTTATTAATATTTAAATTTATAAGTTAAACATTTTTGAATAGAAACATACAAAAAATTTGTTGGCAATCGAAGGAATATGATATAAAACCTAATTGTTTGAAATTTAAACCATTTCCGTCAGTTAGTTTTTAAGATATGCAACAATCACCAAAAGCGTTCGGAACAACCTGATTTTCGCTTTCTTAAGGGGACATCTCAACTTTAAAAAAGGACTGACTGGCAGGAAAAACAAATCTCTAATATCAAACGAAAAACTAAGCATATTTTCCTATGTTGCTCTAGGTTTGGAAAAATTTATTTCTTTTTAAAATAAGTTTAAAGTTGAATAATGAACGAAAGAAAAAAACCAAACATGTAACAGATTCTATTCCTCTTACATTTCCAGAAACATTATTTTTAAACCACTTAGGTAAAAGCCTTTTATGGTTGTTGAAATATTTTGTAAGATCTTAAATTGATAAAAGTGCAAGGAAGCAAAATTCTGTATAAAGTATGAATCTATATATTGTTACGAACCTGTATTGTCACGTCCCTGCAATGTTAGTCTCATGGTTGGAAATAGATATTTGCAGGAATTCGTATTGGATGCTAGCCAATGAGCCCCCGATCTTGGAGACAAAATGAAGGTTCTCGAATATCCAAGAACTTTGAAGAGATCTCTATAAGGAGCTGAGATATCGAAATTTATGTTGAAAATTCTATGTGTCGTCACTTCCTTTCGGAAAATGTATAAATACCGAGAGCTCATCAAGTGAATGCATCTCTTTAAGTTTTATTCGCTTTGGGAGTCGGTCAGCTGCTAGACGCTGAACGCTATTGTTCGTGCTATTACCGTTATTTCAAGTGATGTGCTGTTTGCTTGTATTCCTAATTTGAGTAAGTTTTGTGTTTTTCCTAATACCTGTGTTTTGTCTTTTACTGAATATTCGTGAATAAAGCGTCATTCTCCATTATCCTTCTGGTTGAATTGTTTCCATCGTACACCGACAGGACGGTTTCGTATCAATATTGTTAAATGTATGAATAAATAAAATTGCTGTGTTTTCCCTGTTACCTTTGTTTTGTCTTTTCCTGAATATTCGTGAATAAAGCGTCATTCTCCATTATCCTCCTGGTTGAATTGCTTTCATCGTACACCCACAGGACGGTTTCGTAACAATATTGTTAAATGTTTGAATAAATAAAATAATATTCAATGAAATAACATAGTAACTTTTTGTGTATAGATAATGCAATGTTATTAGCCTTAGGCAATATACCTGTTTTAAAAAATGAAACAAAAGCTTAAAATATTTCGTTAATAGTTTTGATTTAAGTCTAATATTAGTAGAAAGCAATTAAATATAAAAATTTAAAATTAAAAAATATAAGAAATCATTTTAAATATCTTCGGTGGAAACTATTTTCTTTGGTGGAAAACCGTTTGGTATTATTGAGCAGCATTGCACTATTTTTGTTTTTTTTATAAAAGAATATTTCTGAAAATAAGCATATGTTTTTCACTTATCAGCTACCTAAACATTTTTTATGTTTAAGAATGCTTTTAAAAAAATATTAATCGCTGAAATTATTCGGAATTTGTTATTATTTTAATAATATGCCTCGAGAAGACCATATAACGAAGGTCCAATAATCGATGTTTATCAGTCTAGTTTCTAGTAGAGAAAAAAAGTCGCCAGCTTGAAATCAATATATTCACGGTTTCATTATGGATAAGAAAGTACATAAAAGATTGAAATGTCGTTAGCAGTGTCATATATTCAATGAAACGTCGCATGCAAGATATCATTGATAGAAATGTTAGCTATACTTCTTATTAAATTGTAAATAGTTAATGACTAATATATTTATGCATATAAATATTTGTATTGTTTACCTGTTAAATTATTATATAGATTATAATGTAGAAAAATATTATGTAATATTTTATTGTGTTTTAATTTAAAATAATACACCTCGAATTCTTATTTAGCAATACTTCATTGCCCCAAACAGTTGTCTTTGAAAATGACTAAACTTAAACCAACAGAAAATTACTCCATTCACTTCTGAAATGAAAAGTATTAACAGAGTGACCTATTTTCTATGTTTGCATAGATTGGAAAAGCCCCTTAATCGTTTTCTTGTATATCTGCGGTTAATTTGAACTGAATTACCTCAGATATTATATCTGACGAATTTTTATTATGCAGAATCATTTTAAAAAGTTGAGGGTTGCCGTTGGAAAGTTTGAAGATGAGTCAAATATAAATATTAAGATGTCCCCTTTTGGGGAAAGGCAGTTTGCATATTTTTAAAGAGGACATACTCTTAAATTGAATGACATAATTTCCTGGAATTTACCATTCATACATTACGAGAAATAAGAAGTAGTAAGACACTTTTTTGACGGACTTTACGTTCATGTTTGTCGTGTATTTATGCTATTTATTGCCTTGATATTTAATTAGAAGACCACTATAATAATATTAAACAAATTGGCTTCTTAGGAATCGATGGTTTTTATAGTGTCGCATTGGTATAACGTTTATATTTGAATTTCACTAGCTCATTTTACAATAAAGAATATTCGGAAATTCGATTATCTGCATTAAACTATTATTTCGCAGCCAGCAGGGGTATAAAGGGGTCTACATAAAAATATTAACTCGAATCTTTAGTATGAGATTTTGTGGCATGATAATGCTTTAAAATTGATTATTCGTTTTCTTTTGGGGAAATTGGCTCACGCATAGATTTTGCAACGGAGTGCCTCCTCACAGACTCATAACATATGGCACCATCCAGCCAAAACCTCCAGCCAGTCTAGTCCCCCATGGTAGACAACAATTCAACGTCAAGAAGGAAGAACCACAATTTTCTCCACTTACTCCATTTGACACCAGAATTTTCAGTCCAGATCTCTGTCTCTCTCCCAAATAACTCTTTTTAATTTCCCTCATTGATCTTTATTATGGTTCAAATAAAGCTTTTTTTTTATCATAGCATGAAAATTGACATGAATTCATTTATTTCAATTATTGTATAAATTCAGGCCAAAGAGGGAATAATTTTTGACTATGAAGTCATTCTCTTGACAGAAAATTTATTCCATATTAGAACTGCGATGGCGAGTGGCCTTTGAAAACGTTCGCCATTCGAGTTCTCTTCCATTTCTTCCATTCTAATTATTTTAATTTAACGCTTTTTAATTATTAAAGCATGATTTTTGTTGTATATTTTATGGTAATTTATTAGTCAATTATGGACAATATTGTTGATGCAATCACTGGATGCTGCTGCGTTGGCTCGCAAAAGGTGTATTGTTATCGTTATTGATTACTTCTTCTGATTCTTTGTAGTTACTTTTTTATATTCAAATACATGTCTTTTGTATTTTATTGGAAGTTGCAGCATTTTTGCGCCATTCTGTGTATTACATAGTTTAATTTTTTACTTAATTTTTGATATCTTTTGTTAAAATATTTCACTTGTACTTGATGAAAATTGGCAGCTGTATTCCAATTAAAGATTTATACAAAAAGAAATTTTTTTGAATTTCAGTACACATTTAAAACGTTTTTATGTTTAACATTTTCCTAAAAAAATATTAAAAATTTTAAGAAAATGCAAGAAAAGACGGCACTAGCGAAAATATATATATATTTTCAATTTTAAAGTATTCTGAAATACCCCTGGTCAATAAAATGCTAAGAAAATATTCTGGAATTTTTAAAATTTCGATTAACAATAAATTAAATAAAACTCTATAAGAACCTTTAGAAAACAATTTCTTTCTATTCACTTACTTTGTACGCAGTAACTACCTGCCACTTGTTTTGTCCCTAAATACAACATTTGGCCTTGTAGAGCATCTTGAGAGATTTTATTCTTCACGCATCAGGTAATTAACAGACAGCATCGCACTATAACAGGGTTAACAAAATTTAATTTGGATTTGCATTTTCTTAAAATTGTCGAAAATATTCATGTTCAATCAGTATGTGAAGAATGTCATTATTTTATCCATTCCGTGGACAGTTGATAGAACCCTTTATTAAATAAACGGTGCAGTCTAAATTAAAACTAATTGTGTAAAAAATAGTTCCGAAAAACGTACCGTCCTCTAATAACTTTTTATCAATAAAAGTAATGAATATGTGTCTTCATATGCCGATTCTTCTTTTTTTTAATTTTCATTACGAGTTTTCTGATATTATGCTTATTGATTCATAATAAAAGGTTTCTATATACCTTTAAAAATGATAAATCGGTTTATTGTTGGATTTTTTTATTTGTACGATAAACAGAAGTTTGAATTAAATTATTACTGAATAGTTATTTACTATTTCAGAGGAAGTAATTAGGACTAATTTCATATGCTAGATTTGTAATTAACACATTTTAGAACTTATTCAAACATATTGTCTAGATTACCACAATTGTAGATAAAATTACATATATTTAAATCGAAATGTAAGCTTTTCTACCTTCGGCGAGTGGTTCGTTATTCATATTTATAAAACGCTGCTCTTAAAAATGAGAGTGGTGTAATTTAACAATATCAGATTAATTGTGAGTTGCCTAAACTCAGAAATGTAGCTTCAATTTCTATCCAGCATAATTTCCTGCGAATACGGCACCAATTGACGGCAAGCATAAAAGCTCACTGCAGAAATGCTCTAGATTTTATTTTGATTCATCTGCTAAAGCAAGTGCTCTCCGGTGACATTACCACTAGACCTGGCCCTTATTTTTTTTAAACTAAAAAATCACTCGTCATGGTATGAAGGGTGCAAATTACTTCTTCGTTGGAGAGATTTCCTAACAAATTTGACGTGGTTAAATAGGTATATATGCGAGAGAAATGTATAACAATAATTTAAAACAAATAAAATAAACATATGTTTTATGACAGGAAATATCTTTTTTTATTTGCATATTTCTTTATTTAAAAAACATCTTGGGAAACAACATCAATTATGAAGTATCTTTCGTTGTTTAACAATTTTCCTTGTACTTCAGATGTCTAATCGAAACAAAAAACTTCTCTGCTTGTAAAACGTTGCCCAAAAATATTATCAAATTTACCAACACGATTGCAATAAATAGTCGGATGCATCGTGGCGTCCAAACTATATCACGCGCATGATATACCACTAATGTATACCACTACTTTCTATTGAAAAACGAAAATTAATCTGAAATATATGATTAAAATATTTTAAAATTTCTCGGGAATTTTTGAGCATAGCGAGATAAATTTTATTCCACTAATTTAGAGCGAATAAATTTGAAATTACTGAAATTTAAATGCTCTAACAGTGAAATAATGCTGTTTAACGTCTCGTCAGTGAGAGACAGATCTGGGCTATTAAATCAGTGATCTTTTAATTTTATTTCACAAACCCTCCATTTCCCCCCCTTTTGTACGAAGAAACAATAAGAGAACTTATTTGTTGAAATTAGAGGTTGGCAACACGTATCGGATCGAAGTGGGGGGCCTGTGGGTTTTGTGCTCTTTCCTCCACCGGCAACTCGCCCTCAGTCTGCTCCAACGCTGTCCAAGTCAAATATCAGTGCAATTATGGCTTCTAATTCTAGCAGTGGTAATGGAAATATCTATTTGATTGGTAGCAAGTGGCACCAAATTAACGGAAGCAAACTTCCATCTAACTGACAAGTACTATCGGTGTTATTTTACAATTTACATGAGAGGTTAAACTGTCCCTAAGTGAAAGTACTCATTCAATACTTCGCGAAGGCCTAACTTTTTGGGAGAAGGTTAGGTTCCCTAAAAGAGCAACACCTCATTATTAAGAAAACATTATGAACATGTGCTCTTATTGGCGCAATCTTCAAAAATTGGGGACAGACACGAAGAAAGAACAAGAACGAAAGTTACATTAGATTTAAATAATTTATTCGACGTTAAAACTTTGGAAATAATAAAAATTGAAGACAGAGCCTTTTTATTGAGTCAAAGAGAGCCAGGGCGGAGGGGATGCCTTTATGGTAATCGAAATGAAGCTTGCAAAGAGAGAAGAAAAGGCATTATTGAGAGTCAGAGAGCAAGAAGGCACACGCATTAAGGTTCTTTATAGTTCATAGATCCCAGACAAATCCATGGATTCATCAGAAGAATCATCAGGTACCTAGGATATTTCTGATCATCCTGGACCTTCATCAACTTATTATCCTGACGTCTCAGGCCGCGATGGCTTAGTGGTAAGGTGTCGACCTCGAAGCCGGAGGGTTCTAGGCTCTAAAACAGATTCCAATGAAGATCCATCGTGTATTAAGCTCGTGGCACGTAGGGGATTGAGCGTCCTCCCGCTGGTGTGGTGCGAAAATTTCGACGGAGGTGATATCTTAGATGTCGTCCTCGTCATCTGATCGTGGTTCAAAATTACGAATTCCGTCTCAAAATTGCCCTCGATTTGCTTCAAAACGAGACGCTGATATAACTAAAGAAAATAACCCAGGCGTCTCTTGAGATAAACTAAGATACAAAGATCGGATTAGGGATAAAAAAGTATTTAGAAGGAAATGTTTTTTAACTCCAAAATTAATAACTGTATTCGATCCTTGACACATTTCTCAGTAAAATGTCGTTTTTGTTCTCGATACCATAGATGATGAGCCTTTAAGGTATAACATAGATGAACTGGCAATCAATCGAAACGCGATCCAAAGATATCTGGAAGAATTTCATAAGAAGAAGGCTACTAAGATTAAAGAATAATTTAAAGGAAATTAACCTAGTTTCGTATCCTTTCTTCGGTATGGTAAATTGCTACCTGTTTTAAATAAGTGAGATTTCAAAAGTGAAAGGCTACTTATGATTGTTACATATAAAGATCTATACAAATTGGTCGGGTGCTAAAATTAGAATATTCTTCAGTGAAGGAGCAAACTATGGCTGTCTGGAGTATTCTAAATGATTGGGGGTTGGAAGACAAGACTCAATTTCTTTCTTCTGGCACAAATAGTTCTAACACTAGTCGTATCAACAGAGCGATTACATCTCTAAAGGAGATCAAGAGATGTCATATTTTCCATCTCGGCATCAGATATATGAAAAAGTTGTTGTTGTCTTTAAAAAATAAGAGGAAAATGGAATTATTTTGAATAAATGCTTTAATGAAATATGTAGTCAGCGAAATACAGAGTAAAGTAAAATATCTTTCTAATGCACTTAAAAAATAAAAAAATGATGCTATTAAAGGGAGCTCGTTAAGTTATAACGATAGTCAATTTTTATTATTATTCAAATTTTTAGCAAGAGTTTTTAATGAATATTAACTCTTTAAGTCGTTCAGAATTTAGATATGACATCAAAAAATTTTGTTCATTTTAGCAGACTTCATTTCTCAGAAAAATTTCAATTTGTCAAAGAAATTGTACGTTGAGAAATTGGATTTCTGAATCTCAGTCCAGGTCTTTTGGATAGGAGTGATTCTTATTTGAAGTCATAAGAAACATTCATAGGAAACTCAGTGTTGTCAATGATACAGCCGAAACCAGTGGCAGTGGTCTCTCATAAACTTTCTCGTATACTTACCAAAAAGGTGTCATTCCCCCTCCCCCCGCGCGAATAAAAATTGTGAACCTTCTGTAACCAAGAATGCCATTACTATCCAAAAGTTGCTTTTGGCGTGCGCATAAGTCGAAAGGAGGGTATTAGTAGCAGCACGTGATTTCGAAGGTCACGAGTAGCGCCGATACGCAATTTGGCCCTGTTAGATAAAGAAAATCTAATATGGAATTTGAGCGCCTTTTTTTACCGATTGAAATGAAAATTGGACACCGATCTACCATTTGGGTTCGAAGATCACATACCAAATTCCATTTATCTAAGTAGTTGTATTTAGGGTTGTCAGGTGAATGGGTGAGTCGGTGGACGTGGGTCATGGTCATAGTTGTATTTAGGAGTTATGGCATTCAGAAGTATGCGATTAAGCAGACAGACAGACAGTCAACGTGTTGAAGGATTTGGCTCAAAACTGTAGAATTACCTACATTCCTGATGACAAATCTGTGTACCGAATTTTATCCGACTAACTTTTCAAGTGTTTGAGTTATAGTGTTCACATGAACGCGGACAGTGAGACTTCCCTTTGACGGATTTTGTCCAAAATGTGATAGAAAGCTACAAATTACGTGTAAAGATCACATACCAAATTTCATCCCAGTATCACTAATAGTTTTCAAGTTATCATTCTCACAGACATAATTTCAAAATTGTGGTTTTCGGATTCGGGGATGTCCAAAACGCCGAGATTCGTCAAAATCTGGAGTTCGAATTTTTTGGCGATTGCAATACTTTCGACTCTTAACAGTGGGTGAAGAGCAAAAGCAATTTCTTTTCTCAAGACCACAGAAAGCAGTAGTCGAATATTGCTCGGTAAAGACAATTTCCCGCCGTTTCGTGATGGCCAGGTTCGGTTACGGAGAGCTTTTCAAGCACGATCAAACCAAACCGAATGATTCATTGTCAGTGGAAGTGTCGGAGCATGTAGAAGGAATGTTAATACGAGGTGAGAAGGGTGGTAACTTCTCTACCTTCGATAATTTTTAATCAGCTTATGGTAATACCCACTGTCGCAATCTATACTCATATTATAATTAATACATTGTCCACAATGAATTAATCAAGTTCTATGCGGCAGAGTTAACGTATATACAGGGTGTCCACAATTATCTTGGTGCAAATGCTAATTTCTAAACCGTTAGAGATGGACATATAGTTCCAATTTGAAAAATACCTTAAATGAAGGAAAGGATTATTATATATGTTTTTTGAGTGAATTAATATATTTCCGAAAAAGCTACAAATTTTAACTTTTTACAAAATCTCCCGGTCCTATCAATCATATTTAGTCAAATATTTTTGACACTCTAACATTTTAAACAAAAAAAGTCCCATTCTTTAGCGATGAAAACTCGCTGAGTTATGGAGCTTTGAATGTCGCTGACTTGACCACTTTACACCATTTCAGTAGCCGTCTTGAAGACGATCCACCAATCATTGCGCAGAATTTTTCGACGAGGCCGCTGATTGGTTAAAAATCATGAAATTCAAAGTTCCATAACTCGCTCAGTTTTTGTCGCAGAAGAGTAGGACTTTTTTCTGTTAAAAATGTTTGAGTGTCAAAAATATTTGACTAAATATAACTGATAGGACCAGGGACCGTATAAAAAGTTATATTTTTTAACTTATTTAGAAATATATTTAGTGACTCAAAAAACATAAAATGAAATTCTTCCCTTCATTTAAAGCATTTTTTCGATGGAAAATATACGTCTACCTCTAACGGTTTAGAAATAAGATATTGGACCACGATAAGTGTGGACACTCTGTATATTAAAGAAATATTTGGTGTACATACACATTAAGGTAAAAGGAAAAAAATAGGGTGTTTTCGCTTAATAATTGTTGATTAGATTTTACACTATTATAATGAGGGCCACCCTAATTACCACCCATCAGTTTTTCCATTAAAAAGTTATTGTTTTTGCCTTAAAGGTCCTCTCAAAAATTTCAAATCACTATCTAGTTTTCGAAACTAAAAGTTCTGGGTTTCGTGTATTGAAACTGTTTATTGTCTTGATACTTCAATACAAGACGTCTTTTTTTTAAAATTATTAACATGGACCTTTTCATTATTGAAAGTGCTTGAAAAATGTTGATCCCAGTCATTTTTTCCTTAAAAATTTATATTCAATACGAGATTTCAATGATTCTAATTATTGAAGATAATATTTAAGAATGTGTCACTCTACAAATTTTACGACAAAGAATAATATATTTTGAAAACAAAAATTCCTTTCCTATAAAAATTATTTAACATGGGTATATGTGTTTTAAATAACTCCTTGATTTCGTTATACTCACCACTTTATCGTTGCTTTCTCTTTAAACATAATAAAAAAACATAATTTCGATTTACCTATTTTTTAAATTGTGGAAAATATTCATCTTCAATAAGCATGTGAAGAATGCCATTATTTTATCAATTCAGTGCACAGTTGATAGAACCCTTTATTAAATAAACTGTGTATAGTGTAAATTAAAACTAATTGTTTACAAAATAGTTCCGAAAAACGTACCGTCCATCTGATAACTTTTTATCAATAAAAGTAATGAGTAAGTGTTTTAATATGCCGATTCTTCTTTTTTTTTACTTTTCATTACGAGTTTTCTGATATTATGCTTATTGGTTCATATTAAAAGGCTTCTATATACCTTTAAAAAGCATAAATCGGTTTAATGTTGGGATTTTTTGTTTGTGCGATAAACAGAAGTTTGAATTAAAATTATTACTAAATAGCTATTTACTCTTTCAGGGGAAGTTATTAACACTAATTTCATTTGTTAGATTTATATGTAACACATTTTGTTAAAATTATTACTGAATAGTTATAGTTATTTATTCTCAGGGGAAGTAATTAGCACTAATTTCATTTGCTACATTTGTATTTAACACATTTTAGAACTTATTGAAACATATTCCTTAAATTACCACAATTTTAGCTAAAATACCATGTATTTAAATCGAAATTTAATATATAACTACAGCTCCTTTCCTCAGGGACTTTATTTATATTTATGAAACGCTGCTCTTAAGAAAAAGAGTGGTGCAGTTTAACAATATCAGATTAATTATGATTGACTTCAATTAAGAACACAAGCTGCAATTCTTACCAAGCTTCTTTCAACGTTTGCAGCACCACTTGACGGCTAGCATAGAAGATCACTTCCGAAATGCTCAATATTTAATCATGTCTTGATTTAATTTTTAGTCATCTTCTAAAGCTAATGTTTTCCCATGATATTACCACCCATTAATTTCCATGAAAATGTGATTGATGTTTTTCTTAACTAACCTTAAATTCGTCTGAAATTTTTCAAATCCCCCTCTTATTTTCATAACTATGAGTTCTTGGTTTTGTGTATTGAGGCCATTTTTTGTCTTGTTACTTCGTTAAAAGACGCCCCATTTTAAGATTAATAATACGGACCTTTCCATTATTAAAAGTGTTTTGGAAAAGTTTATCGCAGTTATTTTTTCCTTAAAAACTTATATTCAGTACGAGCTTCCAATAAAATTCTTATAATTGAACGATCGTATTATAAATACTTCACGCTATAAATTTCACTACAAAGATCGATATATTTTGATAACAGGACGCCCTTTCTTATAAAAATTGTTTAACTTTGAAATAAGTTTATTAAACAAATCTTTGATTTCGTTATATGGAGCATTTTATCGTTATTTTCTCTGTAAGCTTAAAAATGGTCCCTGCCTCGAAACAAGTCTCAATGTTTAAATGACTGATAAACCTCTTAAGTTTGCGAGAGAACATTGAAATCATTCTGCATATTCTGTCTTTCTACAATTCATCAGTAAGCATCCGAACGGTGCTCTTTATTACGACACTAAAATATCGCACAATAATAAAGTAAATGCCTGCCACCGTTGAAATGTGTCCTTTATAAGTGTATATAATATTTTTTCATACAGAAGGTCGTCCAAATATTTAGATTCACCCAAACTCAATTTTTTCAAATGACAACAACTAGATACAGATTCTTCTGATTAAATTAGCTCGAATGCATATAACATTTTATAATTTTGAGTAAACGGTTGATTAGTTCGGAATAATTGAAATTTGTAATTTCTAATGTTAAGACCGCTTCGGCGATTAAAAAATGAAAGTATATTTTATAATTTTTATTAATATTTAAATTTATAAGTTAAACATTTTTGAATAGAAACATACAAAAAATTTGATGGCAATCGAAGGAATATGACCTAAAACCTAATTGTTTGAAATTTAAAACCTTTTCTGTCAATTAGTTTTTAAGATATGCAACAATCACAAAAAGCGTTCGGAACAACCCGATTTTCGTTTTCTTAAGGGGACATCTGAACATTAAAAAAGGATTGACTGGCAGAAAAAATAAATCTCTAATGTCAAACGGAAAACTAAGCATGTCTTCCGATGTTGCTCTAGGTTTGGAAAAATTTATTTCTTTTAAAATAAGTGTAAAGTTGAATAATGAAAGAAAGAAAAATCTATACATGTAACAGATTCTACTCCTCTTATATTTGCAGAAACATTATTTGTAAACCACTTAGCTAAAAGCCTTTTATGGTTGTTGAAATATTTTGTAAGATCTTAAATTGATAAAAATGCAAGGAAGCAAAATTCTGTATAAAGTATGAATCTATATATTGTTACGAACCTGTATTGCCACGTCCCTGCAATGTTGGTCACATGGTTGGAAATAGATATTTGCAGGAATTCGTATTGGATGCTAGGCAATGAGCCCCCGATCTTGGAGACAAAATGAAGATTCTCGAATATCCAAGAACTTTTAAGAGATCTCTATAAGGAGCTGAGATATCGAGATTTATGTAGAAAATTCTATGTGTCGTCACATGCTGTCGGAAAATGTATAAATACCGAGAGCTCATCAAGTGAATGAAACTCTTTAACTTTTATTCTCTTTGGGAGTCGGTCAGCTGCTAGACGCTGAACGCTTGTTCGTGCTATTACCGTTATTTTATGTGATCTGCTGTTTGCTTGTGTTGCTAATTTTAGTAAGTTTTGTGTTTTTCCTGTTACGTGTGTTTTGTCCTTTCCTGAATATTCGTGAATAAAGCGTCATTCTCAATTATCCACCTGGTTGAATTGTTTTTATCGTACACCCACAGGACGGTTACGTATCAATATTGTTAAACGTATGAATAAATAAAATTGCTGTGTTTTCCCTGTTACCTGTGTTTCGTCTTTGCCTGAGTATTCGTGAATAAAGCGTCATTCTCCATTATCCACATGCTTGAATTGCTTCCATCGTACACCTACAGGACGGTTTCGTATCAATATTTTTAAATGTATGAATAAATAAAATTGATGTTTTTTCCGCGTAACCCGTGTTTTTTCTTTTTCTGAATATTCGCGAATAAAGCGTCATTCTCAAGTCGTTAGCAGTGTCATATATTCCATGAAACGTCGCATGCAAGAGGTCATTGATAGAAATGCGAGCTATACTTCTTATTAAATTGTAAATAGTTAATGACTAATATATTTATGCATATAAAAGTTTGCATTGTTTACCTGTTAAATTAGTATATAGAATATAATATATAAAAATATTATTTAATGTTTTATTGTGTTTTAATTTAAAATAATACATCTCGAATTCTTATTTAGAAATACTTTATTGCCCCAAACGGTTATCTTTGAAAAAGACTAAACTTAAACCAACAGAAAATTACTCCATTCACTTCTGAAATGAAAAGTATTAACAGAGTGACCTATTTTCTATGTTTGCATATATTGAAACAGCCCCTTAATCGTTTTTCTTGTATATCTCCTGTTAATTCGAACTGAATTACCTCAAATATTATATCTGACGAATTTTTATTATGCAGAATCATTTTAAAAAGTCGATGGTTGCCGTTGGAAAGTTTGAAGATGAGTCAAATATAAATATGATGATGGCCCCTTTTATTGAAATGCAGTTTACATATTTTTAAAGAGGAAAAATTAAATTGAATGACATAATTTCCTGGAATTTATCTTTCATAGATTACGAGAAATAAGAAGTAGTAGGACACTTTTTTGACGGACCTTACGTTCACGTTTGTCGTGCATTTATGCTATTTATTGCCATGATATTTCATTAGAAGACCACTTTATTAATATTAAAAAAATTGGCTTCTTAGGAATTGATTGTTTTTATAGTGTCGAATGGGTATAACGTTTACATTTGGATTTCATTAGCTCATATTAGAATAAAGTATATATGGAAATTCGATTCTCTGTATTAAATTATTATTTCGCAGCCATCGGGGGTATAATGTGGCCTACATAAAAATAGCAACTCGAATCTTTAGTACGAGATTTTGTGGCATGATAATGCTTTAAGATTGATTATTCGTCTTTTGGGGAAATTGGCATACGAATAGATTTTGCAACGGAATGCCTCCTCACAGACTCGTAACATATGGCACCACCCAGCCAAAAACACCAGACAGTCTAGTTCCCCATGGTAGACAACAATTCAACGTCAAGAAGGAGGATCCACAATGTTCTCCACTTACTCCAAAGTGAAACCAGTCTTTTCAGTCCAGATCTCTCTCTCTCCCAAATAACTCTTTTTAATTCCCCTCATTGTTCTTTATTATTGTTCTAATAAATCTTTTTTTATCATAGCATGAAAATTGGCATGAATTCCTTTATTTCAATTATTGGATAAATTCAGGACACAGAGGGAATAATTTTTGTCTATGCAGTCATTCCCTTGACAGAAAATTTATATATATTAGAACTCCGAAGGCGAGTGGCCTTTGAAAACGTTCGCCATTCGAGTTCTCTTCGATTTCTTCCATTCTAGTTTTAATTATTAAAGCATGATTTTTGTTGTTTGATTCTATAGTAATTCGTTAGTCAATTATGGACAATATTGTTGATGCAATCACTGGATGCTTCCGCGTTTGCGCGTAGCAGGTGTATTGTTATCGCTATTGATAACTTCTTCTGTTTCTTCTGTAGTATCTTTTTATATTCAAATGTATATCTTTTGGAAGTTGCAGCATTTTGGCGCCATTCTATCTAATACATAGTTTAATTTTTTAACTTTATTTTTGATATCTTTTGTTAAATTAATTCACTTGTACTTGATGAAAATTGGCAGCTGTACACCAATTAAAGATTTATACAAAAAGAAAATTGTTTTGAAATTCAGCACACATTTAAAACGTTTTCATGTTTAACATTTTTCCTTAAAAAATTTTAAAAATGTTAAAGTACACAAAAAGACTGGCATTAGCGAAAATATAGTTTTTTTTCAATTTTAAAGTGTTCAGAAATACACCTGCCCAATAAAATGCTAAGAAAATATTGTGAATTTTTTAAAATTTCGATTAACAATAAATTAAATAAAACTCTAACGAAACC
>BGPR01001671.1:185233-197340 GCA_013235015.1 Araneus ventricosus | reverse complement strand
AAAATTTAACATCTAATTATATATATATATATATATATATATAAACACACAACGCAAACTAAAGATCTTTATGAATTGTTTTGGTGTTGAATTTGGTGATTATTTTAAGGATAAATTAAGACCGGAAATTAAATTGAAGTTATGCTAAATTGTGACTAGAAATGAATCAATTATTTGTTTGATCAAATGCTATTAAACTTGCTTTGCACATGTAAGTATGATTTAAGATCTAAGATGCTGTGAATCTAAAGGTAAGGGTGATTAGTAAAAAAAGGAGTATTGTTTTTTGTGATAACGAGATACTTAGAGCAAAAAGGTATAATTAGTAGAAAAATTAAAAGGTTTATGATTTTGTATTAATTTAAAAGTTCATAAATTTGCACTTCTTATAATCATATATAACATCTAATAATATATATAAAAATCTTTACAACAGTTCTGCACACCCCAAACAGTATTTGGTGACGGCAAATGAAATTGCGCGGAGAAAAATTGGCGAGGAACAGGCCCGGTTTGCCGTTTTTTCAATAAAGATTGCGATTTTTAAGATTATTTTCACTTGTTACTACAGTTACATCAAAACTATACTGGTGCAAAGTTGCAGAAAATTTTACACTTGAGAATGGAGGTAGTTTTTAATTATTTATAACATGAATCGTCGAAAAAACATACTTTCAGCAAAAGCGAATAAACAAGATTAGTTGGAACTAAACATGAAAAAGTAATTCTCAACATGGAAATATGGTCTTATCTCTTTTATTTTATGCGAATTATATTGACACAAATATCTGCAATCGTCGGTATTTACAAAATTACAATGAAATGTCCGCTTTTATCAGTATTATAAATTATAATTAAATGCCTGATTTTATCAGCGTTAACAAAATTACAATTATTGTTTAGCAACGGCTTCGAAAACCCTCCGCGCTTTTGCGCATGCGCCGGGCGGAGTTATTTTCTTCCGAATAGGGGGAAAGTGAAGAAAGTGATGTTTACATTTTACTGAGCGTGATCCAACAAAGAACTCCGGAAATACGCTCATATGAGTCATTGCCTGACACCCCTTTCCGGTGTAAAATTGTCCAAAAGTGGTAGTCTCGGAATCCGTTGCTGAACAGTAAATATCTCTCCTTTATAAAAATGATACAAATTTTTTAAGGGCGCCGAACTCACCAAAACATTGAAACCAATAAAACTGCCGCCATCTTGAAACGGAACCCAAACACAAAATTTCTTACAAATGCGTCATTTTTAATGACCTCAAGAAACCTTCCTTCTAATTTGGAAGAAAATCGAACAACGCGTTTTGTCGTGACCGCGCAACAGACGATTTTACAGACAGGCGAAATACTAAGAGGTCGAGTAGGGGGTCAAACGTGTGGGCGGATGTTTGGGGAGGGGTTTCCAGCTCAGGTGTCGTCCCCGTCATCTAACCGCGGTTCAGATTTACGAGATTCATTCCAAAATAGCTCGCTAGTCGGCTATCTTGGAAGTAGGTGGTTGGCTAGATTAGCTAGTTGCGCATTTAGTAGAGCTCCTTTGGGCTTGGAACCGAGTCCATTATTTTCAGCTAGTAACTTTAGTGTTCGAACCTGGAAGTGGGCGTAGGTGCTTTATGAACGTGTTTCGTAATTTAGGTAAGATGTAGAATATTTTTAAGAACCTACTTAATTTAAAAAATTTTTTCAATATTTTCTAATTTGGTCATTGTACTTTTCGTTTATAATTATAGAATGGGGAAGTTGTACTCTGGAGGTACACACTTTCTTCTGTGTAACCGATAAAACTGACCATATAATCCTCAAAAATCCATTCAGAATCGTAAAAATAATTAAGAATAGTTATTAATTAATGTTTAAAACTCGGTAAAAGTCAAAACAAAACCACGTGTCCACAAAACGTGATGTGATTGGCTATGATGTCTAAAGTTATGATGTCTAAATTTTCAGTGCGCTTTTTCCCGTTGCCTTCAACATTTGCCATTGTTTTCATCTGTAATTTACCTTATTTTTAAAACTTAAACCTTTTGAAAAAGATAATTTGTACTATTTACAATCATATAAATACATCATTCGTTTTGAATATTTATTAGTTTAAAAAAAATGTCGATCTTAGCCTGATTTGTCAAAGCGCAAAAAATACCTTCCGAAAATAGATGCCTTCTCCATGTTCTCATTTTTGGGAAAAAAAATCCTGATTTTAGAAGAGCAGAACTGTGAGGAGTTAAAGCAAAAAGGTTTTTTTTTTACTTAAAATTTAAATAATAGTTTTAGTATCGTTTTCATATAAGCATTTCTCTAGATTTACTTCATTTTCAGCAACAATTTTAGTATTTGCCATAAATTTCACCATAATTTGTGTAAACTGTTCTTTTTTGTTACGCTTTCTTTAAAGAAAAATAATAACGTTTTTTTTTTAAATTAATTATATTTAAAATATTTTCTAAAAGTTTTGTATTTCTATTTAATTTTTGTCAAAATATTTCATATTCTTTTATTTAAGAAGACAAAAAAGTCTATAACCACCTCAATTTTTCTCTTTTATATGATTTTCAGGATTTCCTATAAATCAAGCTCGTGGAATAAGAAGAATGCTATTTTATTATTTTTAAGAACACAAAGTTATTTTTATCCTTGAATGCCATTTTTTAAATTATAATTTAATAGATTCTGATAATAATTTAAGTGATTATCAGAAAATAAAATCACATTAAAAAACTTATAAATTTTAATTTATTGAATACACTTTCATTTGTAGTAAAAATTTATGACTTGCAGTAAAAATTCTGCCTTCTCCTTTAAGTATAAAAGAAAGGAAACATATCACATATATTTAAAATTCTTTTATAATTGTAAATTTTGTATGTTTTTATTTAATATGACTTAGGTGAATAAAAAAATGTAAAAGTAGTATTAAAATTAGAACTTAGTAAAAAAAATATGTTTATTAATGTTATTTTATTTCTATATTCAGATCAGGGCGTGAAAGTTATGGCGATAGTGCTATAGGATATGTTCAGGTAAAATACGAAAATAATTTATGTACAGTGAGAGCCATTGCAACACCTGAACACAAAATATCCAAAAAGGGATATGGAGTAACAGTTATTTGTAACGAAGAAGATGAAGTTGTTCTTTCTGCTCTGTGTGATAGCTGTGCAGCTTCTTTGGGTGAGTATATTGGCATTCTCCTTTCCTGATTTAAATTATATGTATTTTCTATAAAAGAATCAAATTATTTAGCTACTGCATTTTTTATTGATTTATTAATAAATTAATATTTAATAATATTAATTTATTAAATTATTAATTATATTATATTTAATGATATAATATAAATTAATATTTAATCTGTTGCTTCATATAATTCCACAGCGTTGTTGGACAGGGTTGTGGAGCTTCAATAAGAACTAAGTTTAGCGAATGGTGTCCAAGTCCCGATTATCATAGCTTTGGCCAAGCATATTTTTCAGAGGATTTTTCATCTCTTCCAGCTGTACTAAAGGTTTCTCATTAAAGCATCATTTATTGAATGTTCGTTTGGAATGGATCCCAAAAAGTGCTCTTTCATGCAAGATTCTGCACCTGTAATGCATAATACAAATCTTATACCACTTTGGAACTTCCTTCGAAATTTGTTCCCCGATTTTGGAACCAAGTAGCCCTTTGATTTCATTTTTGGTAGTTTTTTCTCGGTAATGAATATGCGATTCATTAGACGTTGCTTTTCTCAAATGGTCAGCACTAACGATGCAATATTTTCCAATGAATTCAAGTAAATTTAAAAAGTGTCCACTGATTTTTACCATATAGTACATCTTTCTTCCTTCTTTTGGAAACGTAACCACGTGTACTAAACGTTTGAACACTTGTCTCCAATTTCCAACCTCCATTCTGGTTTTTTTCTGATTTTCAGAATTTACAGTCCTTCCTAATATTATTCTTTTACTGAACTCCACGCAAAGCTGTTAAGCTCTCATATTATTTGGAGTTTTTTCATGTGCCTATAACTGTTCATGCGCGTACATAATAACTGTTCATGCGAATCATAAAATCCCGATGCTGATGCTAAGGAGATTTGTACAAAATCAAACAGGCAGCAGCAGAAACAAAAAATTGCAGTCACAGGACCTTCTTGATTCGAAGAGTATTGCCGTTCTTAAAATTTTCTAAAGTTGAAAATCTGCCTTCAACTAATGTTGACGGACGTCTATGTTAATATTTTCTATTTTGATGAATTTCTTCATTCTTTTTTTGCTGCTATCGGTGTCTTTCTCTTCCTATAAAACGAACCTAATGTTCCTTTTCTCAGTTATTTTAGCGAAATAACACAATACTTATTGTTTTATAGGTTATAACGTTATCACAATTTAAGTTTGATGTTTATAACACAAATAACTATGAAAAAGTGTAGAATAATTTAACTTGAGTTAATGATTATGGGCGTAAGCTACTCTCTAGAATGCCCAAAAGAACAAGATACTAGTTCTATTTTGGAGGTTGGTAGTTAACAGCTTTAATAGTTGGTAGTTAACAACTTAATAGTTGGCTTAACAGCTTTGCGTGGAGTTCAGTAAAAGAATAAGATTAGGAAGGACTGTAAATTCTTAAAAAATCAAAATGGAGGTTGGACATAGGAGACAAATGTTCAAACGTTTAGTATACGTGGTTGCGTTTTCAAAAGAAGGAAGAAAGATGACAAAAATCAGTGGAAACTTTTTAAATTTAATTGAATTCATTGGAAAATTTTGCATCGTTAGTGCTGTCCATTTCAGAAAAGCAACATCTAATGAATCGTATATTCATTACCGAGAAAAATATGGATAGGAAGCTAAATAGTGCTATCCTATAGCACTATAAATGCCCAAAAGAACAAGATACTAGTTCTATTTTGGAGGTTGGCAGTTTTCGAACAATTTTTAGAGCTATCAATGATGGTCATTCTTAGCGCAACAGTGGTCCACAACGCTCCAAGAAGCTTCAGGAAATGTAATTAACATCCCAATAAAATGCTATAGAATTCTGCAACGACATTTTTACTATATTTTAAGGCATTCAAAATATCAAACAACGTTGTGGAGATATCATAGAATGTCTTGCGCTAACTACTAATGGCGTGTGGTCTCCGATGAGTTCGCCATTCTAGTTCTTTTCCATTTTGAGTAATTTCTAAGTTTTTCAATTATTAGAGAATCTTTTCAATTTTTTACTATAGTTTTTGTTGTGTTATGTTTAAAAAAATTTTGTAGAAGCAATTACTTTCTGCTGCTGCATTTGCGCTCAAAAACGTGTATTGTTTTCATTTTTATTATTATTATTGTTTAATTTCTGTTTCTTTTATTTATTTTTCTTTTTAATTCAAATTTATATTTTTTTCTATTATTTGCGCTAAAGAGGATTCATTCCCAAGAGACTGCGTTTAGTGTGTGTGAGGGGGACAGTGGTTAATTTTGACAATATGAGGTCATATGCTGCTTTTATAACCCTGTCCCTACCAAATGTCGTAAATT
The DNA here is from genome assembly GCA_013235015.1 of Araneus ventricosus. Lineage (NCBI taxonomy): Eukaryota > Metazoa > Arthropoda > Arachnida > Araneae > Araneidae > Araneus > Araneus ventricosus. Next base: position 191,831 of record BGPR01001671.1, on the reverse strand, counting down.
AGCCACCAGCTTAGCACTGCGATGTACGGCGACTAGATTTTGAAGTGCGGCCCCCCCCCCCAGTGTCTTGCTTCCAGCACCTGTACGAAAAGCCACCAGTGGTAGTGGAGGGATTAATATATCTCACATGACTTGATGATTTGCAATTTTTCGGGAGCTTGCATGTCTATTAAACCATTTTTTTTCTCCTTCCCGTTCCCGTTTTGGCGCCACGGTCAGTTGCCCAGTTTGCCCGGCCCTCGAGCCGCCTCTGTTTACAAAAGTTTTAAAACAATACTAAACTTACTTTAAGTTATATATTAACGTGGATGAATCTTTTCGAAAATTTGAATAATAGCATGTGTTTTATTATTTACAGTTGTGTTTCTGAACTAGCATAGAATTTCATCTGGTTAGGGAGCCGTTCAAATATTACGTAAGCATGTTTTTGGTAATTTTTGACCACCCTCCCCTTGTCAGCAAAAATAAGCAAATTGCAAACCCCCTCTTATAATTACGTAAGCAAACGGCAACCCCCCCCTTCTTTTTATTCACAAAACGTATAACAGTAATAATCTAATTTTAAAAACTTTAACAACTCGGCTTAAAATGAAAAATATAAATATATTTAATTTGCTTACAATTTTGTTTAAGAAAATTTCTTAGTTTATCACAATTTTAAAAATTCAAGTTTAATTTTTTTTTGCCAAATTTAATTTTTTTCAAATTTATTTTTTTAAAATTAAATTATGTTTGCAAGTTACAAGAGATTTTCGGAAATAAAGTGGTTTTAATGTCTTACGTAAACATCACTCATATCCCCCCCCCCTTGTCAGCAAAAATAAGCAAATCGCGAACCCCCTCTCCCCTTGGGTTCTTACGTAATATTTGAACGGACCCTTATAATGATAAAAGAATTGTAAGTGGAGTCCAAACACTGAACTCAACATAATATATACAGAAAATATCGCGTTAGATAATGCAAAATAACTAAAGAAATATACTGTTTTGATTTTTTTTATTCCTGAATCAAATCTTGATGCAAAAGAATTTATCGAAAATCTTGGCTTTAAAAATTCCAAAGGAATAATTTGTGAAAATTTCCGCATAATGATAGATTAAAAATATTACTGTTAGAGTAACGAAATCGCACATCACATCATTTAGTTTCAGTACCATTCATTGGCTACCTTACTACAAATCCTTATTGGCTCCCATTGAATCCTATACAAAGTTTATAAATATTAGAGATTATCATTTCATAATCACTATGCTTCTTTTTAATTTTCGTGTATGCTAGACCTGGAAATAAAAGCTTATGGATCTATTGGTTTCCGAAATCTATTAACGCAGTCATTATCTCTACGAAGTTATAATAAAATTAACAATTACAAATTGTAATATTAATCAATTAATATTATAAAAAGAATATTATAAATTGTATGTAAGAGAAAGAAATATATTATTTCATATATCAGTATGTTAGAAGTTTTTCATTCATTTAGTTTAGTTCATATATTTTTAATATCTGTATTGAACTTGCTTGTGATAACGAGCTACCCTGAATAATATGCTTGATCCTTAATAAAGATTCGCAAATCTGATTATGAGAGATATTATTACGAATGGATGTGAATTTACTGTTATGATTAAAAATCGGAACTTATTGAAAGTCAGTCGTTATCCTGCCTGTCGGATGGCGCTGCGATCATTATTCAAATACCAAAGCAGCGAGCCTTGGCAATCTTTTTCTAACTATGCTACTCTTAAATGCTTACGAGCAGCAATTTATAGAGTCTACATACATCTACATAAAAAACCAATGTTCAATTTTCAAACTAATATTTATAAAACATTTCAAATTTAAAATAGTGGTAAATAAATTAGTAAATGAAATATGGCTTTTATTCCTTTTCATCAAAATACTATTATTATCATATATTCAAATAAGATGGTTTATTGAGTACCAGAGCTTGAGCATTTCTTCTCAGTCCGAGCTTTTTAATTAAACATTAATAAATTGAAAAATAATATATAGACTGCTCTTAGCTCAATTACTTTATGGACACCATCTTGTGCATTCTTATACTTTTAAAAAATTTCATCTATTTTATTATTCGAATTTATATATTTGATTGTTATACGACTTTTGTTTTCTGTCGTTCTCATTCAATACCTTTTTTATATTCAATGAGAAGAATTCTAAGAGAAACTATCAAAAAATAAGATGGTTAATTTTTAAAGATATCCTACGAAATAATTCAGCAAGTTTCAAATTTCTACTCATATCTGAAGTACAGTAAAACTTGTCTAAGCGGCCACCCCTGTATAGTGGTCAGCCTGGTGGTCACTCTGGTTTTGCACGAAATTTTTGGCCCATAGACATAATGCTAAGATAACCTCTAGGAGATACAAACCGCTCTTAGCTGCCACGTTGGTAGCCTGTTCAACTTCAATGAAACACATTCGTTCCGTCTCTCTGAACTTGTATCTTTCATCAAGAGGAAAGGGAAGAAAGAACATGAAATTCATACACTCGGAAAACAACAGTGGAGAACAGAACGAAAATCATTCCTTTTCCAATCTGAAGAAAAAGTTAACTTCGGCGTCTACAGGGGTAGGTAAACAAGTTCAATTGTGCCTTTGGGGCGCTAATTCGAACTCTGAAAAGAAGTAATTGATAGGAGTTTCGACTATCAGCAAATCAAACTTTCATCTCAGCAGAGTTTGGAAAAAAATCGATTATATTATTGCCATCCCTCAACAAACACCGACAAAACTATTAGTAATTTATTTTCCCAATTAAAAAAATTGAGAAAAAGTTAAAAGATTCTCCGGAAAAGCTAAAAGATTCAAGCAAACAAAAATAGTATATTTTTTTTAATTAAAAATTTTCGAATACAGTATATTTTTCATTGGATGATTCTTAAAATTCGCTTTATCAGAAATAAACAACTAGCGCTTGTTTAAATTCGTATTTTGTACTTCGAAAATGAAACCTCTTTAGAGCGGCCACTCCTCTGAAAGGCCACCCCTCTAAACGGCCAATTTTCATGGGAACGGAGGGTAGATAGATTTCACGTATTTAAATATCTGATGAACCACTAGCTTTTTATAAGTGAAAAGAAAAAAATTACTTGAATAGAAAACCTTTTAGAGAATATAGAATACATGATGTGCACAAATGAAGTAACACATTTAAAAAATTAATAATAAAAAAAAACTAAAAATGTTGGAACTACGGGTTTTTTAAAAGTTAGAGCGCAAGAAGTTTTTTTCCTCAGATAGGTAACACGGCGTTACGCCTTTCTAAATTTGTTACAGTGAGAAAATTCCGTACGCAATGGCTACCGATCAGGACAAACTGATGCGTGTTTCCAGGTTTCTTTTTAAAGTTTTTCTTGAATATCACGAGAACTCTTCAGTTTTCGCACTGCATGTGAATTAATAAATTAAAGAGCGTAAAATTAAATACAAATACATGCTTTTATTTTTCTTCCAGTTTTAATATTTTCTCAGATAATGGCTCTAAACAAATTCTTGATTTCCAGTAATTTACGACCCCCTTGACAATCGAAATGGGATGTTACTTATCAGAAAAAAAACTTTTTAAGATACGCTCTCATTTTAAAAAAAATTCACAGTTCCAACATTTTCAGTTTTTTTAAATTAATTTTTGAAATGTGTCCCTTCATGTGTGTACACCCTGTATTATTATCCGATAAAGAAAAGGCAGAAAATAAAATGTCAATTAAATATGAAGTTAAATATATGTCAATTAAATATAATGTTAAATATATGTCAATTAAATATAATGTTAAATATATTAACGTTATATTTAATTGACGCTTATATTTTGGTTATTACTTTCGCACACGAAATAAAAGTTATGACTTTAACTTTTGACTCTTTGAATGTAATGATGATTTAAGTTCAAATACAAATTAGACAAATGGACAATAGGGTGTGCCAAAGAGAAAGGGGAAAGAAAAAAAAATTTTTTTTCATGCCGCTATACCTCGGAAAAGTTGCGAATTGGTGATAAATAAAGCGATGAAAAATGTAATAAAATTGATTAATATATGCATACCGAAACGGTATTTACGTCTAAAAATATGTCAATATTTTATTTTGTTTATGTTGACGTAATGCCAAACTAAGTTCAAAAATTAAAATATTATTTGTTAGTTGAGAACGAATGGCTAGAATACCAAAATAAAAAAAAATTAACCGCTTCAGCTACTGAAGATTATTTATGCCTGAAATTTCTTGTATAGCATTTCGTAGCTTAGCAAACAACACCACCTATCTCAATTTTTTGAAATTTCAAAGAGGAAGGAAATACTCAATTTTTCGCAACCAATAACGGATATATCTGAATTTTTTAAAAATCTGATATGAACATAAGACAGAAAATTGCAACTAGATATTAAAAAAATTCAGAAATACTCGTTATTGGTTGCGAAAAATTGAGCATTTACTTCCTTTCTGATACTTCAACAAATTGAGATAGGCGGTGTTGCTTGTTAAGCGACGATTTCCCTCTTTTTTTATTAGCATGTGATAAATGGAAATCTGATTGATGGGAGAACTCGCACATTACGGGCAGTACCGTCGTTTCTGGACTGAATTCCTCAAACGTTTAACGATGCTCCTGAACACCACAACCCTTTGAATTTTGAGGTCCTGGGAAAATATATGGAGTGGAGCCCTTAAATTAAAAAACCTGCTTTTTTTTGGGGAAGGTGATTTCTCAAAGAAGAATAATCAGGATATCAATTGAAGAATCAATCTTCCAGTTAGAGAAAATTGTTAAATTATTTCCTGAAAATTTCAACCCAATAACGCTTTGCTATGCACCAAGTTGTAATCGATTGTGAAATGTATTCTATCGAGCAGAATTATATCCAGTGTTCTGCAACATGACCTTAAACAGTTGGGAACGTTCTGCAGGCTGTTTGTCCAAATTTGGCGGACCACAGTAAAATGCAAAATAGATATAAAAATACTAACTAACCAGTAGAATCTTTATTACTCATTAATGGCAAAACATTATATTAAAACTAATTATTTAAAACCAAGGCATACATTCAATTCTCTCAATGACTTTTGAAGTCAGCTTTCAACGTGCCTGTTTCGGATCTTCATCTCCAGTGACGTCAGCCCCGATGAAGGCGTGGCTTTCTCGTAAGCCACGCGTTGAAGGAGAGTTATTTTTGCCATTGCTCCAATCTCTGGAGGCTGCGTTGCGCGAAACGTGAAGAGAGAAGGCATGGCATAAAGAGTGCCTCGCTTTGATTATTCTGCAGAACATATCATGTACTTTTTTTCGTGTGTGTGCGTTTTTTTTAAGGATGAAATGTTCTGCAAAGATCGCGTTTGTTCTGCGACGTACTTCACACTTTCAAGCGCTTTCGGGTCTATCACTTGAAAGACTATAAAAGCTTAAAATGTCACATGAATAAAAAATTTTTACTACCGATGTACATGCAAAACTAGAGAGCTTACCTATCTAAATATGGAGACTACCCAGGGCCGGGCTTAGGAGATGCATGACCCAATTGGAAACAATTTTGGATAACCCCCATATATTTAAGTTTTAAGAAATAATACATAATAAATGAGTAAACAATATGAAATTTTGATAAATAAATTAATATTAATTATTGTTAAAAATTTTAAAAAATAATCTTAATAATGTTTAATTCTAAAAGATGTTAAGAAGACGCAGGATTGATGATTTCTCTCTAAATAATCTAAAAGAAAGCATAATAAAGAAATATGTCGGATGAGAATAATTGTTTCCTTAATTAAAAGCAAATCTACATTAGTGTGTCTCTACACTTCACGAGCTTCAGCCGGTTGTCTTCAAAAACTGCCAATATCTTGGGACAGTCAAAAGATGTCGCGGTTTACTAAACTTGCTGCATGCCCCTGTTTAACAGAAGAAGAAACGAAAACACCCAGTTCTCTCTACAAAACGATGGCATTCCCTTGATTTAGTGCTGGGGTGTGATTGCCAATTCCATGCCTGTTTCTCTCCATGTAAAAGCGACATGCCTTATAAGTAACTCAATACTTCTTACCTATTATAATTTTATTTTTATTTTTTTAATACAGTAGGGAAAAATGGACACGACTGTTGAATTCTGAAATACTGTCAGCGAGATGTAACAGAAAATTTTGACAACATTGGTTTGCAAGCGAATTTAAAAACATAAATTCGAAAATTCCTAAGGATAATGTTACGAAACCAAAACAATATGATTTTAAGTTGAATAAGTTTGAGTACATTCTTTTTTGCTCTCTGGCGCGGGGCCCCTTAAACGCTTGGAGTAATTGGTCCAATCGACTAAAGGCTGGTCCTGAGACTACACCCTTTATGTCGAACATACAAAATATCAAATATATCCCCATCTAATCAATGCACAATGCGTCAATAAATTGTTGTGGGGGTTACCTTATTTCATAACTTTTGATTTTCCTTATTTCATAACTTTTGATTATCCTTATTCATAACTGATTATCTTTTGATTATCCTTATTCATAACTGATTATCTTTTGATTATCCTATTTCATAACTTTTGATTATCCTTATTTCATAACTTTTGATTATCCT
>BGPR01001671.1:101583-185223 GCA_013235015.1 Araneus ventricosus | reverse complement strand
ATTTCATAACTTTTGATTATCCTTATTTCATAACTTTTGATTATCCTCATTTCATAACTTTTGATTATCCTTATTTCATAACTTTTGATTAAAGAACATTTCATTATAAATGTTATGACATGCTAATAAAGTAAAACTGATAAAGTTTTTTATTGTAACGCGAAGTTAATTAATTTCCGCATGGCAGCCTTTCGAGGCTTGCGACCCATCGACACCTGACTGGAAATTGAATTCTCTTCCGACGTGGTACGAGCCATGAAAGGCTGCCACAACTTTTGCACTAATATGTTTTTAATAGCTGCCGCCTCTTAAATGTTAGACTGTTCGTATTTCGTCCAAGATACTTAAATACTTAATTGCTCTTGTATAAAGATTACATGAAAGATTACACTTTTTGAATTGCACTTTATGATGAGTAATGATATCGTCATGCTCTTTAATGAAAAGTCATGAGGTATGGAAACCCCAATAATAATTTATGGACACTGTATATTAGCCAAACATTGCCCTCCGTACAATTTTTCGAAGAGAAGTTTATTTATGACAGCAAAACAGTGAGTTGCCATTGGAAATTTTGAAGTTAGTGTGATATGCAGGCAACCTTCAAGGAAATTTTTAGACACACAAATGTTTTAGTAGACGTTATTTCATTTAAAATGGTACTTTTAGTTTCCATATGTGACGCACAACGGCAGAATAATGTGTGTGGCTGTTTTTATTTTCCGCAACCGTCCATTCTTTGTAATTGAGCTCTAAAAACATTTACTTTAATTTTAGCAACCTTTCAGCAAGCGCTCTCTGTACTAACATAAAAGGGCGCGCATATTTCATAGATACGCTATTGTAGAATATGGATTTTAAGTCGTTTAGGTTCTCGTATTAAAATTCGGTTGTAATTTTGTAAGGGTTAATAAGTGAAATTACTTTAAATAATTTTTATCTAAAAATGTTTGGAAACAATGTAAACATAAAACACGAAAACAATATAAAATTGCAAAAGAATTAGCTGAATGATGTGGAAATAAAATAAATGAAATAGCCAATATTTCAACTGAAATATTTACGTTTGTAAAATAAAACTGTAAAGACAATATGGAAGCAAAAAAAAAAACAATTGAAATATAGATTTAAAAAACAAGAAGTCATTTCATTGCAACAGCCGCGCTCTGAAATACAAATAACAAATTCGCCGATCAACTCCTCGAATTCCAATCGTTGATTAACAGCTCGTAGAAATGAGCTGCAAGAATAGCCAAGGACATGCTTTCGTAGCGCCCTCTAGTTAAAAAGATATGAAACGAAATTCTTCTCTAGTGCATCTCTCACGTACGCGCGCCATCTGGAAGGATCAAAGAGAACTAAAATTATAATCACTCCTTTGTTGCAATAGGAATATTGTAATAATCTGGGTCTAATTGTATCTAAAATCATTTGGCTTTCATTTCCTACGAGGAGGTGCTAGGTTTACGGGGTGCTTACTGTACACCACCATTCATCATTCTCATTATCACACTCTCAATTCTTAAAATTTTAGCCTTAGTTCGTACATTAACGCAGGATTGCTTAAATTATGGGTCCCGATCCAGACCCATGATTCTTCCGATTATAGGTCCGGATCGCTTACATGGACTTTGAGCCATGAAGACAATGATAATAAGTTCTGTCGCAGTTTTAAGTTTTTTTAAAAAAGAGCAACAACTCCATCATCATGTAAAACATTTGGTTAGTACTTTACAGATAAGTGTATTTTATGGAGTGCTCTTCAAACGTGCCCGCAATTTTAATCTTGGAATCAGCTCAGTATTTTGCAAGAGCAAAAAGCACTTTCGATGACTGCTTAAGAAAACTTGCAGCTATGAACAGTTATATTTGTCATGTAATTGAGGTCACATGAATTGATTGTGTTAAATTTCTTTCTGTTTATTATAAATAGGTGCCTTCTTTTTCTTCTTTTCCCTACTTCTATAGAAAAAAGTTCATGCGTTTGAATCGTTTAGGAAGTCCTTCTTTAGTACATTCCTTCACTGCTTTCGTCATCTGAATGAGAAGTTGGTTGTGGCGTTATCTTTTTCCGTACGAATTATCCACTGCGCTTTTGGATGAGAAAGAGTCGTTTGTAGAATCATTTTCTCTCTCCAGATGAATCATCTTCTGCGTTTTATCAGTTTGATGAGAAAGAATTGAATGAGACGTCGTCGTTCTTCTTGATATCAATCATTCTCTGCGTTGTGTCAACTGGATCAGAAGATGTTGGTTGTGGGATGGAAATCTTTCTCCATATAAATGATCCCTGCTAGCACAAAATATTTTATAATGTCCACACGATCTTCTGAATGTCACACAACATCTATATTATATAAAACGCTTATGCGTGGCGCAAAAAAGGATCTTTATTTCTTTCTCCTAGTTGGCAACGATCAGTTTTTTTACCAATCTCAACCCTGACGCCGAGATTCTTGAATTGGGTTTTAAGTCGGAAACAAATTTTTTTTTTTTACTTTAGATCGTTTGAATTAAATAAGTTTGAGTTGTACAGTTTGGATTAGACAAATGAATGAATGTGTGCTTAATACTGAATGTCTTTTTTAGCTAAAAGTTTCTGAAATATTGGTTTATTCATCTCTCGACAGCTCATATGTTCCGAGTTCCATCTATCCAGAGAAAAATAGTATACCTTCCTTCACTTAATAATAATTGGAGGGAGTGTGTTTACATGTGCAGAGACAACATTTCGTTTAAAAAAGTGCATGTTTAAGATTTTGAAAGAAAGAACGATGTTTGAAAATTTTGAAAAAGAGTATCTAATCAATAATAAAATGCTAAGGGTAAATAATTATTATGGGTTTTAATTTTGAATAGTTAATATGAACATATTTCAAGCCACTATTTTCTTTAAACTGTCCTTTTTTAGTTAAAAGGTTACAAGATGGGTTACATCTTTCTGCGACAAGAGACGATCAAGAATTTTCTGAGATTTAGAAAAACACTATATGTTTCTTGGCTCAATAATTGTTGGAATAAGCACGTATACAAGTGGGGAAGCTTTTCTGAATTACATTTCATTGTATAGAGGGCATATTTGAAATTTTGATGGAAAAAGCAATTTTTAAAAATTTATTTTGAAGTGGCTATCTTATCAGTTTTAAACTTAAAATTTTGGTGGAATGAAGCTATGTTGAAATAAACTGTTGAATAAATAGTCAAAAGTGTATGAAAAGAAGTTTTAAATGACTGATTTCTGATTGATGAAAATTATTTTGATATTTAATCATCTTTGAATTATAAATATTACCTTTCAAATTTCTTTCTAACATTTACATATATATCTGTGCTACCAGAAGATTTTAATTGTAGAAACTGATGAAAAATTAATTTTAGGATTTCATGCAATTACAAATAATTTAAATTTACTTTTAGAAATTAATTTACTTATAATTTCCTAATAATAGCAAAAACGGATAATTGTACGGCAAGCGAACAAAGCGAGCTGGTATCGCATAGTGATCCCGAAAGAATCACAACGTGATTCTTGGGTGTTGGTGAGCGGAGCGAGCAGGGGGTGTTAAATATATATATATATATATATATATATATAACTTTACAGCGAGCAGGGGGTGTTATATATATATATACACCAGTGTGTTCATTGTAGCGAGCGAAGCGCCCCGAGGGCAGAGCCCCCTAGTCTTATGAATATTGTAGAGCATCTTGTGCTAATAAAAGCAACAGAAAAACAATACATTGAACGGAATTTAATGCACTTGACATTCTTTATTGTTAAAGCTTTTGAACGTGAGAGTTTATAAATGTCAATAGGTAAATATCATCAAGGAAATAACGTTGCAGTTTACCACTACGAAACTTTTTAAAAGCCTTTATGCCTTTTAAGCCTACTTAATACTTTTTTAAGCCTTCAACCTTTTATGTTTAAAATAGGTTATATTGTTTCCAGTGTTGAATATTTTAGATAAACCTGCATATTTATTCTAAAATGGAATTTATTATACAAAAAAATAGAAATTTTTTAGAACAAAAGAATAGAAAAATAGAATAGAATAGAAAACTTGAGACGTTATTCATATTTTTTGCAGTTTCTTTACAGAAATAATGGTTAACATTTTTAAAAAGGAAAATTAGAATTTTCATGACTCTTCCCTTCACCTTAAAGACTATTTTAATGTTTTTCCAAGATAATATATCTTATAAATGCAATGGGGAAAGAGGGGGTTCGGCAAATAGTTCCTTATGAAACAGTGGCGTACCTACATAAAATGGCGCCCAGGGCAAATACCAAAACTGCGCACCCCCTCTTTTTTCTTTTGAAATGTAATCCTCTTCTTCTTTTCGGAACTTTATGCCAGGGATGCAAAGATTGAAAGTGCAAATAAACTTAAAAAATAACATATAAAACATTTTTGAGATGATCTTGAGTTGAAAATAACATATAAAACACTTTTGAAGGGCCTTCAGCCCCCGATTCTTCCTTCTTCATTGCTGCATATTTTATGAATACAAACGGAGCTAAAATAAGAAAAATCATGCTTTTAACTAGAAGATTTAAAAAATTTCATAAATAAATTATAGATTATTAAGTATTTCTCTGACTCTGGAGAGGGGGAATCTGACAGAAAAGTTATGTCTGCTTGCTGGTGAGATTAAGCTTCTAAATGGCGAAGGTTTCACTGGCAAAGGCATCATTCCAGATTTTATCGAGACAAAAGCTTGCACTAGACATCTTAATTAAAACTAAAACACCAAAATTGAAGTAATCAGTCTAAAACTTAAATTTAGAATAATTTTCACTGAAATATATGAAAATATATACATTATAGACTTCATATCCAAAAGAACTTCAGGCATGGGCATGACGATATCATTTCTTAGAATTATTATCATGATCAGGATAATAATATTCAAAACTACCTTTTCGCAATATACAAAAGAAAAGAACATGCAAAGGCATTAATACTTTATTTGAAAATCATTTTGTTGGGAAAAAATCTGCTGTAAACTTAGCAGAACATTTGAGATGTACTTCATAATTTAATTTTAAATCTTCTTACAAGTTTATTTAATTCTTTGGCATTTTAAATGTAAATTCTTTTAGAAAATCCTTGCTATTTTAAAGAAAATTAATTTTTAAATTTTTTTCAATGTCAATTTAAGATTTGTTTGCAAGATCTGCAAGATCTGTTAATTTTTATCAGCAATTGCAAAAATTTATGAGGTCTTTTCGCTCTCTGTTCGTTTTGTTTTTAGTTTGGCAGAACAACTGCATCTACGTTCTATAAACACTATCGCATTTTCGTCATACAAATTATGCAAATATTCAGTGCTAAAAACAATGTTAAAGATAGAGAACATACGTCTTTTAAAGTTGCTGTTGTTGTCTTATCATCCCCCCAAAAAAAAAAAAAAAAAAAAATGGACGTATATTTCCCGTTCTTCACTCTTTGCTGATTGGAAATTGGAATGACACTTGCTAACCAATTTCCGAAGAAACTGATGTCCATTCAGCGTCTATCATGCATACCGTGAGAAACCTTAAGAACCATCAGGTCAGAAGAAAGCATCAGGAACCCTTCGGAGATAATCATCCCTAACCATCCTCCCTTATACCACCCGTTAGGGTGGGAGCTCTAAATGAGCTTCTAATTTCGCGATGAGGGTTTCGATCAACAAATCTCTGAAATATAATATTACTTGTTATTTTGTCGCAGCTTGAGGTTTTCGGGTTGTAAAAATGACTTATCCTTAAGATTTTCCCATACTTGGTTGAAACCATTGCAATTTTTAAGAATCTTGTGAATAAGAGCTTCAAAAAAACCTATTTTTATATTAAATACAACCAATTGATTTCTTAATTTTTCACCCAGGGCACTAGCCCCACTTGCCCCACCCATGTTATGAAAAGATTATTCAATGAAACGTCTTCTAAGTCATTTTGTTTTATAATTGCGAATTTAAGAGCTATATTTGTGTGGTGCTGATAATGGATATGAACACCAAAATACAAATTTAATTAATGCACCTAGGACGTGTTAAACTTACAACTCAGAAGAGAAGAATGCTGGGAAAGGCGAGTCATTAAAGGTGTTCAGTATGTCTAACGTGTTGAAGAAACAACTGTTAACATGTGACAGCGTGTTCGACAACTGCACGTATATGGTTTATTGTAACGTTGCATTTGTGCAAATTACTGTCTTTTAAATCTGCTGGTTGCGAATATACTGCATAAAATTTTGAAATACAATTCTAAGCAATCTTAAGGTTGAAATTTTTAGATTTTGCAGTTATAATCAATGCTATCCTGAAAAAACTTAAAAGTTATTATTTTTCAAATTGAATGAAATAGTTTTCGTTTCCGTGTATAGATGGCGACAGAGTCACTGCGAAATATCAGTTCAATTGCCTCGACAGGATCGTGTCTGGTTTATTGAATATTCGTTTTTGATTGTTGGAAATCCCTCTTTGACAGCAAGTTTCAAGATAATTTTCTAAAATGTTATTCAGTTAAAAAAATTTATTAGGAGGGATGAATCATAATTATTAGAGCCATCTAAAAAAAAGCTGAACGGTGTAGACCTGCAAAATATCTTATTTTTACAGCTTTCGCTGAGCGAAAAATCTATAATATAAAGCAGAAAATACATTTGTCTGTCTGTCCGTCCGTCTGTCTGTCGGTCACAAGAACTCCTCCTAAACGGTGAACCGTAGCGACATGAAATTCGCACGCGACATTCTAGAGAACATTTCTAGGTCAACGGTGCTATTTTCAACTTTCAGATGTAATTAGTTCTTAAGATATTTAATTAACTAACGAAAATTAGCCGCTGTTAAGCCTAATGCTTAGACGTTTTTTGCCAATAACTTCTGAAGTAATTATTAGACAACAATTATTTTTATGCCATTTTAAAGAGTAGAAAATTATCTTTATAATGATATTAATTCCATTGCGATGAAGTGTTTTCTCTGATTGTTATTAAGGTTTAAAAAATCTTTTTAAGCAATTTCTAACAATACTTTTTATTCTTATAGAAATAAATTCAAGCCAAATTACTGTTTCGCGAGCGGGCTTTTGCCAGTGTTAAATTTAATATAAGAAAATATTGTTTTTTTTTAGCATAAACAACAAAGTAGACTTTGCACTTCCGGTTGTTGTAGAATTTACAACTTTTAATACGGTTACACAGTGATCAAATAGCGTGCTATTTTCAACTTTCAGGGTTAATTAGTTCTTAAGATATTTAATTAAATAACGAAAATTAGCCGCTGTCGAACCTAATGCTTAGACGTTTTTTGTCAATAACTTCTGAAATATTTATTAAACAAAAATTATTTTTATGTCATTTTAAAGAGCAGAAAATTATCCTTTTAATGATAATAATTCCATTGCGATAAAGTGTTTTATCTGATTGTTATTAAGGTTTAAAAAATATATTTAACGCAATTTCTAAAAATAATTTTATTCTTATAGAAATAAATTTAAGCCAATTTACTGTTTCGCGAGCGGGCTTTTGCCAGTATTAAAGTTAATATACGAAAATATTGTTTTCTTTGAGCATAGACAACAAAGGAGACTTTACACTTCCGGTTTCCTGTTGTCGTAGCATTTACAGCTTTTAATACGGTTACACAGTGATCCAATGACGTTAGTGAATTATTCTCTCGATGTTTTGTTTAATTTTCACAAATTTTTAACTGATCCTGATGAGTGTGTACTAAACCTTCAAGACTACTTAGTCCGGTTCCTATCGTAGGAAGAGGAAAAAGCGAAGGTGAAAAAAGATGTATTAATGGTCTATCTGTCGCAAGAATTCCTCCTAAACGGTGAATAGTCTTGATATGAAATTTGCACACGCCATTCTGGGGTCCGTTTCTAGATTTATTCTGCTTTTTCAAACTTTCAAAAAATTACTTTCTAAGATATTTAATTAAATAACGAAAATTAAGGCAATTATCGGCGTTTTATCTCAGTTTTTCGCGAATAATTTCAGAAAAATATATTGCACGGGGTAGATTATTTACATACCATCCCAAAGAGCAGAAAATTATCCTTTTAATGATTTCAATTTAAATGTCACGAGTTTTTTTTCCTTAATTTAATAAACATTTCATATTTATTTCATACACAATTTGTAGCAATGCTTTCTGTTATTGTAATTAAATTCAAACCATTGATCGTTTTATCAAATCCTGCGTTCCGGTGTTTTCACCATAGTGAAAGTTATGATAAAATTATTGTTTGAATGTTAACAGAAAGGCAGAAATTTTATTTAGCTTTTATTTCATAGCATATACCTATTTCAATATGTTTGCACCACAACACAATGATGTTAATTACTCTCTTTCCGCTATGCTCCATTTAATTTTACAAATTTTTAATGATCATAATGAGTGTGTAAAATCCCTCAAGATTGTTGAGCCCACTTCCTACAGGAGGGAGAGGTCCTAAGGAGAAAAAGAAAGAACACTATGCGTTTTTTTCCGGTCAGTGACAAAAACACTAAAGACAAGAGAATTGTACTCCGGATAATGGCAAAAAATACAAGAAATGAAAGAGTTTCTGCTGTTGCCGTAGCAATGATGGGGAGGGGAAAATGGAGTACGAAGGACTATGAGATTCTTGAAAATATTTTTATCCCGAGCAACGCCGGGCATATCAGCTAGTTGTATATAAATGTGCAGGTCGCATTATGTCGGATTGGAACATTGTTCAAAAACGCCAGTACAAGCGAAGTTCATGGAAGCACATACCTTTGTTATTACCAAATGGCGAAGAAGAAGCACGAAGACTATGGTGGAATGAATGTGTGTCGAGAATAAGCATAAATGGAATGGGAACTAATATTGAATGATTTTCTTAAACTTAAGCGTAAATAAATATACACACCTAAATTCCTGTTCTTTTCCAAGACTGCATCTTTCTTAGCCTATTTTGCAGCCCACTCTAGCAATGAGTGGAACCACAAGATGGCGCTGTTAAAAATACTAATTTCACTGATAGAGGTATTTTTTGACAACCTTTGTAAATATCATCTTCAGTTTTGTAAAACAATTTCCGAGTTATATCTAATTTTATGTGTTCATACTTCTTCTCTTCGAAAGTATAATCAGGGATACATCCCATTTATCTTTCTTCATGAAAACGATGTTAATTCATGGATAAACCAAGATGGCTAGAGCTCGTGCTGCCATCTGTTTTCTATATCAGATATTAGAAAATCTATTTCACTAATTAACTGCCTCTCGCTTAAAATATATTCTGAACGAAACGATTTAAAATGCAGCCACCGTCCTTGAAAGTCTTAGTTACATCTGTTTCCTTTTTTTAAATTCTGAATTTAATACATCTGTTTTTTTTTTCTTATAAAGAAGATACAGCTTCCTTTTTTTCGCAAATAAATTTGTGCCCCTAAATAATCTAGAACTCTGTCAGTCTTAAATTTTTTACACCACTAGTGGTTTTTTTAAGCTTTTCAACACTGTTACTGACTTAAATGTTTGGTTTAAGTAGCAATTGAGACTGAGCAGAAGTGCTTAACACTGGTACTCATGTACACAAACCAATCTTGTTGAGGCTTAAATATTAAAAATATTTATATAATTATCCATATTTGATATCAAATTGTTTTCACTTGCTTTCAAAACGTTTCAGAATAATGATTTACAAATCACGCAATACATGCGCATTACATTTGTGAGAAAATTAAATCTTATGGTTAAATTATAGGTCTATAGATCTCTGAATATAGACTACAACTTTATGAGAATTGTTTAATTGGACAATAAAATAATGGTAAAAAAGTTAAAAAGTTTTTTAGACAGAAAATTTTATAGCCTATACAGCTAAATCAACACGAATACTTGAATTGAATTTAAAAATTTGCACGTTTTGTTGTTTGAAGTATAAATTGAAGTACACAACAATAAATAAAAAGTTTTATTTTTGAATTGAAATCGATTTTTAATTAAGCATTAAAGGATTAAATTAAGCATTGAACAAAAAATTATTTTTATGGATTGCAGCAAACGTTTTTTTTTTTTTTTAAATGAGGCTATTTTTAAATAAAAAATGCAATAAAGAATAACTTAATTTTGTAAACTTTTTTGAAACCAGTTAAACAGATTCTAAATCTTATCTTTGAAAATTTATCGGATGGAGTGCCAAAAATATGAAATACTAACTGTTTCATTCATGGATTTTTTTTCTTTTCTCTTCAGATGCTTTAATGATATTTTTGGATACTTTAATATTGCTTGGAACTTTAATACTAAGTTCAAAAAGTAATATTTTAAATTTCCTTTTAATCTTTTTTAACTAAACACGCTTTTTGAATTTTCGAACTAGCTTTATAGCGCAGTTCCGACTATAAATCCAAAATCTATATAGAAAATCACTCCTAAAAATTTATCATCATTATTAGTGGGTATAAAATGTATGGAGAGCATGAGGCATCTTATATTTAAGAAATTATTTACTTTAGAAATTTAAGAAACCTTTCATGTTTTACTCTTTGGCTTCCCCGACAATCTATTTAACCCACTAACGCCCATTGGCCTATTTATAGGAGAGTTACATTTCACTTCCGTGGCTAGACCGAAGACATTCGATTGTTTCTTTACTGCTTAGGTCTATGAAGTCAATAGGTATTCCCAAACTTCTAAACAATTTTCAACTGGGGTGTACCTAGGGTTACCATAATTTTTTTAGTTGGAATCCGGACACACAGGGGGGGGGGGCGTTGAAGGGTCTTGGAGGGAGATTCAAAGTACGGTATAAAATTCTAAAAGCTGCTTATGACCCTTCTTTCATATTTGAGGAAGTGAAAAAAATTAAGACGCCAGAATGCAACGAATATGCAATTTTTATTAGTGTATATTGGTGATTCAAAATTATAGTAATGAGAAACAGAATTTAAATAAAAAATTGGGGTTTGGATAAGGAGGCTCCCGCTTTCTCATCAACAGTTGATGTAAAAAATGTAAATAATGAATTTTCATTCATTGGTAGAATGACGTAAGCTTTACGTCAGATTTTCTCGATCGCAACCAAATTTCTCTCTCGCCGCATTCACTCGCGTAAATCCGGACATTCTGAAGATCCGGGCACTCGTCCGGACGTGAGCTTGAAATCCCGACGTATGGTAACCCTAGGTATATCACCTATAGCCAGATCGTGAAGTCAAAGTGGCGTCATTGTGAATTTTTTGTCATTTTCCTTCGATTTATTTTTGAGGTAATGAAAGGAATTAGAAAGTAATTTTTATTTTTTGATATTTTACTATATTTTGAATGTTTAATATGTATGAAAAATAGTTTTTGAAAACTATTTTCAACCAATTTTTTTTTAAAATCAAAAATAAAAACTAGACGTTTTTTCCCTCCGAATTTAATTTGCTTCACAGTTAACTTAATCTTTGTGTTTTAAACATAATTTAATATAAATTTTTAAAAATGTATGCAATAATTTAATTTGGGCGTTAAATGAGTGACCGCCAAGTTCCTCGTCCTGAACTGAAACCATAAGTTGATGTGGGTGAAAACTGTTTATCAGTAGATAGTCGAATCTGATATCGAATTCTTTACGTTATGTTTACACCGGAAGAATCGCTGGTCGCGTTAGGAAATCATGTGACCCCATGAAGATAGCGTTAACAACCTGATGTAAAGGATATACGCATTCACAGACGTTAGTGGCCTTGAATGTTGGGAATATGAATGACGCATTATTTATAGCATAAAAGTTTCTAGAGATAATATTAGGCCACTTGATCCGAACAGAATTTCGTCACCAGTCGACAATATTACGTCAGAAGCAGAAATAGTAGAATAGAGAAACAAAGGACAGCGGCTAGTCGTTCACCTATTCACATTTCAAATATCTATTTTCCGAAAATGTTGCACGGGGTTTTTGATCGTGAATCCAGATTATCCTCTGATGACGAGATTTTGTTGACTCCAGACGTCCTGCTATTGTGAACAGCGATTACTCCAATGTAAATCTAGCTAGCGACATGCTACTCCAACCCCACTTCTGCGCATGGTTGTTTCTTGACGTCATATTTTCAGCTAATGATGGGATCTGGACAGAATCACGTCTTTATTACGGTTAGCACTTGTCCCAGTGTGAGCGCAGCTTTAAAAACCGATATATGCAAGGGATAGTGGTTAAACTACCTTGGAGAAGAAGATGTAAAATAAAGAGTGGTAATGAAGGCGACAGACAAATTCTGTGACACCTGAATGTGCGTGGCAGGAATAGATTGATGGTGATTTGGTTTTAGAAATGTTTGTCTAAACATGGGAAATTAATACTAATTACTCTTGTTGGAACTTAATTCTAATATCCTACAGGATACATAATTTTATGTTATAAAGGAATATCCAAAAAACTTGAGCTTCATTCCTAGCTGAGAAAGAACTCACTCATACTACCTAAAATCGTCTATCTCAGCGATGTTGCAATTCATCATCTCAATGAAATCTCACATTTTTGGTTGCTGATGTTTTTATTGAAATGAAATAGAAGATAAAAGAGTTCGATTCTCTGAATTTGGCTGAACTCCTTTTCATAGTCTCAAATGTGGCTTTTGTCTTCACAAATTTATTAACCTTTTCCTTATGTGCGTCTGTGAATTTTCATATTTGCCCAAGAGCTGATGAAGAGAGGGTTTGCACCAAGAGGGGTTTTCTTGTTGCTGACAAGCTGTATCCTTTGCTGTACAGTGAACTGTTAGGATTTCGTTCCCCTGTCAGTACTCATCCGTTGGATTTTTGGTCACCTAGAATATATTATTTATTTATTACTCCCAAGTTCTCTTATATCACTACCTAAAATAGGTCACCTAGCAAGTAATCTTGTTGAGCCACATATCTTCCAGTTAGTTAAAAAGGGGCAAATCACTTTTTCTCAAAAAATCACTGCCGTAAGAGGTAATTTTGGATTTTTCTTAGCCGATTCTAAAAGTTAACTATAAAATAGGATACGAGTGAGAAGTTCGTTACTCGATTTCTGAAAATCATTGAAGGCTATGCTTCGGTTTCGAGTCTTTTAGAATCAAAATCAAACACATCATAAATAAATAATTTTTTATTAGCAAGAATGATTAATGAAGGTAAATAGTTTTCGAAGAAACACACCAAATATTACATGCAAAATACAATAGCTTCGATTAAAAGACAATACAAAGTATATTTTACAGTCACTTGAAAAAAAACTTTTGAAACGATGAAATGAATGAAAGTACTACTAATCTGTCAAAAAAAATGCAACAAACGTCTATTCAATCATTCAATTTTCTTTTAATAATTGATAGCAGTATCACTTTCACTGATATAAAATGGTATTTACAAAGTTTTCAAATCATCAGCCCCGAGCAAAGCTGAACAAGCATGAATTTCATATTTTTATTAAATTATTATATTCAATTAACCGACATTTATAAACAATTTTCGTTATTCTTTAAGAAGTGCACTTAATATTAAATTAGTTTATCATAATTGTAAATACACGAATTCCAACGAATTCATCATGATTCCTACGAAATTTTTGTTTCATTTGAAACATACTAATTAGTCTTAGTAATTTTGGATAATTATTGTACATTTGGTAAAATATATTAAGGAATAGCAATACAAGAAAATATACATAATGAAATAAAAAGCTTTATTTTCAAAAGCATGTAATGAAGCAGAAAGTACTGGCACCACACATATAATGTTGTCCCGCTTGATTAACTAAAATCTAACTACATAAATGACAATCTATAGGAATACTCTCCAAGCCAACAAGTCTTTGCATTTCTGGGAAATTTTTTATTGATTTTCTTCTTGTATTTAGAATATCTACTAAATTAAAGACAGGTATTTAATAAACAATCAAAATATAAATATTTACTCTTTCAGTTTTTATTATGATTTGTTCAGCCAAGTAATTTATTCTTTCAGTTTTTATTATGATTTGTTCAGTCAAGTAATTTATTCTTTCAGTTTTTATTATGATTTGTTGAGTCAAGTAATTTATTATTTCAAAATTGCTTGGTGAATGTTTCTTAACATCTATAAATATTTGAATTATTCTTTATCTTTTTAAAGCATTAATCGTTAAATAAATTTGAAAAACACAGGCACAGATTTTTAAAGACTTTAATAATAGACGGCTACAGCACCCCTGGGGAAAAAACCATCTAATCAAATTCAGTGTCCAAAAATCGTTCTATTGGCAAAGAATTTTCATCAAATTCTGTTAATCTCATTTTTAAAATCCTAATTAGCATAATTTTTTTAGCAAATTCATCTTCAGAAATTTATTTATTGCATTTCAGGCATTTGCATGGCATTTTTTAAGAAACACTAAGCACTATCGATGTATAGATAACTCGAAGACAACTATCATATGTATGTATGATCAGTTTAGTCTTTGTTAAGTGGCAACACTTATTTAATATTATTGTCTAATATTATAATTCATCATAGCAGGGCTGCAAATTTCTTATTAAATGAAAGACTTAATTTTCTAGATTGTCTGCATGATCGGATGGAAACTTTCATATGTGGATTGAATTTGAATATCGCAATTTCATGTTTAATACCAGCAAACTGATATCAAATTTACTGATGCTGATTATTTGTTGATATCAAGAGCCACATTCTAAAGGAAAGGATATATTTTTTTTTATCGAAATGGCATAAATTCGAGAAAAGAATAATTGGCTCTCTCCAAACAACAAAATTCAATTCCAACAGTCTGATACTGATAGTTTGTCGATATCAAGTGCCATTTTCTCAAGGAGAGGAACATTTTTATGAAAATGACAGACACTTGAGAAAAGGCTAACTGCCCTCTCTCAAAGCAACATTATCGGAACAGTCTTCGAACATCCAACAGTCTTCGAACTCGGTGCTAAAGCAACGAAAACTGGTTATCAGTCACAGAAAATGGCGACTTTTTTGTAAGTGAGCTTTGACCGTCAGATGGAAGTCGTTCTATCAGAATCCTTGTCGTTGTAAGCCTGAAGAGCATGTAGTTTGGCTCTCTCCACTTCTTCTTTGTCTGGAGGATTGGCAGAGAACAAATATTCGTATATCAATCCTGCTACTACACCACCGAGGATGGGACCAACCCAGTAAACCTGGAAAGAAAGATAAATACTGCAATCAATGGAAAGTTTTGTTAAAAATGAATTAAACAAACACAATTCAAATCCTTACAAAATCAAGGATATAATTTCAGAATATCTTGAGGCTTGGGCCTGCCTGTACATCCTAATTAATGGATTTTTGTAGATAAAACTATTTGATGAGAGAGAATTAAACACGATACAAAATCTTAACAAAGGCAAGGATATAGAACTTAGGAGTCCCTGAATATATATATATAGTTTCAGTTTTTGCATTGCATCTTTGATATGTTTTTTAAAATTTTTTTCTTGAATTTTCAGATAAAACATGTTGTATAATGGTTGATATTACTATATATATACATTGCACTTGCCTTTTATTCCAGAATTTTTCCATTTTTAATTGTCTTGTGCTTTTTGAGGGGATAGCGACTAAATTTTTACGTTTTTCTTATGTCGTTAGCAGAAAAAAGCACTTATTAATGTCGTAGGCGAGCTTCCCTTCCTGACGAGCGACTCGCCATGATATTTTTCAATTTATTAAATGTTTGTCTTTTTTTTTTGTCCTTTGTTTCTTGTATGTTTTTGAATTTTTGCCTTTGCTTCTTGTTTGTTTTTTTGATATTACTAATGTAATAGCCCTGACGTCACCAACAATAAAACTCTCGCCATAGCACTGCGAGATGTTAAACAGAGTTATTTCATTGTTAGAGAATCTAAATTTTAGTCATTTTAAATTTAAAAGAGTAATTGTCGTTCCGATTTCAAATTTAATAGTTCTAAAAGAGTGAAATAAAATTTTCTATCGATTGATATAAAACTTATCTCGTTATGATCAATAGTTCCCGAGAAATTTTAAATTATATTAATCATATATTTCAAATTAATTTCCGTTTTTTAAGAGAAAGTAGTAAATTACGTCAGTGGTATATCATGCGCGTGATATAGTTTGGACGCCACGATGCATCTGATTAATCGTGATGATATAATTAGATAATATTTTTTGGCATCGTTCAAATTTACAAAAAGAAATGTTTTGAACCTATTGAAATATTTTAAATGTCAACTCTTTTTTCTGCATTTAAATTCAATTTACCTATATCACAAAACGACTTCTTTTCATCTGATAAATAAGCTGTTGGAAAATTTCCATCATTCTTTCATAATTCCAACAAGTTCAAAAATTTCAAACGTAACGGTTTTTTCTAGCAGATGGTTTCGAAACATGCCTTTTGTTTTAAAGGGAAGTTAAAGGGAAGGAAGGGACAATAAAAAAATGTTAGGCAATACCCCGAAACATATTAGGAAGTCGGTTCGTTGAAAATTTATGGTAATCATATTTTTAAAAAATATGTACATAATTTTATAGAATTATTTTAACAATCTTGATTTATATGCGTTTTCAAGACTATTTATAAGCTGTAGTTTCCTCAAGAAAATAATTGACCTCGCAAAATCAAAATTTCTACGTAGATGTTATGAAATCCGTGATGCTGTTGCCTGAAGATGAATTCGAAGAGAATAAGACCCCACGAAATACAAATAAAATACAATACTATAAACTTTATAGATGTCCATTAAATGAGACTATATAAACATACGACCTTATATACCCGTCGTTGCTCGTGGTCGTAAATTCATCATAGGCTTACGCATTTTATTTAACAAAAGTTACCATTAACTTTCTACAACTAGTATTAATTTCCAATTTATAAAAGCGTCAGTGGCCCGTAATTTGAAAGGGTGTGATTTAATTTCTTTAAGACGGCTTTGACGTTGGTCCTCAGATTCAACCACGTGCGTTATTTTGGCAAGTTCCCCCACAGCCTCAAGTTGCTGCTGTCGTATATCGTCTGTTTCTCCTCCCCTCAAAAGGTTTACATTCCACGCTTTCGTTTGAATCTGACCGAAAGACTTTCGTTTTCTTTTAAGCACAGCTAAATCGCTTCTCAAAATTTCTCGCTACTCAAAGTTCAATAATCTTCACATTTATATTAAACCGCAAAATTTCATTAAACACTATCATCTGAACCTACTCACCCTCACGAAATCGAGTTTTATACTTCTCTCTTTAATCTTAACTTAAATCCTTTTAAGTTCAAACTAAAACAACTGAAATAGTAGAACACTTTACTTTATCTGTGCTTTTTATAAAATTGATTAGAACTCTTGCTTGAACTATACAACTTCTGATGCGTAAAAAATTTACTTTTCATTTTAAATTTTTAAACTGTAGATTTCAAATATATTTTAATATTAACATTTTCATATTTACAAATTACTTCTATACCATTATCCTCAGCCTCTCTTCGTTCAATATCTATAAGTTTATTTATTTTAAAATCATTTGCATCTATCGCAGTTCTTGTCTTGACTCATTTATTTATTATTCTTTTTAAATAATCCCGTGCTTGCGTTTTTGTATGCTGCCACATGCTATTTCTTTTACTCTAAAAGTTTGAAAGTAAAAATATTTGCAATAAAAATGACATCAAGTAAAATAAAAATCTTACAATTCAGTGAACTCGAGCTTAAAGCTTTACGATACTAGATATGTTGACAAATATATAATTATTTAAAATAAAATAAAAATTTTAATATACCACGTTTTTAAAACGGATTAAAAAGTATAAAATAATTTCTTCTAGCCCATACAGATTTAAACGAAAAACGTGGGGCACATGCAATAGATAATTGATGCATAAATAGTTTATTTCAATCACTAACAATTTTATTGCAACGGTAATGATATGAACTGTTGCGCGACTTTTCTCAACGACAGCTATTCCCTACACTCCTTACTATTAAATATTGCATGCGCCCTACGTTTTTCTTTATAAATCTGTATGGGGCTAGAAGAAATTATTTTATACTTTTTAGTCCGTTTTAAAAACGTGGTATATTAAAATTTTTATTTTATTTAAATAATTATTTTCTGCTTTTTAGTCTTGTGTGTGTAAAATTTTGCAATCGATTTTAAACATCTTGATGAGATTATGACTGAGACATGTGGCAAATTTCAGGTTTATTTCAGTTTCTCTTCACCTGATCATAAATGTTATTTTCCTGAAAAATTAAGTTACGTGACGCAAAAAAATCGCCCTTCGAGTTATAATGAAAAACGTACTGCGCATGCGCAAAGATATGGCTAAAATACGGGGTGCTTCGATGATTCCATGGGCCATCCATATACCCAAGAACCAAGTCTGTAATGTTAATAGTTTTCGAGATATAATGAAAAACGCCCTGAAACTATAGAATGTCATGCAAAATATGAAATGACAGACAAACAGACAGACAAGAAAGCGAATTAATATTGCATTGTCATCTAGTTCTGAGATATGTTTAAAGTTTCAAGTCTCCAGCTCATCGGGAAGTTAGTTTAAAATTCATTGCAAAATTTGTACCGAACAGACGGACAGATAGACAGACAAGAAAGCGAGTTAATGAAAACGAGGTAAAATAATGAATTAGTTTGAAGTGCATTATATACAGCGACGAATGGCATTGTTAAAAATTACGCTTAAAAATCAATTTCAAAAAATTAAATTAAAAAACTGCACGGAGATAAAATTGGTATGATCGAAAAGATAATTTTTTAAATTTTAAAATGATATAAAAGTCATTTCTGTTCGATAAATTGCTCTGAAGTTACTGCAGAAAAATGAAAAAATTTAAGTTAATTTCTGTATAAATGAATAATTAATTATCTTTTGCTCCTTTAAAAGTTGACATTATTCTTACTCCTGTCTTAAATATTTAATAATTGCTCAAAGTTTGGGTGGAATCGGTCTTGCGGTTTAGGAAGAGTTTTGCAACAAACTCAAATACCCACAATGACTTTTATTTATATTAAGATAGAGTCCTATAAAATATTTATAGCAAATTTGAAATCAACAGTTTTGATTTATTATTCCATATTTCAGATAGTTCAAGGTTAAATGTTAAGCTGATATTTCAACCGACTTATATTTTCAAACTGACATAGGTTCCAAATTTACTACTTGTGAAAACAGTAACATAATTAGTGGAATTTTCTCCGATCCGATAATAGCTCCGTTAAAAAATCTATTACGTTGGAAACAGATTATTATTATCACTTTACGTTTATTTTGACGTAGACTTACGTCCCTCCATAGTGGTCTAATGGTGCGTCGGGAAAGGAAAAAATTATGGCGCTTTTCGTGGTATATTTAAACTCTTATAGCTCCGGAAACAAATAACATAGAGAGTTGATTTTAATTTCTTTTAACAGAGAAAAGTTGACACTAAAGATTGCAAAAACAATTTTAGAATGTGAAATTACGGTTTAGTCACAGTCGAGCTTCAAAGTTGGTGAAAATCACTAAACATTTTGATGACGTTACAGCCACCGATGCGCGCGCACGCAAACTATCCAAGTACATTTGAAAGCGAAAGGCCGTCTTGTCTTACCCAAATCAAAACACTTATTCTCCGACAAGTAACCACGTACTGTTTTCTCTTGTACGTTGTTTTATACACCACATTTATATCGTTGCAACGTAATTTTCCTATTTTATGGCCCGAATATTTAATGGAATCGAAATTATGGTACCAGTCCAAATTCGTCGATTTTCCTCTAAGTAGTTTGATATACTTACACTGGATACTTACCTTCACAATGTTTTAGAGCATATGTTCGAGGAATTTATGTGGGTTTTATTGATTTTTGCATATTTGAGAGATAAATATTTACCGAATTCGGAAGAATTAAACTTTTGCAATGTTTACCCTAGACGTAAGATTCCTTTTATTTTCAAAAAATTTCAACTGATTGCAGCTACAAGTTATTAAGATTTATTTGTGTTGCAGTGAGTTTCACATCAAAACGGGTTGAAATCAGTTCAATGATTGCATCAAAAAACCATTTGAAATATATATCATAAAGTGTTGAATATAATTCTTTAGGAGAATTCTTTTATCCTTCCTTCCTTTTTTGTTGCCTTCTAGCAATAAGAGAGAACTGGCAGGTGCTTTTAAATGAATTAGTTTTTGGTTTCTTTAGAAGCTGCTATCAAAACCAGTTGTTTTGAACAAACTTCCAGAATAATGCTTGATAAATGGAACTCTTCAAATTTTCAACGGCCCATTAGAAGATAATTAATGAGCTTTGAAAATATTAAATATGTTGCTTTTAATTCTGTAAATTAGTCCCAAAGACTGCAAAACTTTGAAACTATTTTAAAGAATGACCCTGGTAATTGCTCCAATGTCTCTTTTCTGTATTAAGGGAAATCCATTTTCAACTCGCATTCGTAAACAACGGATTTTTGAATTTAAAAAATTATGCAAATTAAAAGAAAAAGAATTTGAGTTAAAAAATATATATAGTCGTATGATTAATGCAAATATGGACCTTTAAAATATAGCCACATGGATAATTGGTTCTTTTACTACAAAGTTACGGAACTAAAATTCACTTGTCATCCGTGCAGAGTAGCACCACCATGGATTCTAACTTCATCGGCAAGTCGATTTTAAATTTAATTAACTGGGAATATAAGAGAGTTGCATGTTAGATCTATATATATATATATATAACGCTAAGGTACCCGCAACATAAAGGAGGTTAATTTCTCTTTTGCCAATGGCAACGATCTGTTTGTTTACAAAACAAAAACGTAGCCTCCGTCATGTTAGGCGTAACTTCATAGTCATAGCCTGTTACTATATTCGTTCTGGTATAAAAAAAATATCGAAAAAAAACTACTTTACGATGAAGACAATATTTATTACAATATAATGAAACTTTTGATGAAATTATTCAAAAGATATCAGTTAGAAATGAAGCAGATGGGCATAGGTAAGACAGAGAACGCTTAAATCAACGTCAAAATAGTTAAAGTAAGCGAAGATAAAATCGCGCCAATTCATAAACTGAGGTGAGCATCATGGAACTTACTATTGTGAACTTGTACATTAGGTACTTTTCTGTTATACGTCCACCACTTGGCGGCTTTTTTTGTCTTGGCAATTTTTTTGGAGCACTGTATCGCCAGCTTGGCTCTAGAGGTGTCAGGAAAATCATGGTATGCGTATAATTTGGCGCAAATGTTCTGCGCGGGATGAGCTAGTATTATATAAACTCATTGAATTTCATTTTTAAATAAATATTAGTACAGTTTGTGTGCATACGCATGGCAACGGTGTAGCCAAGATAATGCAGTTAATTCACATGAGGTCTCACCTGTCAAATGTGAATGAAGATGTCGTTTAACAACTGATTGCGCATTTTCTTATGTTGTTTTTACGCTCTTGTGCTATGCACGACGGAAATCAAAATTTAATCGGCTCAATGCGTTTTACTTGTGTCACGAGAACACGAATTAATTTGATTACTCGTCCGAAATTTCTCCTAAATAAAAATTGCTTCTAAATACTACAGAATTTTGAAATTAAGAATGAAATTTCGTGTTAATTTCCATGCGAAAAATGTCTTCCTGTTTTCTATTGAAAATAGTCTAAAATAATGTATTCTTAATGTTTTGCAAATGTACGAAATGATGGCAAACCATTGTTCGTATTCAATTTTATCTTTTTTTATAGATATCATTACTTTTTGACGTAGACTTACGTCTCTCCATAGTGGTCTAACGGTGTGTCAGGAAAGGAAAAAATTATGACGCTTTTCGGGGTATTTTTAAAACGCTTATAGCTCTGCAACCAAATAACATAGAGAGTTGATTTTAATTTCTTTTAACAGAGAAAAGTTGACACTAAAGATTGCAAATTCATCGATCTGAAGTTTACGCGAAATATTACTCAAGAATTATTGAATTACTTCGAATTTCGTGGTAAAGTTAAACGCTTATATTTCCGCAAACAAATAACATAGGGAGTTGGTTTTAGTTTCATTTAACAGAGAAAGGTAGACATTGAAGAATGCAAAAATAATTTTAGAATTCGTAATTATGGTTTAGTCACAGTCGAGCTGCAAAGTTGGTGAAAATTACGAAGAATTTTGCATAGATAGAGTCAGATACGCACACTAGACTAATAGTTACTGCAGACTATAGAGTTAATAGACACATACAGCTACTTTAGTCTCAGAAAATCACAGTTGAGTAAGGTAAGTAAGTCTATGCCCCTCAATTCCAGAGGCCGTTTCGCAGAGACAGCCTCCCGTCGATTTTTTCTATAGCTCTTCGTTGGCAAACAATTTCAAAACGATTCCATTAATTGCCTATTTAATGTATAATTTTAAAAGATTGCTTGTTTTATGTAATTTTATTGCCCTACTGCAACCTATTTATTAATTGTTAATAATATTACTCTGGCAACATCATCTCACTTGTAAAATTCATTTAGGTATGTATGTGTGACATCATAATCGTTATTTTGCCAAATAAAAATAATTATATCAAAATTCTACAATCTATAAATAGAGAATATAGAGATGTGAAAAGCTAGGTAGCCAGCTTTATGTTTATAAAGCCTCGGGAAATGACTTCGGTTTGAACAGTAGCCTGATTCATCATTTAACTGTTCAGAAAGAACGAAACTAAGTATCAAACCATTGCAATTTTATCCTGCACCGATTTTTAAAATCTGATTTCAGATTTGTAACTTTTTTTATTTCCACTTCTTTTCATAAGAAATTATTCTATTTTCACTCCAAAAATAAGCTTTAAAAGAATAATCAGAAAGCTCACGTTGATTTCGTTATGGCAGACGATAATCAGTTTTCTGTAAAGATAGCATTTTGCTTTCAACAGTATGACAAGCTGAGGTATTGCATAACAATCTCATGAGCTATTAATGCGTTTAAGTTTATAAGGAAAAAGAATTTGGAAGCCTTTCTAGGAGGGCGCCATTTTTTTTGTCATGACCGAATCAGATCGGCAATAGTTCTAGACCATCTTTTGGTGGCAATTTTTCTTTCTTTTTTGATTACGAATCGAAAGGAACTTTGGAATGAATAGGGGATAATAGCCTTTGTAGCTGAAAATCCCCCCCCCCTTTTTGAAATGAAAATGTGTTTATAGAAATATTTTTATTCACTTTTTCCTATTTTCGTAATGAAGGGTAAAAAAACCTTATTTTTACTGAATTATTGACTTGAAACAATCCAATTTTCTGAAATCGGCTGTTTTGAAAAATGTACGATAATAGAATTATTTTCATAACTATAAACTAAAAATTCTGAATATCAATCCTGTTTACAAACTGTTAAGGCGAATTTTGAAAAAAAAAATTCTGTAAACATTTATGGCCGAATTTTACTCTGTGAAATTTGATATTCTTCGCTTTTGTAGATTCTGAGATATTGCTAGATTTTAAATTCGGTTTTTAGATGAAGCGGTAAATATAATTTTAAAGTAGTGCAAAACAATAATCGTTTGTTCTTATAAGAAATTGCAGTAGCTTATTAGAATAGATGTTAATTTTTATTGTCTTTCTATTATAGCTACTGCTGTAGATTGTTTGAAATCTTAAATTATCTGCTTAAGCTGAAGATCTTAATTGAATTTTTGATTGCTGAAATCACATGAGTCATTATTTTTTTCAAAATTTGCGTCTCTGCTGTTTTCACATTCCAAAGAAGTATTTACATAACGAGTGTAGAAATAACAGTTACATTATAGGTACATAAAATCTACCAAGGAAAAAAAATTATCATTTATTTAAAAATTAATAAGTTTTTTTAAAGTTCCAAGTATTTTGATATTATTGACTCATGTGGTTTCTGCAATCAACGATTCTATTAATCTGGATATTCCACGCCTGCTATCGGATAATCGTCGAATGACGTCAAACACTGAGAAACTCAAGCATTTTGATATTATTGACTCATGTGGTTTCTGCAATCAACGATTCAATTAATCTGGATAGTCCACGCCTGCTATCGGATAATCGTCGAATGACGTCAAACACTGAGTAATTCAAGCATTTTGATATTATTGACTCATGTGGTTTCTGCAATCAACGATTCAATTAATTTGGATGATCAACGCCTGCTATCGGATAATCGTCGAATAACGTCAAACGCTGAGTAATTCAAGCATTTTGATATTATTGACTCATGCGGTTTCTGCAACCAACGATTCTATTAATCTGGATAGCCCACGCCTGCTATCGGATAATCGTCGAATAACTTCAAACACTGAGCAATCCGGATAATTCACTCTGTTCGGATGATCACGAAAAGTAATGAATCCAGATGATCGATGCTCCGAATAAGAAAATGAGAAAAGTAAGCATATACATTTGGATTTTTGATACTTTTAATATTTACAAATTATTTTCCAAATTTTCAGACCGATTACAGTCATTTACTTCTAAATATATATAACTTGAACTAGTTATAGTATTTTTATTCATCACTTATTCCACCAACATTGCATTAGTTAATTTTTTTATTCATAAAATGAATAGAAACGAAATAGTTTTAAATGGCTCTTTGAGTTTCATTGAATTGTCGTAAGACAACGAAATTTCGAAGTTGAAAGTAAGATAATGAAATTTTCAGCCTCCTTGCTTTCGTTCTGCCTCGGATCGGGAAAAGCCATTTGAAGAAAAGCCATAATGGTATGTCAGACCAGCTACTATTCCACCCAGAATCGGGCCAATCCAATATACCTGAAACATCAACAAGTGCTTACTTTAACATGCTGATATATTGTTTATGTAATTTTTAGTGGCGTAGCAAGAGTAAGTAGCGCCTGTGTCATAATATAATGTTTTTCGCCCCTCTTCCGCCATCATCCGAGGATTAGCTTATGTAAATGGCACCCTCTGCAAGGCATTGTTTCTTCCCGTCTTCATATTTCACATTAAAAAGTGATACATACGCATTAAAATTTCGTCAACACGGCCAGTGGCGTGGAGGATGAGTCGCGGACGGAGAATAAGTGTTAATGTATTTGAACATTTCAGACGGATTCGTGGGCAGAATGGACTTTAATTAGGACGACACTTACAGAAATTTATTTTCAGTTGTTATTTGCAAATATTTACAGTTGATAAAAGCAAAAATACCCACTCCACAATGCACTACTACAGTAGAACCCCGGAAATCAGAAATCCGGTAATCCAAAATTCCGAATAAACCGAACACTAGTGTTCCTTAAACATCGACAGACTATCGATACTTCGAAGCCAAGTCGATAGTATTGGATTTTCGGAACTATCGACTGGAACTATCGATAGTTTCTAAACCATCGACTGAAACTATCGATAGTTTCTAAACTATCGGCTGGAATAATACCTATCAATAGTATCGCCGGGGAGAAAATTATCGATATTAGTGATAGTTTTCAAACTATCGATAGGTGAACAATCGATGTTTAAGGAACACTAACGAACACCTTTGTTTTAATTTTCTGAAAATGTTTTACTGAAAAATGAAGGAAAACTAACAATTACGAATCAGAAACAAAGCTAATGTTTATTCCATATGGATTCTCCCTTCCTTGGTTTTCTCAATCGTATGTCGTCAATTTTGTTGCGTTTTTATTGCCTATTATAGTTTTGTTTTTTCTTTCAATTGTTTTAATATCTAATGCCTATTCCTAACTTAAAAGAAGCATTCGAATTATCCTTTAAGAATGAATACAGCGCCTTAATTAGTAGAAACAAACATAGATATCTTCTTTTTACCCTCATCTTGTTTGCCACTGTACCGTGCGAATCGCCGCGTGCTCTTTCCGTATGCTTTCACAGAGCGCCCAGAGTGAATACTCTACCGCATTTGGTATATCAAGAGTATTTTACCGAATTTCCAGGACAATCCGAATTCCCCGAAATCCGAACAGAGGTCAGCTGCAATTAGTTCGGATTCCCGGGGTTCTACTGCACTACTATATTCACAATATACCTACGCAAATTAGCTTAGATTCTCGGCCAAGCTCATTAGTTTCGTCTCGGTCAAAACACCGATGATAGCGCGTCAAACTTACTCAATGACAGCACAACCGCAACTGACTGATCGGCGATCACAGCAAGGCTTTTATGCGGGGAGCTTCATTAATTCAAGCATTCAGAAGATTAATATCTAATTTTAACTATGAAACTGTAAAGTGTATTAAAACAGCATCGTTTATTCATTTTAATTGTAAATGCGAAAATTTAAGTATGTTAGTAAATTGATGTTTAAAATAGGAGTTTATGAAATATTGGAAAAACTTTCTGTCTAGATATATTCTGCATTTAAATACTAATTTGTTAACTATAAAAAAAACTATTAATTTTTCAATGAAATGTGTTTATACTTGTCCATGGCTGTGATAAGTGATTGCGATCGGGGGTGCATGACTTTTTATTTGCCTTGGGGAGCCAGACACTCTTGAACCGGTTCTTATTGCGAGAAATGTGAACGTCCCATCAATGCTCTAATGCAGTGGTTCCAAAAGTGCCTACGCAGTGGTTCCGATCCTAGGGTGCCTCGATTTTCTCACCACTATTAGCACAATATTCAGACGATATCTTTACGATATTGTGCCACATTCAGAACATCGTAGCAACATTTTGGGGATATCATAAAAATATCTTGTGCTAAGGGACAGGAAGACCTCGAGATATTATATAATTTTCATAATTTTATTTATTAATTTAATTTATTTTCATAGCTCGCGACATCAAGCTTAACTGGTGAAAACTAATACTGTTCAGCAACGGATTCCGAGACTACCACTTTTGGACGATTTTACACCGGAAAGGGGTGCCAGGCAATGAGGCATATGAGCGCATTTCCGGAGTTCTTTGTTAGATCACGCTCAGTAAAATGTAAACATCACCCTTCCATTCTTCACTTTCCATCTATTTTGATGAAAATAACTCCGCCCGGCGCATGCGCAAAAGCGCGGAGGGTTTCCGAATTCGTTGCTAAACATAAGTAAGTAGTTTGCTAACGTCTCCGCTAAATGTCGCGTATTTTGTTTGTTCATATATAAATGAACATGGTTGTGTGTGATAACAGTTTGCTACTCTAGTAGCGATTAGTTCAGCCTTCTCTTCATTAAGCTTATTAAGTAAAATCAGTTTGATTTGTTAATTAGATTTATTGAAATTAATTAACATTAAATATACCTCTTTATGGTTTCAGATAATAAAGTAAAACATCCATGTTTTTGTTTCATCGAAATGAAATGACGCTAAATTTCTCTTCAACTTTAGGTGTTGTCAAATTCCCGTCTCAAAATAATGATAATCAATGGATAATTAATTTCATTATTAAAACCATATAATGTGGTGAGGGTGTTAATTAATATTTTTTGTGTTCTTGAAGTTTTACTTTCTCATATACGAAGAGAAAGTATTGTAATCGTCAAAAAATTCGAACTCGAGATTTTGACGAATCTCCACGTCCGAAAAACACAATTTTGGAATTATGTCTGTTTGTCTGTGTGTGTCTGTCTGTGAACACAATAACTCGAAAGCTATTAGAGCTACGGGGATGAAATTTGTATGTGATCTTGACACATAATTCGTAGGTCCCTGTCAAGTTTTGGACAAAATCCGTCCACGGGAAGTCTACCTGTCCGTCTGTCCGCGTTCATGTGAAGACTATAACTCAAAAACTTGAATAGCCAGATGGATGACATTTGATACACAGTTTTATCATCAGGAATGTAGGTCCGTATCAAATTTTGGACCAAATCCGTCAAAGGGGTGACTGTCTGTCGGTCTGTATAATCGCATACTTCTAAACATTATAACTCGTAAACCCTAACGCTTTGGTAAATAAAAATTGGTATGAGGCCTGCTAACAATAATTGTAGATCCGTGTCCAATTTTCGTTTCAATCGGTAGAAAAGAAGGTGTTGAAATCGCCTATTTGTTTTTTCTCATCACGTAATGACGCGAGGCCATTATTGCGTAATTGCGCAATTCACTTGCGCTAATCCTTTCCGCTTCTACCCACGCCTTTCACCTCCAAGCTTCCGATTCCCAAGCTTTATTTTTCTCCACTGCGTTAGGGACGCTTGTTCGTTTTGCTGCCTTTTTACCTTATTTTTTCTCCCTATTGTTAGGAGTATACGAGAAAGTTTAGGGGAGACAACTCCCGCTGGTTAGGAAAGTAGCTCTAATCAGACGTGGTAAAAACACTGACGTTGAACGTTTAAAAATTGATGAATTTGGTAGTAAGTATACTTCCCACGACCTTAGAAACGGTTAGATAACTGTCAAAAATTAATAGAAATTTGAATTTTTCTTCAGATTTTCAAGCAAAGTGTATGTACCTAACGTGATTATATTTTAAAAGAGAAAGCCTTCATAACAACAATTTAAAAAGACTCACCCAGTGATTTTGAAAGTTATTCATGATGACAGCTGGTCCAAAGGATCTGGCCGTGTTCATGCTGGCTCCTGTGTATCGGATCTGTAAATATAGATAAATAATTTACTTATTTCGTTTCCAAGGCTATAAATACAATAAATTGAATCAATTTATTTTATTTACTGACTTAATAAATATCTTGTATTATTTGTTATTGCAATAAATAAAACGAATAGCAAATTAGGAAGCTAACACGTATCGAAGAGAAGAGACCTAAGTATATATTGTTTAGCAACGGATTCGGAAACCATCCGCGCTTTTGCGAAAGCGCGGGGCGGAGTTATTGTCATGAAAATAGGGGGAAGTGAAGAATGGAAGGGTGATGTTTACATTTTATGGGGGTGATCTAACAAAGAACTCCGGAAATGCGCTCATATAACTCATTGACTGATACCCCTTTCCAATGTAAAATCGTCCAAAAGTTGTAGTCTCGGAATCCGTTGTTGTACGTGGGAAGAAAGATAAAAACTTTCATTAGCGTTCTAAAAAGTAGAATTTTTTAAACAAAAGCCTGGAAGTGAAAGTAAAAAATCGTAAAAGCATTGATGTTGAAATAAATAACTAAGTAAATTAGAATTTTAATCACATATATATTTATAAAATAATATATTTAAATTCTAACTGCTGCTTTGGAATTTTCTTTTTAATAATATTCATTGTAGCTTAATTTCTTTATTATTTTGTCTTTAGGTCTCACGCTTATAAATTTGTTGCTCTGACCTCCAGATTTTTGATAAAAAAATTATTTTCGACTTTTTAGTCTTTAATATATTTCATAATTCGTTACAGAATCTTCGAGTTTTATCAAATTTTCCACCTGATGGCGCCATTCATATGGAATCAAAATTTAATTTAAAGTAAACAATTAACTGATAATTAAGTCATCAAAGTATTAAAATATTGTATTTTCATCGAGAATACACAACTAAACAAAATTTAGGAAATTAGCACAAGTGAAATTAGCAAGTAAGTGAAAAATTGCTTACAAAATAATACAATGCTATAATTAATGTGTTCTTCTTGACAGTTATCTCTATTTTATATTATCATCTTGGATCTGTTCTGAAATAATCTCATCCAAAGTGGACGCAAGCTGAATATACTCCATTTAATTCCTAAGCAACAGCTCGACTTTTTAAATACTTCCAAACATGGAAATGACTTCATATGCAATTCTCTGAATATTCCCAAAACTGATAGGCAAATATTTATATAACCCAGCAGAACAACTTTGCCGAAATTTGTTTTAAATCGAAATCGCAGTAAATAAGCTCCATTAGCAAATGGAAAGGTACCAATTCTGCACTCATTGCATAATTCCATAAAACTAAGAATACTTGTCCTCCAAAAATTTTTAATCTGCAAACCTTGTTTAAAATTCCATGTAGTAGCACTCATCGCATAATTCCATAAAACTGAGAATACCTGTCCTCCAAAAATTTTAAATCTGCAAACCTTGTTTAAAATTCCATGTAGTAAACCTTCCGGGAAATAATGTAATTTCATAAATATTTATGCGAAGTTAGAAACTTTAAAAACCGATTTAAAATTACGAAATTTTTATTAAAACTTTTGTTGTAGAACGTTTTTCGTTGGTGGCAAAGGTATTCGTTTTTAACTCCATATGACACGCGAACTGCGATCTTTACATGCTCCTTACATAACGAATCAATTTAGTGTTAATATTTAAGAATTTTGACACTTAAAAGCCCGATATGTTAAAAATTGATTTACAAAGTTTTTGTCTTTCATTTTTTGATTAAAACATGGGAAAAATACTTTAAAAAATCCTATTTTGTTTTAAGTATGGTTTATGGCTAAAAACACTTTGTTACCAACTGAAACTGACAACATTGGGCTTTAATTGTGAAAAAAATTTCCTTGATAAAATTCTATAATATTAAACGCAGATAAATTTTAATAACTAATAATAAGATTAAAGAATTTCCTTCACCATTGAGAATAAAACATGTTACTATCATGCGTACAGACAACGCAAAAAAGATGCAGCCTCAAGTGAAAAATATTAATTTATTTTTATTTTTTCATCAGCACTCAGGCTGCCATCTATATGTTGTAAATTTATTTAATAAAATTTTCAATATGCATCCTATTTTCAAAAATAGGCATTAGAGCTTCAGTCTTATTCTCAAGATTTTAAAAGACAAAATTGTTATATTGCTTAAAAGCAACACAGGGCATTTGAGGGTTAATTCGCTCGGTAATAATTTTCAGTATATTTTGGATAGTGCATCTAAACCATAGACAGGAAATCCGTTAAGTTCACAACAACGGTGTAATACTTGAGCAATGATGTCCATTGTGTGAATTAAAGAATACTATTAAGCGGGCAATATTATGCATTGTGGTTTGAATCACGGTCTTAGTAAAATAGAGACGACGAGTAAGAAAATTCCTAATTGCACGCAGATTTTCACGAAAAAGGATACATATTTTGTACAGTCGTGTCATTGGCTATATGAAATAAACGAAAATTGCATGTTACTTAGTGCTGAACAACATTGCTTCGTCATAAGTAAGGATGCTTATAAATTGTTTATTAAAAATTATGTAGGTTTGAGTTATTGAATATGAAAGTATTGCTGGGCAAAGAGGCAACATCTTGCTATTATTGACTAATAATAATTTTTCTAAGGATTCATTATAAGGAATTTATTTCATAAATTGTTGGCAAAATTTTAAGCAACTCATTCTACCAACAAAATGAATCTATTTATGTTCATATGATGCACGTGAAATGCTTCGTGACAATTAAATTTTGTAATCTATTGTCTATCTTGCTGAAAGTAGAAGTACCTGGGGTTACTACACATCTTAAGACAAAGAGCAGTAAGATGCTAAAATGACATGCGCAGTTAATTTGTCACGTGACGGTGACGTCAGTGGGATTGATTCCTTTAAAAACGATACTATAATTCCATGATGGAATGTAGCATACAAATCCATTTTCGTACAAAATTTGAAGTCGAGTTTGTTTCTAATACAGACAGATGTCTATTTTAAAAGTCAACTACTAAGGTAAAAAAAATTTATAGTTGATAAATATCAGAAATATAAAAGAAAAATAAACAAATAAAATTCTTTAATAACAGAAAAATAAAGATAAAATTTAGTGCGAACTACCTAAATATAGCCTCTATTTTTGAATGACTTTCAAGAAATATGCTAATTTTAAATATTTTAAAGCTATTTAAAAAGTAACTATTAAAAGAAACTTAATTCGGTTTCACCATAATGCAAATTATCTAGAGACAAAATAAAATTTGCTTTACATACAAAAACTATTTACCAATCCTTGTTATCTTAGTTTACAAATTATTGCAAAACTTTTATTGAAATAATGAAGAAAACATAAATCTACGAGCACTATATATGGAAGTTTAAGAAAGGAAAGCAGTGCGAATCCGGGAGGTGGGTCTATGGGGCTGCAACCCCTCCCAGAGCTAAGCCAGGAGATTGTATATAAAATCATTACAACTGTTTGGTCTTAATTTCCCTTTTTTTTTTAAAAAAAAATAATAATAACGTGACAGCATTGTTTTCTGGCTTGACAGGCTCGAATATTTTCCTACTTTTCTAGTCATTCCACTCGTACTTGTAGCGTTCACGCGATGAAAAACATGTTCTTGCTATTTATTTCATTGTTGTTGTTTTTTTATAAATTATTGAAAGTATTGTAGTGTTCTTTATGATTCTTATTGTCAGGTCAGTAAAGTCTGTAAAGTTAAAGTGTTTTGGTTTACATAAGCCATGAGGTTTGACATTTGCCACTACGATGCAAATTTTATGCCCCCCCCGACCCGAATCCTGGATAAGCCACTGGATATACCTGATGATTATAATGTCGGAATTTAGCTTATCACGTAGCCATGTCTTGGCTGCCTGATGGGTTTACATAAGCCAAATTTGAGGTTTGACATTCTTCACGACGTTACAAAATATTTATGATCTAAGCCCGCGCGGCCTAAATCCTGGATTCGCCACTGAAGAAAAGCTTGCACATTTTTTTAAATTGAATTTTAAAATTTTATATGAACTCAACATCCAAAGTGCGATTTAGAATTAATCGCAAATGTCCTTTTTATAATATTTTGACTAGAAATATTACGAAAGGGAAAGTTTAAAATCGTAAACAAGGAAACTTTTTTGTGTCAGCATGTTTTAAAAGTATAACCTCGAGTTTTATAGGCGCTATCCTGCATATGATCACTATTTTGTAGAAAACTTTCAAAAGTTTAAAACAGAAAATCTTAATTTTAAAGATAATACTAGGATTATGCCTAGTGAAAACATTTATTTTATGACAGAACAATATGATGTGCTGCCATCTATGTAGGAAAAAATGAAAATATTCCTTATTCAGCAACATAAGCGAAAATATGGAAGTAGATTACAAAAGCGAATATAGCGCTCTGAAAAGTTATTCACTGATTAAAATTCGTGTTCCAAAAATATTTTTATATACATTTCCTTTAATTTTAGCCATTGTTCTAGGTAGATTTTCTCTTTGATTGCAATTATACATATATTTAACAACAAAAAAAGACACTATTCCTTTTTAAAATAGAATCTTTTAATTTTGGTCATCAATTTTGACACTCGATGTTTCCTATCTTTCTTGACAGGCTGCAAAAGGTGTCTCTGCGTTAGATCAAGGTGCCTTCAAGGGTTTTCGTTTAGGTATTTTATTTTTTTTCTAAAATTCTGAGTAATAATAAAAAAATAATTCAATATTTATTCCAACAGAACTTAAAAGAAGAGTTAGGTTATTAACAGTTGTTGACAGTAAATCAGATTGCAGGAAAATGGCTGATTTTCCTGCAATCTGATTTCTTTTGCCTTTTTCTGAAAAATAAAATCCTCATACACTATACGAAAGTATGTCAGATTCTTATACACAATGAGATAAGTTCACAAAGAAACACTAAGATTGACTTATATGCAAGAAACAAATAAAAAGAAGGAATCCAAAATGATACACTAGTACTAAAGAAACTTTCAAGTAGTAATAAATAAGGAGGAGTTATCAACGTTGCCCTTAAGTGCTCTATAGGAAATGTTGGCCGCTCGAACCAACATTTGATTGGTTCCGGTTGGTTCTATGCCGGCCACCAAAAAGACTAAAAATGAAAATTATTTATGTTTGTTTATGTTTTGCTGACGAATGAATAATGAGTTATTTATGAAAATTATTAGTAAAAATAGAAAATAAAGTCAATCAAAAGAATATTGCAATTCAAGTAAACAACACTTGATTAGATAGACGAAACGTGAAAGCTTGTAAAAATTATAACTAAACTGATTTTTTTATGTGTTTTCTTATTTAAAATGTCGAACACTCACACACAAAAAATGCAATTATTACATAATTTAAACAAAAGTTAAAGACTGGCAAAAAGCCACTAAAAATAATTTTAAGGTTGCTACTTCTTAAATTTTCGATTTTAAAACTCGCAACAAATAACTGTTTTCTTTTGAAACCAAGAAAAAAATATTACCAAAACCAAAATTGTTGTACTAAGGTAATCCTGTATGAAAGGTTATCTCTAACAAGAAGAATCCTGTAATGCGATGAACTCTTTATTG
Source organism: Araneus ventricosus (assembly GCA_013235015.1). NCBI lineage: Eukaryota > Metazoa > Arthropoda > Arachnida > Araneae > Araneidae > Araneus > Araneus ventricosus. Next base: position 151,194 of record BGPR01001671.1, on the reverse strand, counting down.
TAATTTTTGCAAAATTTTCAATCATAGTTATTACAGTAAACACTTGATTTGACGAACAAAATTTGATTTATTTTCTTGAGCTCTTTTCATTATTTTATATTTACGAGCGTATTTTTTTCATTCTTCTAATACGAAATTATAAGTAATTTTTTGGTGTTAATTTGGTAATGCATTAAATATTTTAACTTATATAATATTGAGTATTTTCATATCCCGCTTTAAATATAATTCATATCACAAATCACCACTTAACGGACTATTTATTTATAAATTTAAAACAAAGATTTCATCCTGTCAACAGCTACGAAAACACTCTCCAAACAAGGAGAATCAAAACTTACCACAAAATGCGTTTGATAGCGCAGTAACAAATTTATGAAACGTGAAAGTAATTCTTTTTCAATTCATAACTCAATATTGGAGCATCGGTTGAATCGAGCTTTCACAGAAAGGTATAAGATATGAATGAGTCACAAATAGGAATTCAACTACTGGCTTAAATTAAAAGTAATTAATCATACATCTAACGATTCAACTAAACAGTGAAACAATAAAGACAAAAAAATTGATGAGTAACTTGTTAGAGAAAACTTTTAACGACTAAAAGTTTTACCTGCTTTTTGATGAATTAAAAAGTTAAATAAGCCTGTTCGACAGGGTCAAACCCTGAAGCACAAACTAATGTTGAATCATCAATAGCAAGAGCGTGATCAACATCATTGTTCATAGAATTACTTCGCTAATAACAAGCATTGTCTTTTTTCTTTCTTTAGAACTTTGAAAGTACTTCGAAAGTTCGATAATCTCTCTAACAATAAATATACCTCCTATACCGTGATCTTATATAATTACGATCCAAATGACTTTTCTGAAGACAAATTGCACAACAAAGAAAGGAAAACCTTGCATAAACAAACGAAATAATTTTCTATGTCAGTAAACCTTTGTTTTATCAATTTTTTTTCTCAAAACAATCTCTGTGTGCCTGCTCTGACAAAGCTTTTCGTCTTCGTAACAACGCGTGTAAAAGAACGTGTATAAATTCTTTTTCACGGTTTCTGCAAATAGCGGCTGACAGTCGAAGTAACTATTTCACCCGAACGCCAAACATCGAGCGTCTCTGCTTAAAATTTACGTTTCAATAAAAGTCGGCGTGGTTGTGACGGTAAGAAAAACAGAAGAAGAACAAAACAAACAAAAAAGAAACATCTGCTTCGGCAATAAATCACTGGCCAAGAAAAACGCAACACGACGAATGATGCCAACCAAAAGATTATAAATTCTCCGTAGAAAAATCTCTTAACCAACAATGGATCGTTACGGTTGCGGTGAACGTCGGCTCTTGAAGAATTAAAGCGCTTTCGGCCGAAAAGAAAATAAAAGTGAAAACAGACGATAAATAGATAGATAATTCGAAAAGACAAAGTTTTATTTTTTCTTTCGCTAGCTCGTAACTTATTTTGCATTGTTACGCGAAATTTTAGCTATTCGTTTGACCTTAGTGAACGATTATGATATTTCGGAGATTTTTTTGGTTATTTATTGGCTTGGTGCGTAACATGTTGCTACAAATTTGTGTTCTATTCATAGAAAAACGTAATTTCTGGATGACTGTCAGTGAAGTTGAATAATTTTTCTGATGTGAGCCTTATATACGGAGAAGTAAATTAGGTGAGCACAAATTGATGTATTTGCAAACCTTGTGTTTAGATGCAATGTAACTGATCACGAGGCCAATTTTACGCTTCGACGAACATTAATACAATGTTTGAAACTGTATACGCCTCACGGCGTTTTATCATTTTCAGCTTGCATTCTCGTTGATTTAGCAGTTATATTATGCAAATATGAACATTTCTCTAGGCTTGGATTCAAATCAACGAAAAGCAAAAGCAAAAAAGAAGTATTGACCTATACAGTTTCAGCTGAAAATTGAGATTTCTAGGGCTATCGCTTTCATTCGAAATCAACAGCCACATGGATAATTATGTATTTGTTGCAGTTTTTACACATGACAATTGTTCTCTTTTCAGTATGTTAACTATTCTAGTTTTTTTTTCTCGTTTGCTATCAGGTTTAAAGTCTAACATTCATTTTTGTTTTTTAAAAAATTAGAAAGCATGTAAAAAAAATTATCTTTTGCAAGGGAAACTCTTAGAGGATGGGTGGCTGCAGGGGTGTAGTGGAGCCGGAACGTATCGGAACGGTGTTCCGGCATTGCTTTCTAATTTTTTTAACTGGCCGGAACGTTCCGGCACTGTTTTTTCTTTACGAGAGATAAATTAGAAAAAAATTATAAGAACCTCCTTAAAACAACGCGATCTTTGTCTAATCCATATCCTCGAAAATATGATAAATATTTAAAAGTAATAAAACGGCAAATGGTGGCGAGAAGAGATTAAAAACATTAAGGTTGAAAACATTTAATTGCATTTCATGTTTCGATTCCAAAAACTCATGCTCTTTTTATATTATTTATCAATGTCACGATTTTATTACTTAATTTACTTACTTAATTATTACTTAATTTTAATATAACTTGAAATCAACATAAATTTGTTTAAAAATTATTCTTTAACATGTTTATTGTATTCATGCATTTCACTACAGTACGCATTATTTTAATGTTTCATCAAAAATAAAATAATAACTGTAAGGTGTTGGCGTTCTATTGTTTCACAACTTCAATACCTAGGTAAAATAATTTTAAATTTCAAATGTAAAAAGTATTTTATTATGAAGTAATCCCCTACCCCCCTCAAACTCTTCATTCCCCCCCACCCCCCACAAAAAAAATGACGGGAGGCTGTCCTTTCAAACCGCCGCTGATGTTAAAGGCGTAGGACTACTTTACTCACGTGGTTCTTTTGTTTCTCGAAGTTTTTCGTAAGTTTAAGTAAGTTTTTTTTTTGTAACTTCTGTTGTTACCCTTTGTCTCTAAAATAAGACATTAGTTATGTTTTTAACGTATGTAGTTACCGAGATATAGAGGATCTCCCATTCCAAGTTTTGTGGCATTTTGGCGTGTGAATCAATTTCCTTCCTGAGACCCCAATGGGAGGAACATAGTCCCACATTAAAATATCACCAGGTCAAAGTGTTCCGGCACTGCTTAATTTACGACTTTACACTACAACACACCCCTGACTACACCACTGGGTGGCTGCCTTTATTACAATGACCGACATGGTATGAAAAATATCAAGTATCAATCTTCAATCACCACCACTGTAAAACATCGATTATCCGGGCCTCTATCATCCAAGGTCGCAGTTAATCGAGGCGGTCGGTGTTAGAAAATCGAACCACTTTTCTCATTTTTTAATAAAATCAGCGAATTTTTCAGAAAAGGGGGTGTCAAAGTTAACATTGGAGCCAATTTTCACTAAGCGAAGTCGTATAAAACGCCGTTATAGGGATGTGGTCTTCTATAATACAAGATATTATTTAGAGAAAAATAAATAATAAACAAAGTTCTCCACTCTTAAGCACTTTAATAGTGGTATGAGCAAATTCTATGCATGTATCATGAGAAAATGGCAGTGTGGGGGAGGGGATATTTTTTTGAAGACATTCTTAAAGAATAATCGGGAAAATGCAAAAGAAACAGCGAAAATCAGTAGCATTCGCGGATCCTCTTATCAAAACTGTTTCAGAAAATGCGTGCAAGAAGTTTGATAATTAATAAAAGAGTTTGTTAGAATGTTAGTACGGAGCGGAACACTTGAGATTTTATTTTTGTAACACTAAATAAACAATTTTGGAACAACTTTTTGAAAGAATAGAAGTCACGATTTAAAATTTAGTCTGTATTAACCGAGTTTTCGATTATCCGAGATTAATACGGTCCCAGTCAGTTCGTTTAATCGGGGTTCTACTGTACAATAAATTGCCGATTTTCTCACTTGAAATATTCTCTTTATTTGGGCATTTGAACAGGGGGATATTTAAAGAGGGAAATTCACCGGAAATTTATAGATAAATATTGAAAACAAAATATTAATTAAACATTAATATTCATTATTAACATTCTCGATAAATGATCGAGAATTTTTCTACTTAATTGTCTCATATACTTTCACAATATGGTGTTTTTGATGTCTAACTCCGTCGTTTAATGAAGAAAATCAAGTAAACTGTGATGCATTTCAATATAGCATGAATAATCGTGGAGCCTTCTTTATCAAAAATAATATGTTTATTGGACGTCTTCCACAGCACAAACATGTAAGACAAACGCATGCACTTGCATCACAAACGTTACATTACTGACTGACATCGAATTCCATGTTCAATCATTATTATCCTTTTCCGTTGCTAGGCAACGTTAGCAAAAGACAAATATATCGTTGCCACACTATTTTTATAACCTTTAGAAAAGAATTAATGCCAAACGATTTTTTAAAAATTAATTTCTTTTACAGCCAAACGATATTTTTTAAATTAATTTCTTTTATGACGAAACGATTGTTTATCTAAATAATTTCTTTTCTTTAAATATTTTAATAATTCTACAAATATATATTTTTTTATTCGTTACGAATATTATAATACACTTCGTAAGAGTATCCCCGCCATTTGAATAATAATATCCGAAATTTGACATTCACCAACTGTTTTGTGGTAAAGATTACACATAAAAAATTCATACAACTTGCTTGTTACTTTCTTCGATTTACCGCATTCATTTACACGAATAGATATACCGACAGATGGTCAATCTGAAGATAGATTTGGTCCAAGATTTGATACACATTTACAATTCTGGTGATGATACCATATGCGAAATTTAGTATACCCCTAGCTCTTTGTGTTTATAATTTATCGTATTGAAATACAAATGGGTGAGCAGACAGAAATCTCTCGAATAGATGTCTTCCAAAATTTGCTAGATACCTACAATTTTGTTGTGAAGACTACGAACGAAATACCATTCCTTTAGCTCGTGGCAATTTTTGAAATAGTATAAACAACCTAGAAAATCAACCGTCATGGTATGACGGGTGCAAATTGCCTCTTCATTCGAGAGACGTGTTTAAATAGATATATATGCGAGATAAATGTTTAACATTGATTGAAAACAAATAAAATAAACATGTATTATGACGAAATATTTTTTATTTACATATTTCTTTATTTAAAAAACCTCTTGGTAAACAACATTCCGTGTGAAGTATTTTTCGTTCTTTAACAATTTTATTATAATTCAATAACCATGAAATTCTCAGCTAGTCAAACGTAAGTCAAAAGTTAAAATTTCGAAGGAATTCTTTTTCGCAATTTTAATCAAAGCAAAGCACTTTTCTGCTTGTCGAACGTTGCCAAAAAATAGTATCAAATTATATCATCACGGTTGCAATAAATAATCAGATGCATCGTGGCGTCCTAACTACATCACACGCATGATATACCACTGACGTGATTTACTACTTTCTATTAAAAAACGGAAATTAATTTGAAATATATGATTAATATAATTTAAGATTTCTCGGGAATTATTAATCATAGCGAGATAAATTTTATATCAATCGATAGCAAATTTTATTTCAATATTTTAGAGCTATTAAGTTTGAAATTAGAACGACAATTACTTTTTTAAATTTAAAATTACTGAAATTTAGGTGCTCTAACAATGAAATAATGCTGTTTAACGTCTCGTAGTGCTATGTCGCGAATTTTATTGTTGGTGACGTCAGAGCGCTACCGGATCAGTGAGAGAAAGATCTGGGCTATTATATTAGCAATAATTGCAAAAATGCGTTTTTTTTGGAACCAAGGAAAGTCTAGAAACCAGATATTAATCAAAATCTCGACGTCATTTTTTAGATTCGTAGATTTATCAATAATTTTCATTTGACATAATTGAATAAATACATCTCAACTGAAAGTGATACTCGCATCGATGTACTTGATCAGGAAAGTAAAATTTTGGCATACACAAACAAACGGAAATTAATACCGCGATATAGATATTGAATAATATTTAGACCATTTTAAATTTAGTTTTCCTTCACTATGATGAACTTTTCTTTTTTATCTTCCATTTTGCAACAGAATTCGATTGGAAATAGACTTTTCTGTCATCCGAAAAGTATTACGAATGAAACCAGTGGGAGTGGTCTCCCCAAAACTTTCTCGCATACTTCCCCAAAAAGATTCTGTTTCTCCTCCCCCCGCGTGGATAAAAAAATTCGAAACTACTGTAACCCAGAATCCAATGACTGCCTGCCAGAAGGTTTTTCATTGTAGATGATAGTGATTGTGAAATATTTAGGTAAAGAATGAAATTCAAAGAGATGCGTACCAATTAAAACGCCACTCTTGCCGGTTCAAGGACAAAGTGATGTAATCCTTCCGCGTGCACAGAGATTGCTACCAGTACGCATTCGCATGGATAATCGGATTAAAAAAATTAATTCTGCATTTTGAATGCCTTTTTGTAACCGGTATCTCTAATAGTTTTGCAGTTATCGTGTTCACACACAGACACACAAACAAACATAATTCTAAAATTGTGTTTTTCGGACTCAGGGGGGTCTAAAATGTGGAGATCGTCAAAATCTCGAGTTCGAATTTTTTGACGATTACAATACTTTCTCTTTGTATACTTCGTATACGAGAAAGTTGAAAGTGTTAAAAGCCTTGCTAGAGCGTGTCAAAAACGCAATTTAAAATTAAAGGTTAATGACCACTTGACAGAATCGCAAGTCAGCTTCCAACGAGGGTGTATCCTTTCGCCACTTGGGACAGCTGAAGCACCGCTCGACTGCAGAAGGAGAAACAATGTATTCACATCAAAAGATCCGCTCCGAGTGTATTTCCAGGCCGTATTCATCAAGCATCTAATCGGTGGGGGTCGAGCCCGGCATCATTGACGCAGATCCATCAGGTACCCGCGCCGCAGTGCCCGAAAATAGAGCCCGTCCTGAAATAAACACGTTTGCCGAACTCGGGGGAAAAGAAAAATCAGTCCTTGACTTTGGAGAAATGTCTTTTTCAACGGAACAACACGTGGTGAAAAGGCGAAACGTTCAAGGCGCTGCTCTCGAAAGATCTGCGGAGCGATAAGTCCATCACTGGATGCTGTACAACATTAACAACACTGTAGGTAAACTACAGAGGAATCTCCCTTAACAAAATCGCTTGGTTCCAGTTGAGAAATTCGATGTAGAGAAAATTTCGTTATACGGAGATTAGAGATTTTTGCAGTTATTTAAGTAAATGTTACAAACCTTTTAGTATGTGCGATAAGTTCAAAAATATTTAATTCTGACTTTCAATTAAAAATGAAGTAATATTTATTATAAATTTGTTAAAATTATTCTAATTTTTATTGTATAAATAAAATGCTCAAAAGTAAAGAAAATTCACCAATTTAGAGAATAATATGTATTAGTACGGATAAACATAAAATGCGTATTGTCACATCCATTTGCTGTTTCCACCCCGATTCTTGGAATCTTGACACGTAGAAATGTTGCTCCCTCTGTAGAAACCCAGGTCCCCACAACTGCATTACCCTTCACATAGCATTCTATTGTTAAGTGTTATCGCTGGAACGAACCATGCGAGTGGTTCCAGAAACAGGCACGTGTGAGCGATTTGTTTGTACAGAAATTAGCAACTTTCTTCAAAAATGAGAAAAATTGAAAAGATAAAGGTCTGAAAAAATTCGTTATAGGGACACAACCACTTCGTTATATGGAGAATATTTTGAATGTTATTTAACATTCCGATTAAAAATTTCGCTATAGGGAGAAATTCGCTGTAGGGAGACTCGACTGCATTTCCAATCTAAACGCAGTCATTTAGTCTTCTTCAATAGGGACAAAAAAAAAAAAAAAAACGAAACAATTTCATTTTTTTCATAAATATAGAATTATGAACTTAAATGGGGCGAGTAATTCTTCAGAAAGGGAGGTCTAGTCTACAATAGGGACATATGACTGCACTATCACTTTTGCTGTTGCGTCGCCTCTATATGACAAAATCTAGGATGGTGTGCATTTTTATTGGCTGTAGTTCAAAATCTCAATTTGGAGTTCCCAAATTGGGACTTTTGAGTCAATTCTCTAGAAAGTTCCATTTAGTTTACCTAGATTAACATCCCATTTTAAAGCTACTCAAGAGCTATTTGACAACATGACAGCTATTCATGTTGAGCGGTGTGATATTCGTAACGAATAAAAATATATATTTGTAGAATTATTAAAATATTTGAAGAAAAGAAATTAATTAGATAAAAAAATCGTTTGGTCATAAAAGAAATTAATTAAAAATATCGTTTGGCATAATTCTTTTCTAAAGATTATAAAAAATAGTATGGCAACGATATATTTTGTCTTTTGCTAATGTTGCCTAGCAACGGAAAAGAATAATGAATTGAACTTGGAATTGGATGTAAGAGTGATGTAACGTTTGTGATGTAAGTGTATGTGTTTGCTTTACATGTTTGTGCTGAGGTAGACTTCCAATAATTATATTATTTTTTGATAAACAACGCTCTACGATTCTCCATGCTATGCTGAAATACATCACAGCGGTAGTCATACGACGAATACGATGTCTAAGCTGGAATTCACCTTCTCGAAGCTTCTACTCCAAACCTGCCAGAGAGTACTTTATCTTGAGAAAGTTAGTGCATGTACAGGGCAAATCTTTGGTCGAATCGGATCTCGATTCTTTAAACTTCTGTTCCAGAAGCCCAGGATCTGCCACAAAGCCACCATGGCCTGAGTCTCATGCAAGCTCTTAAGATGTATTTTGGTCTCCATCCTATATCTATCCACTCCCGAAGTCGAGACTGTCACCAGGCTACCAGTTATTGTCTAGTATCTTGTTCGCAGTGACTACTGTCAAAATTGACCCAAGGTAAATGTCAGCTATCGTTGATCTGACGAGAAACTTATTTCCTTTTATAAGTGAAGATGATGGTTCGCACCAAAGAGTTCTTCCAAGCATGGAATTAATACCACATGCCACTTTTCGGGAGTTTTCAAACCTCGCCGACATTAACAACTAATAATGTGTACTTAGGAATTTTAAGCTGCGAAATTTTTATTACATATAATTTTTTTCTGGGTCGCGAATATATTCTTTGCTGACCGCAAGGTTGACACCCTTGTTCTAGCATATATAGCAAAGTCCATGAACCAGAGAGTTATGAGAAAGGGGAAATGTGGTATATTTGTTGGTCGAAACGACCTGAAGCACCTGAGACAGAAGTAAAACTTAACTTCTAATATATGAGCACAGGTTGCCTACAAGTAAGATTTTCAATGGCAACTCGGCAACTTTTGTTTTTCGCTTGCAGGAAAATTATGAAAACTCGTCAAGCAACAGAGCCTCGCAGCGACAAATAATAAAGCGCACATTGGTCTTCTAGGTTTTGAATAAAACTGGTTAATAGCTCAGTCAAAAGATAGAACCATAATTTTCTTCTTCCGACTCAGGTTCTTCAGCCATGACATACTATGTCTTAAGTCAGTGGATCACCGGTGAGCTGAAAATTGTTGCTACACCTTCTTCTCGACACTGGAGTAAATTTTCCTTCATGAAATCAACAGGCCACGAGTGGGCTGAAAATTGTTGCTACACCTTCTTCTCGACACTGGAGTAAATTTTCGTTCATGAAATCAATAGGACACGAGTGGGCTGGAAATTGTTGCTACACCTTCTTCTCGACACTGGAGTAAATTTTCATTCATAAAATCAGCAGGCCACGGGTGGACTGAAAATTGGTACTACACCTTCTTCTCGATACTGGAGTAAATTTTCGTTCATGAAATCAGAATGAAGTCCTCCCTTTCTTTACAGAAATTCCAGGAGGACGACACCCTCGGTTGCGCGATCAATTGTCAACAAAGAAAGGAACTAATTTTCTCCCTTAAAATTCACCTAGGCGCCCGAAACCGCCTGAGTCCGGCCTGCGTCGAATGAGGCGGTTTGAGGCGGGATAGAGCTCATAGGGTTAAAATTTCTGCGACTTACGGTCATCTTCATCTGCGACCACAAAAAATAAATTACAAGCTACAAAATGAAACATAACTTCAGGTAGCAGTTTTGCTTACATCATGCACAATAAAGTACATATTATGTATTTTTCATATTATATGCAATAATAATACATACATAGATTGAATGCTTGGGTTTTATGAACAATTTTTATTACCCGTTTGAATAAAATTAGTGACGAAAAATAAAACTCCGACTAGCAACCAGTTCGACTTGTCAGTCGGAACAGCTCGGTGCTAAGTCGAGACGCCCCGTATTTCGCCACATCGTAACTCGTTTATGCATCTTAGGATTTTATATTCCAACGGTTGTGGTACAAAGAATTATATAACATTAAAATTCATAATCTGTTTTATACTCAAATATCATGAACAATAATTCTCTTCCAGAAGGAAAACAATACTCTTATGCGTCAAATATATTTTTCTGATTAACTTGCAAAAAAGCGTGTTTTTCTCTTCCATCAGTGTCAGACTTCATCGCTCCTTTGAATAAAAACACCGACATTTACGTATGGAATCACGAATTCACGATAAAACGCCAGTCATGATTTCCCTCCGTATCTGGCCTCTCGTCAATATGGGAATGAATGCTAGTGCGACAAATTTCGCTTTCAACGTAGCCAAGAGAGAAGACCTGTTAACGGGCAGACAAGTCAACCGTAAAGATGATGAAAAGCCGTCGTAAAACCCGCTTTACTACCGGCGAGAGTAAATATTAACATTTTCCAGAAAGTTTACGACAGAATCACAAATCACATTAGCATCTCCGGCGATGTAATGAAGGATGTCAACATATGTAATGAGCTTGGATTTATGGGCGATAGTAAAACAGTTATAGGTTATGTAAACGCTGACTGAAATTGAATGATGATCACTTGCAATGCGTTTCTTGGATCAAAAGAAAAGTTAGCGGAAAGCAGTTTCGAAGCCAAAATTACTAATATAATAGCCCAGATCTGTCTCTAACGCTCTGACGTCACCAACAAAAAAACTCGCGCCATCGCACTGCGAGACGTTAAACAGCATTATTTCATTGTTAGAGAACCTAAATTTCAGTCATTTTAAATTTTAAGGAGTAATTGTCGTTCTAATTTCAAATTTAATAGCTCTAAAATAGTAAAATAAAATTTGCTATCGATTGATATAAAATTTATCTCGCTAATATCAATAGTTCCCGAGAAATTTAAAATTATATTAATCATATATTTCAAATTAATTTCCTTTTTTAAATAGAAAGTAGTAAATTACGTCGCGCATGATATAGTTTGGACACCACGATGCATCTGATTACTTATTGCAATCGTGAGGATATAATTTGACAAATATTTTTGAAAAAAATATTTCCTGTCATAAAGCATGTTTATTTTATTTGTTTTCAATTAATGTTAAACATTTCTCTCGCATATTTAAACACGTCAAATTTGACGGGAAATCTCTCGAATGAAGAGACAATTTGCACCCATCATACCATGACTGGTGATTTTCTAGTATATAAAATAATACATGCAATTAATCAATGATATTCAACACTTTTTCAAATGTTAAGTTTTTGTTTCTCGTATACAAATATTTACAAAGAGGAAACATTGTTATAGTCAAAATTTTTGACCTCAAAATTTTGATGAATCTAAACGTATGAGGCTCCCTTGACCTCGAAAAGACCATTATTAGGATTAATGTCTCCTTGTACGTGAACACGATAGTTTGAAAAGGAAAAGAGCTAGATGGATGAAATTTGGTAAGATGTCTCTCAGAAAGAATAAGAAATTATTCTCACTAAAAAAACTAATTATTAATTTTTTTATAAACTAATTATTACATTATTCGAAATTAATTTTAAAAAAAGGTAAAATTCAAGTTACACCGAAAAACTTAATTGATCTTATTGCCCATTCCTCAATAACTGCTGACGAATCAATTAGAGATTCACTTTTCCAATTAAAAACAAAATTTTTTTAAAGTTATCCCTGAAAAATCTAAAAGATCCAAGCAAACACAAATTGTGTCTTTTCCAAAGAAAAGAAAAAATCATCGTTTTTGATATAAGGCATTTTTTTCTTTGAATGATTCTTTGTCATTCATTCATTTTGTCAGAAATAACGAATTAGGGATGATTAAATAAGATATATATTATGCTGGAAAGATGTTTGCCGCTGTAGAGATGTTTCATTGTAAAGAATCTCATTAACACCCAAATGTTCATTTAAATTCATATCAGATAAGACAGGTTAAGAATTCCAGAGTAAAAAACTATCATTTCACCAGGTATTTCTTTCTATATATATATAATCTCGCTTAATTTTGCTTTAAATTTTAATATTATATATTTTAAAGTCTTAATGTATTCCAAAATCACTTTTCTTAAACTCCAGTTTCGTTTTATTTCCCGCTCTGGAGGTATATTAAATCTCTCGTTTGGCATATTTAATACTAAGAGAATATTTTAATCGTTTCCACGCGCACATATATATCGCGAATTCGGCGTCCTTTTGGCGCTAGACTTTTCCCTAAAACACTTACGTAATTTACTAAAAATAGCTATTATTCCCTTCACTTTGATCACGTGTCTTTATGTTAAATCCCTACCTGATGAAATGCAGGGATCTCCTGTTCTCTTTTCGACTTGAAACCTTTAATAAGATGCACGTACATTCCGTCACTCTCCCACAATAAAGAAAATTAGTTAATAACTCGGCCTGTTTTTTTATTTAACGACTACAACAACGAAATCATTTCATATATATATATAGAGAGAGAGAGTCATCCCGTCTTATGTAACCAAGATTCGGAATTCTTGTGATTGCTTAGCTTTCAGTAGAATGTTCTGAACAGAGATAATTTTAATTCTAAGAGCGCTGTATATAATTTTATTAATGTTATAAGAATATTTTTTATTTTGCCCTTGACATCGGTTTGAAATATGATTTGAAGTCTGTGGATGTCTTTGAAATACAGAAAACGCTGACAATACAGGTTTTTTTCTTATAAATTATTAATTTTGGGATATTTTTACACGCTCTTATATAACTAGTTTCATATGTAAAAATGAAAATTTGTAATAGATTTTTCACTCACTTCTTGATGTACTAGAGTTCTGAAATTTTGTGCAGGGGTATTTTCTAGATGACAACTCAATGTTTTAATATTATCACAACTTAATTATCAGATAGGCGACTGCTTATCATTAACTTTTGATTCCATTCGAGTGGCATCATCTTGTTGGGATTGAATTAAGGATTCCATAATACTCATAACAATGCGTTAGGAAACATATTAAGGTCTGAAGCGTAGAAAATAATAAAAAAGGTTATTTAAAAAAGCTCGCATTTATTAGTGTACCAAGAAGAAGAAAATAATTTTTTTTTATAAAAAGCATGGGTATCAAAACGAAATTGTTGATAAGCGTGAAGCGCTGAAAATAAGAAATTAAGTCACAATAAATTTCATAAAATATTGGACATTCACTAATATATATATATATATATATTATATGTTTTAATATATATATTATATATATATATATATAAATATATATATTATAAATTGTCGCTTAACAAGAAACACCGCCTATCTCAATTCTTTTAAATTTTAAAGAGGAAGAAAATACTCAATTTTTTGCAAACAATAACAAATAATTCTGAATTTTTTTTCAGATGGTAGAAACACGGGGTCTTATCTTTATATCAGATGTTTAAAAAATTTAGAAATATCAGTTATTGGTTGCGAAAAATTAAGCATTTTCTTCCTGTTTTTCAAAATTCAAAAAATTGAGATAGGTGGTGTTGCTTGTTAAACGACGAAACGTGATTAAATTTCCAATTTTCTCGGAGTATTTTTGATCAACAACTTTTAGAATTTTGGTTTCACATCCAGAATTTTGATTAAACTAATCAACTTCTACTACTTGCTATTTTAATAAAAGTGTGATTTAAAAAGGTTTTATTTTTATTCATTTATTTTGTAAAGAAAAATGGCAGCGAGGCAATTTTTAAAGGTTCACAGCTAGTAACAGTTGCAGAAAGAAGGTTCCAACATTCTGAGCTTGAGGGTCCTTGGAAGCTGTGGAGAAAAAGGAAACAGAGTGCTTGATGAAGCAGAATCCTTCAGTCAAGGGAGGGAAATGGATAGTGCTGATTTCTATAAATTTAAGGAAATAAAAACAGTGGCGCCTCAAAGTCAGAGAAAAAATTTAGCGGAAGAGTCTGTCACGCTTGGAAGAAACACGAAGTAAAAGAAACCGTCGCGTAACAAGCAACACCTCTTATCACTTACAACTTCTCCTCTTATCATTTACACCTTCTCCTCTTATCTCTACTCTCAATTTTCCGAATTTTACAAGAGGTAGAAAAAACTGAATTTTTCACAACCAATAACGAACATGGCGAATTTTTTTCCACATCGGCACATCATATACAATCGCATGTTCATACCAGTTCCGAAAAAAAAAATTGCCATGTTCGTATTGGTTGCGAAAATTCTGTTTTTTCTTCCTCTTCTAAAATTCGGAAAATTGAGATACGAGGTATTTGTCCATTAAGCGACGAAATCGTACGCTTTGTCGGAAAGTGAAGTTACAGGGGGAAAAACGTTAAAATTCCAATTAATTTTTAATTAATTTAATTAAAATTTCTGAAATGCTTTTTTTGTGAGCACTTACTACCCAAAATGTCACTTCGTCTTAAATTTGTCAACCCTAGGTTGAACGGCCTGCTTTATAGAGCGTTTTCAAAGATTTTTGCTTCATTCATCACGCAGTTTACAGAAAGTATGAGAGAGTAAACATTATCACGGTAGAACTTGGACAATTTCGGCAGATGGATTTTCTGTATGAATAAAAAAAAGAAAAGAAGTTCGCTTAAAAATAACTCTTCGACAGTATCCTCCCCAAGACGTTCTAGAATACTTTTTGCGTTTTGTATTTAGCTTCGAAATATAGTGAAGAGAATCGAGTATTTTAAAGACAGGTTAGAATTCCAAACAAGTTTTTTTCTTTCTTTTCTTTTTTGGATTCAGGGAGATATAAAACGAGGAGATTTATTAAAATCTCGAGATACAAGTTTTACCGTGATAGTATTTACGCTCGCATACTTCATGTAAACTGCGTGATGAATGAAGCAAAAATTTTTGAAAACGTTCTACAAAGCAGACCGTTCAAATAGGGTTACCAAATTCAGGACGAAGTGACATTTTGGGCATTAAGTGCTCAGAAAGAAAGTATTTTAGAAATTTTAATTCTAATTTTAATTAATTAAAAATTAATTGGAATTTTAACGTTTTTCTCCTGTAATTTCGGAGCATTTCATAGCGCAAGACCATCTTTATACCACTTTAATATTCAAAAAGTTAGCTTTCTAATGATATCAATTTCATTTCTGGGCAATTTTTGCTTTAATTTTGATAAATTTTTCAAAATTCACTCTACACGGCTGATGGCATAAAAACCAATCCCACTATAGGCGCCTATGGGGAGTGTTTTCGATGCCAATATTTGGCGATATTTCCTTTTTTGGCGAGAAATGCTTTATAAAGTTTTTCCATTTCGACGACCGAGAGATGCTATCTGTTATAAGGATGTAAACATTTTTACTTTGCAATTTTTTTTTTTGTGTGTGTGACTTAAAGTAGAATGAATTCCTTCTTGAGTGTCATTGAATATGAATGCATTTTTAAAACTAAACATGAAATAAGTATATAGTGTATAATTCTTTGCTAAAGTAAATAATCTAATACGCATAAGTTAGAAAAATATGCAAATACATAAATACTTGCCAATGAGCTTAATATGAACAAGAATTAAAGTTGAAAATAATTTGTTATTAGTTGTTAATTTTAAATAAAGATGGATGGTTTTCAAAACACGATGAAGAAAAAACTCAGTTTCGCGCCAATCAAAATAAACACGGAAACCCTAGCGAGCATAATGATCAACTTGGCGTGGTAAAAGACATTCCCATAGACGCCTATAGTGGGATTGGTTTTTATGCAGGCTGATGCAATAGATTTTTACCATTCATTCACTATTGAAATGTTCAGCAGGATGTGAAGTATTTGTGAAGTCGGCTTTCACAGTATAGACCTTTAATTTAAATTCAATTCATTTAATTTACAATTCAAGAATATTTAATTTTCAAAATTTGCTTTCGTATTTTTGTTACAAATTTAGTGGAAAATTTCGTATTTTGTTTTATTTTAATGTAATTCTACGAATTTATGAATTTTATTTAGAAACGAAATAGTATTATAAACACGCAGACGATAGCACAAGTAATGCTTCTTGTCATGATGTTTTTAAGCTCGCATTCTCTCTGTAAAATTCGTTAAGCACAGAATTCAACGGCTGATGCAGTCAAGACAGACAAGTCGAGCATAAAACTTTATCATATTACAAAGCTTCGGACTCGAGTTTCGCATTTCATTCTTTTATGACCATTATAATGCTTTTTTTGTATGTTCTTGTTTACAAAAATAAATAATAAAAAAAATTTAAGGTATAAGCTTTTATTCAAATTTCACTTCAAATGAGAAAATACGTTTACACATTATAATTTCGTCAAAATGAACTCTAAAGTAAAAAATAATTTTTCTGATTACAATAAAATGCATGGTTCGAATAAAAGCGTGGGCGCCTTTACCTTCTAGGAATATTCTATTTCTTTAAGGAAATATGCACGAAATATAAGGTGCTATATAAGGCGCCCACGCTTTTATTCGAACCATGCATTTTACTGTAATCAGAAAAATTATTTTTTACTTTTGAGTTCATTTTGACGAATTTATAACGTGTGAACGTATTTTCTCATTTGAAGTGAAATTTGAATAAAAGCTTATACCTTAAATTTTCTTTTATTTATTTTATTTTCTACTTTTTAGTGACGGCTGACACGAATACACACGACATGCTGGGCATAGTAAACCAAATTCAATTATTGAATTCTCCAATATAAAACACATTAAAATTATTATATACATATGTACAATTACATTTTTAAAATGATTTAATGACATTAACTTTCTGAAATATAAATCCGTAATATATTACGTGATAACTTACAATTATTATCAACAATGTAATAGAAAGAAAAGAGAATCGATCTATACAACTTCCTCTTTTTGCTTTGAGTGCGAAACATTTGGTGCGCACGAAGTAAAAAAAAATCTTGTTGTTGCCGAATTCTAATAGAAAGTAAACCCAAGACGCGTAGAAACACGAGCTATTTTGTCATTCTTCGGTGCAGCGCTGGTATAGCGTATTCTCTGTTATCTTCGTGGTATTGCTACAACCCTACGAAAACGTGAGCTTACCACCTTCCAAACTTTATCGCCCAAATATAGGGCTAAAATTTTAATATCATTGTGTTAAGTTTTAAATAGGAATAGATTGCAAATTTTTTTGCACAATATTGTATTGTCACCGGAAACTCACCACTGTGCTAAATTTCAAAGCTGTAGCTCGATTGGAAGTGGGTAAGAAACCGATCTCAAAACTTGAGGACAGACAGTCAAGTTGAATAAAAGCTTATAATAAAAAGGAGCGAAATCTTGCAAGTAGGCAAATTTCTTGGGTACAGACTTCGTTATTTAAGACTATTTGTGAAGATATGTGATTGTGATTATTAATATTTCAGCTTTCAATCTTGTTTGTATAATATTGTAAAACTAAAATGACGATAATTAAAATGCTATATTTATGAAACTATTATTGTAGGTAAATGTAATGACACAAATTATCACCGAAAAGTATGAATCATTAGTACATGTCATATAAGAAAAAAATGTTACAATATATTGAAACTCAGAATCAATTAAATATAAGCTTTATATTAAAATAAATTTGATTTTTTAATTACCTTTGATTCCCTGCAATATTAAATTCAGAATTTTGACACTTTTTCTCCTTGACTGTTCAATTTCTTCTACTATTTAATTAGATGACAGATTTTGTTAAGGGATTATAGTGTTGTTTTGACTCAACTAAAAATGTATATGACACTTGAAATGTTTGCACAACAGACGAAATTTCCGTGTCGAAAAATAACATTTATCAAAGACTTAATATAGCTTATTGTTTAAAAAATACAATACTTCAACGTACGGAACTGAGTCGTCAAAATTCATCAAGGCATTAATTCATTTAATAATTCATTCATTCATTAGAGTGAATTCATTAATTCACTCTGAGTTAATTCCATTCATAGTAAATTATGTATGCACTTTGAGGAAAATGAATTTGGGGAAATTTTGAAGACAAGAATTACCTTTGGGAAAGTTCGAATACCAAATACATTACTCACTTATTTTCAGATAAGAATAGTACTATTATTTCCCAACTTGCGTGCAGCACTGAGTTATGTATCTGAGAATTCTCATTCGAAAATTAAGAAGGAAAAAGAAGAAAACGAATAGCAAAACATTAGTGCAGAAAACCCTCTATTTTAGCATACAGAATTAGGCTTATGAAATCAAACGCATTGTTCGCGGCCATTATAGTTCATAACGCTAAGAAACCTCTCTCAGGAATTCAATAGCAATGCACGCAAACTCCTTGTTTTTCTCTTGGACACCAGCGCAAATTCACGGTCACGGTTAACACTCGGGACGTCATAGACGAATGAATTCAAATGTATACAGCAAAAAAAGAAGAGAAAGAAACGTAGGATTCACTGGAAAACAGCACCGCAACGGACCAAACGATATCTATTATCAAGCCTTCATTGTCTTCGGAATTGCGCTTTTTTAAAACTTTTGATGACAAGCGAATGGCAGTATTAATGACCCTCGCATTGTGTCAGGTTGATGTAGTTTGGAACACAAAAAGAAGAAGATTTGTTTGTAAGAACCTTGAAATTCATCCTATTTAATCTAGCTCATTCAGTCATAAACGGCGAATTGCTTACATTCGATTCAAAAAACCTTTTATGTGTGGTTTCAATTGAATGAAATGCAGAAAAAATAGCAGTAAGGAACACAAAAAAGTGAACAATGTAGCAGTGGGCGTTAATCGTAAAAAGAATGATTTAAAAGTGTCACGGATAAGTGAAGTCTCACAAAATTTGCGAAATAAAGCAATAGATAATTGATTTTTCATCGTTTTCGTGCCTGAAGGTGCTCTTTCATTTGTCGGTTCGTATCTTAAGAGAATATTTCCAAGAAAACTTTTCAATTTAGGATATATCGAAGGGCAAATGTACCGTTTCTTTTAATTGGTTCTGTGCGATCATTCGTGACAGGCTCTATGTACGTTTTCTATATAGAAATTCAATTGTTAATTAATTCTTTTTTACTTTCTCGTACACGAAGTATACAAAGAGAAAGTACTGTAACCGTAAAATATTCGAATTCGAGATTTTGAAGAATCTCCACGTTTTAGACCTCCCTGAGTCCGAAAAACACAATTTTGGAATTATGTGTGTTTGTATGTCTCTGTGTCTGTCTGTGAACACGATAACTCGAAAACTATTAGGGGATGAAATTTGGTATGTGATCTTTACACGCAATTTGTAGATTTCTATCAAATTTTGGACAAAATTTTGGTCCGTCTGTCTGTCCACGTTTATGTGAACACTATAACTCAAAACCTTGAATAGCTAGATGGATAAAATTTGGTACACAGTTTTATCATCATGAATGTAGGTGCGTACAAAATTTTCCCCAAATCCGTCAAACAGTTGACTGTCTGTTGGTCTGTATAATCGCATACTTGTAAAAATTATATCTCCTAAATATCCTCCTCCCTACCTTTGGCTTAGATAAATAAAAATTGTTATGACGGTTGCTAACATTAATTATAGATCTGTGCCCAAATTTCGTTTCAATCGGTTAAAAAAGCGTTCAAATTGCATATTCAATTTTTTTAATCCGATTATCCATGCGCATGCGTACTGGTAGCAATCTCTGTGCACGCGGAAGGATTACGTCACTTTGTCCTTGAGCCAGCAAGAGTGGAAGTATGTGATAGATGCGTTTTAATCGGTACGCATCTCTTTGAATTTGATTCTTCACCTCAATATTTTACAATCACTATAATCTACAATGAAAAAACCTTCTGATAGTCATTGGATTGTGGGTTACAGTAGGTTCGAATTTTTTTTATCCACGTGAGGTGGGGGAACAGTACCTATTTGGGTTAAGTATACGAGAAAGTTTAGGGGAGACTGTAGGGGGTACTGTAGTCGTCAAAAAATTTGACCTTGAGTTGTTCATGAATCTCTATGTTTTAGACCTCCCTGAGACCAAAAGAGGTCTTTTTCGGAATTACGTCTACATGTGAACATGATAACACCAAAATGGAAGAATCTAGATGAATAAAATTTAGTGTGCTGTCTAAATACTACATAAAACTGTATATTTATCAGAAGTGCGTATCAAAATTTGGATACAAACGGTCAAAGAGAAAAGTGCATATTCGATTCTCTTCCATAAATGATGAAGCTAAACACAAAACGCGCTATATTTTGGAAGTATACGAGTAAGTCGATGATTTGGTGACTTGGATTTGGAAAGGGAGGATCGCGGTTTCGAGATACGACTCCATCAAGTATTCTTCAAGAATGGATGCTTGGAACGTGTCAAATCCGTCATAAGTCGTACGTCCTTCCGTTGGTGTGGTGTGCCAAATCTTAATTTTAATTAATTTAATTTTTAATTAATTAATTAAATTTAACTAAACTAAACCGAATCAAATCTACATTGGATAGCAAAAAATATTTCGAAAGCTCCCCTAAAGTGAAATATTCTACTAAAACTTGAAATAAATGTCAGGAAATGATCGACAATGCTCTATCGACTCTTGAAAAGGTCTGAGTTCGAAACATAACTAGTACCATAAAGAAAAGCAATAAGCCGAATATATATTAAAACAAAAACTTGTATGTTGTTTTTGGAGGTACATTTTTTTATTTTACGGAGTTTGTAACACGAATGTGGTTTTATTCTCTAGAGAAAAGACTTTTTTTACCTACTGTTTCTACAAACATTCTTTTATTACTTTCTCGTATACTAAGTATACAAAGAAAAAGTATTGTAATCGTCAAAAAATTCGAACTCGAGATTTTGACGAATCTCCACGTTTTAGACCTCCCTGAGTTCGAAAAACACAATTTTCGAATTATGCCTGTCTGTGTATCTGTCTGTGAACACGATAACTCGAAAACTATTACAGCTAAGGGGATGAAATTTGGTATGTGGTCTTTAAACATAATGTGTAGGATTCTATCAAATTTTGGACAATATACGTCAGCGGGAAGTCTGCCTGTCTGTATATCCGCGGTCATGTGAACACTATACAATGAAAAACCTTAGGGAGCAGACTTTTTTCACTACTGTTTCTACAAACATCCTTTTTCTCTATACTGTAAGAATATAAATGTCTGTCAGATTGACGCAAAACAATAACCCTTTAAGATGCATTTTTGCTGTGTCAAGAGACTTCACAGCAAAAACATCCGGTCATTATTCAAAAATGACAACCCACCATAAATGATTTGCTTAGTTATGAGTTTCAGAAGAAGTTGTCTTCTATTTCATTATTAGATGCTTTTGATTTAAAAAATATCCCAGACAATGTTCCATTAGTGAAACACGATGTGTAAAGAGTCATCACGGTTACAAGGCTATACCGACCAAATGCCTAATTTGTCCGCTAAACTTTAACATTGTGGATAAAATCAGGGTTTCTCCGAAAAATTAAATTAATTTAAAAATTTAAATTTAAGAGAAAATATTATAGATAGCTCGAAAGTAAGTCCGACGCATCATAACAGACATGAGATGAAATTCTTCTAGAATGCTGAGATTTTTGTAAAATGTAAAACTTTTCGAAAAGAGTTGCTTTTTAACGTAGGACTACGTTCCTCCTATTGGGGTCTCAAGCAGGAAATTGATTCACACGCCAAAACGCCACAAAACTTGCTATGGGAGATCCTCTAGATCTCGGTAACTACATATGTTAAAAACATAACTAATGTCTTATTTTAGAAATAAAAGGTAACAACAAAAGTTACAAAAAAACTTACTTAAACTTAAAAACTTACGAGAAACCTCTAGAAACAAAAGAGTCATGCGAGTAAAGTAGTCCTACGCCTTTAACATCAGCGGCTGTCTGAAAAGACAGCCTCCCGTCATTTTTTTGTTTCTATTTTTAGGATTAATGAAACAATAATTTTCAAATATGCATTTAAGCAAAACAGATTTAAATGATTAATTTAAATTTTATTATTTAATGATTATTTATTTAATGATTTAATTTTTTAGATGTTAATATTCAGTAATTATATTCGATATTTTAACTTGATTATGTTTTTAAGGACTGGTTCGGTTAGGAAACAAAATTTATAATATGTTCTGAAAAGTTCAAAATTACATTATTAGTTTTTCTCTTTTATTATAACGTTTTTCTTCATTAAATAAATTTGGTTTGTCAATAAAATACAAATAAATAATTATTCTTAAAATTCAAATAAAAATATTTTTCCATAAACTATGAGTTTTGCACAAGAAGCGATTTCTACATATCATTGTTACAAGAAGTTTCTCAATTAAAAACAGACTCTGAAACGTGAACTTTAAAAGTAGTCTTGCGGACAATTCACCAAACGATTTCAGAATCTACATGCCTCTTAGAAGGCGTGACTGCATGTGTTGACAGCACCCTCACGAATACCGCCAAGGCTGGAAGCAACAGGTATTGTTTCGCGCGGAAAAATATGCGAACTACGTAAATTATTCATAAAAAACAACCGTTGTTTTTAGTGCTGTGTGCAGTAACTAAGTTCATTCTTAATTTTTTTTCTACCCGTACAGCATCTGCCGCTTCACTGTTGTTTTCCAAGAAGAATGACAGTTGAGGGTATATTTACTGAGAGTGACTACCGTAAATGATTGTAGGTGCTCCAACAATGCAGAGAAGTTTTGTAGAGTTGTGACAAAAAAAAGTTGGAAGAAATTCAGGGACAAGACAGATTGATGTTAGCTGTAAAGTCAAACGATCTGGCTGGAATTCTGACGTCAATTTTCACTTGGATTCTTTTGATAGAAATTTCGGTTAAATTATGCCCGATAGATAATTTCTAAACCGAGACAGACGTGTACTTGCAACAGGAAAAATGCTTTAAATGAAATACACAGTGTGTCCACTCTGAACGGCCCAATAGATTATTTCTAAACAAGAGATAGACGTGTACTTGCAACAGGAAAAATGCTTTAAATGAAATATACAGGGTGTTCACTCTAAACGTGTCCCTATGGATAATTTCAGAACCGCTAAAGACAGGCATATACTTTCAATGGGAAAAATTCTTAAACGACGTAAATAATTATATTTCGAGTGTTTTCAGTCAATAAATGCACAGCTTAAAAAATTGCCAAATCTAAATTTTTAAACAATCCCCCAATCATATTAGTCACATTTAGTAAACTATTTTTGATACGCTAACATTTCAAGAAAAAAATTCCACTTTTCTACTGATGAAACTGACAGTTATGGAGCTTTGAATTTCAAAATTTTTAACCAATCAACGACAGCATCAATCAAACGCTACGTGTTTATTGGAAGAACTTCCTTGAGGCGGCCATTGAAATGATATAAAATCGTCTAAAACAGCATATTCAAAGCTTCATAACTCGGCCAGTTTATGTCGTAGAAAAGTGAAACGTTTTTGTTAACAATATTAGTATATCAGAAATATTTTACTAAACATGACTAACAAGACCGGAGGACTGTATAAAAATTTAGACTTTCTAATTTTTTGTCAGTACATTTATGTACTTAAAACGCATCAAGTGCAATTACTTACATCATTTAAAGGAATTCTCCAAGTGAAAACGATTAACGATTTACGATTTAAAAATTAGCTATGATTTTATACTACAGGGTGTCCACTCATTAGTTTAGAGTGGACACTCTGTAAAAAATTATTTAATGTTACTTGCAAAATCTGGAGAAATAATTTTAAGATTTATATTGCGATGTGTTTCAGCATAGCATGAAGAATCGTAGAGCCTTGTTTATCAAAAATAATATTTTTATTGGACTTTTTCCACAGCGCAAACATGTTAAACAAACACATACACTTACATCACAAACGTTACATCACTCACTGACATCGAATTCCATCTTCAATCTTCTTATTATTCTCCGTTGCTAGGCAACGTTAGCAAAAAACAATATATCGTTGCTAAACTATTTTTATAACCTTTAGAAAAGAATTAATGCCAAACGATATTTTTAATTAATTACCTTTCAGCCAAACGATTTTTTTTTATCTAATGAATTTCTTTTCTTTAAATATTTTAATAATTCTACAAATATATTTTTATTCGTTACGAATATTACAATATCCATCCGTGAATTATATAACGTATAAACGGGATGAAATAGACGAATGAAATTTGGTATGTGGTCTTTACATCAAAACTGTACATTTCTACTAAATTTTAGATACGAAAAATAGTTACAAATTTGTGACATCCTGTTCATTTATATCTCTCCATCTGTATTCATATAAAGTAAAGGAGAAAGCAGAAAAAAAGCATTTCCATTTGCTGTTTGTACCTTACTTAGCATTTATTCTTTGCGAAGTAGGAAAAAACCGCAATCCTCACGTCCATTACGACAAAGATTGTTGAATATCTTATGCTTGTTAAGATTAAAGAATTACTTTTAAATACGATGTTTCTGCTAAAGTTGAAAAGTTACGGGAACGAAAATTATCATTTATTTATCCCTTAAAGCAAGATACAAAGTGATTTATACTACAGAGAAGAAGAATCGGAGGTATCACTCCGCAATTTGATCAGCGCCCCCACTCGCCAACAAAGAGAACTAGCCACTTAAAAACCCGCGCCGTTTCAAACGGAACACCATGTTTGTTGTGTTCGATGTCGATATTCATAAGAACAGGTAAGTTTAATACATGTTTCCTAACTTATATCAAAGTAGATTTAAGTTAATCAAAAATTTGTAACATTTAGTTTCACTTTTATAAATAAAATAACGAAGTTTAGTTTTTTTAACGCTGACGTATTCTGGTTAATTCCTTTGTTGGCCACAGATAGCGTACTGTCTATGTGGAGTGCAATGTTAAAAAAGTTGCCATTAGGGTCTATGGGAGTGAGACCTCTGATTCTTCTTCTCTGTGATTTATACTATCTCACTGTGTTTATCGACTTCAAG
Source organism: Araneus ventricosus (assembly GCA_013235015.1). NCBI lineage: Eukaryota > Metazoa > Arthropoda > Arachnida > Araneae > Araneidae > Araneus > Araneus ventricosus. The sequence goes on along the minus strand of BGPR01001671.1, from coordinate 126,009 downwards.
GAAGTAACATACTCGTAGCAGAACCAGATAACTTGAATGGTGCTGCATTCTGTTCTTTAATTTTTTAAGCCTACATTGAATTTTTTTGTATCGTCTATCTTTTTGTGCTATACCAGGTTTCCATGTACTAACATGAATTTCGGTAAAAACATAAGCTGAATATTAAGTTGATAAGCATGCACTTGGAGTTACTAAGCCTAGAATGTTGATAAGTAAGGAGAAAAATAGTAAATGCTTCTTGGTTCTTAAGACGTAAATTCCTACATAACAATCACAAAGTGAAACCTGTTTCATATTTCATCAAACTAAAGTTAATAAAATTATTTTGAAAAACGGCCCCAGAATCACAATTGTTTGTTTCAACAATCAGCATATGATCTAACAATAACCAGCTCAGGGAAAAGTCCGAAACTTATTTATCAAACTAACCTTGATAAATTGATTTTGAAAAAACGCCCCAGAATCATAATTGTTTGTTTCAACAATCAACATATGATCTAACAATAACTAGCTCAGGGAAAAGTCCAAAACTTATTACTATCAAATTAACCTTAATAAATTTATTTTGAAAAAAATGCCCCCAGAATCGCAACTTTTTGTTTCAACGACCATCATACAATCTAACAATAACCATCTCAGAGAAAATGTCCAAAAACATTACTGGACAAGTATTTGAACAGTTCCCGTCTATAGAACGACGAAAGATCATCAGCAAAGTCAATGCAAATCTGGTCAATTAAAATATTTAAAAACTAGAAGGCTCTGCCCGTTGCTCATTAACACTCGCCAACCATCAGAAAGATTGCGACAATCCTTCTGGGATGCAAACCCTGCTCACTTCGCTCGTTGCTGTATGGACATTGTGCATCCAAGCAAAACGCATTTATAGTTGAGCTTAATAGATTTGTTGCCAAGCTCTTCATAATCACGCCAACCGACTCGCCAAAAGACAAAAATGTTTCAGGATTAAATATTATTTTTTATTGTGCATTTGTAGTTAAAATAAGTTAAGATTTAGAAGTTTTTAAAATGTTTAATTTGCACTCACTCTTTTTAATAAAATGTAATTCCAAATAATTCAGGTTTTTGCCATTTCTAGAGAACAAATTACTTTTTGTAAAGTTAAAAGCCATTTTTTAAAATTTCTGAATCTCTTTTCGTTATAACATATTTATGCTCACGTGATATATAGCTTGTTCTAGATGTTGCCATGTCCTGTAGCTAAATAACGCGCTTTATGTGAGCCGCACAAGTGAAATATTTATATAGATTATTGCTGTTTAGACCTTAAAAAGATATTTTCAGATCAACCCTTACATCCGAGAACTCTAAATCAAAAACATTTTTCCTTCTCAGCAAATTAGATTTCCTATTCCAAATTCTGGTGAGGAGGTGCAAAGAGATCATTCAGTAATATTCACGTCTTTGCCATTGCCGATATAAAATGACATCGCTTAAGAGTCACAGCTACATAAAATTCGAGTACCATATACAAAACAGGAAAAGCTCGCAAACTATCATTGTAGGAACTGTCTGACGAATTACAGAGTCGACGACAAGTCTCGGCATAATTTAGCAAAGATGCTGCTTTCAACATCTGATTCCTGTCCAATGAATTTCAATAAAATAGATACACAAAGATCTTGTTTACTGAAGCTCAATAGCATTTTAGAACAAACTTCGAGCCGACAAATTGTGAAATAAAAGTCACGACTTCATGAAAGTTAAGATGAGTTTGTCGCACGACTTTCCTAAACGCTTCGGTTGAGAAGCATCAGGACAAACAATTGTGAGGCGAAACTTGAATGGCATTAATAAGATACCAAGTCACGCCTGGAATATCTTTCCGCTCCTTTAGATGAAAACAGTTTTATATGTATGACTTTATTATCCAGTTAAACGACAAATGATTGGTTTTAAAGAGCATACTTCAATATAACGAAACTGGAAAATCAGTTTTTGATTCAATATACAGAACAGGCCATAATGATGCTACCCGAGTCGACAGCCCATTCTCCACAATCTATACACGCTTAAGTGCAAGAAAATGTTAATGACAATAAAGATTTAATATGGCATTGTACAGTCGCTGGAAAAAACTAACTACACAGCATTATTCTTTCATCGTCCATCGGAAATTAAAACAAAAGGTACAAAATTTCTGGAAATAACGTCTACTAAACGATTCCATATCAAACCAGCGGGAGTGGTCTCCCCTAAACTTTCTCGTATACTTTCCCAAAAAGGTGCTGTTTCCCCTTCCCCCGTGTGGATAAAAAAATTCGAACCTACTGTAATCCAGAATCCAATGACTATCGGAAGGTTTTTCATTACAGTGATTGAAAAATATTTAGGTAAAGAATCAAATTCAAAGAGATGCGTAGCGATAAAACACATCTAGCACACACTTACACTCTTACCAGCTCAAGGACAAAGTGACGTAATCCTTCCAGAGATTGCTACCAGTACGCATGCATATGGAGAATCGGATTAGAAAAATTAATTATGCAATTTGAACGCCTTTTTTAACCGATTAAAACATTTGGGCACAGATCTATAATTAATGTTAGCAACTGTCATACCAATTTTTGTTTATCTAAGCCAAAGTGTTTAAGAGATATAATTTTTACAAGTATGCGAATATACAGTCCGACAGACCGTCAACCCTTCGACGTATTTGGTCCAAAATTTGATATGTACCTACATTCATGATGATAAAACTGTGTAACAAATTTTATCCATCTAGCTATTCCAGTTTTTGAGTTATAGTGTTCACATGAACGCTATAGACAGACAGACAGACTTCCCGTAGACGGACTTTGTCCAAAATTTGACAGAAACCTACAAATTATGTGTAAAGATCACATGCCAAATTTCATCTCTGTATCTCTAATAGTTTTCGAGTTATCGTGTTCACATACATACAGACACTCAGACAGACATAATTCCAAAGTTGTGTTTTTCGGACTCAGGGAGGTCTAAAACGTGGAAATTCGTCAAAATCTCGAGTTTTTTGACGATTACAATACTTTCTCTTTGTATACGAGAAAGTAAAAATTTCATAAGGTGTCATCTACATATTTATAATTGCACTAACTTCAAATTTTCCAATGGCAACACCCATTCTGCTCAATGGATTTCAAAACTGCACTAAAAGTTGTGCTCGGATACAAAATTTTAAAACTGAAACTTGATTTATTTCGAAATTATAAGCAAATAAAATTTTGAGTCTCTAATGTTAAAGTAAAATTTTGAATTTTCGCTGATATCTTGAGATATCATATAGTTATTGACCTAGAACTTTTTTGATGTAATAGTATAAAGAAGTATACACATTCTACAACTATACTTTTGATTTCAAAATAATTTTGAACAGAGGAAATATTTTATTAAATTTTATGTTTAAAAACGTTAGAGTGGCAACACCCCCAAATTTTAACTGTAATCGATGCAGAAGCCTATTTAATAAGTCCGCGCAAAATTTCAGCTCGTATCCTTCGAAAACGTAGTTTTTAAGTTTTGTCATTATTATAAACAGACTCAATAATCAAAAGAATATCATTTAATAATGTAGTGTTTGGCTACCGTTGGCGATGGGTGATCTGATGTTTGGCGCTATTCCTTGCTAGTCTAAGGGTTGCTTTCTGTAAACGAGTCAGTTGGAGTTGGAGTGGCGACCTCGTGAGGTGAGGTGAAATACTTAGGCCTAGTTGTGGTCGTTATTACGTTACTATTTTTGAATAGCTCTGGCTTTTAAGGTGCAACGTACCGCACTATAACTTGTATGTGTGTTGTTTGTCTTGAGTGTGTGTCTAAGTCTGAATAGAACTATTTTTCTAAAATCTGTGGTGTTTTTCATTTCGAAAAGACAGCAACATTACAAATAAGTTCGCAAATAAAAATATTGAGAGGGTGTCCGAAAAATGTTGGACACATTTCAAAAATTAATTTAAAAAATACCCTAATAATGTTACAACTACTTTTTTTTTAAATGAGAGAGCAAATAAAGGTGTTTTTTTTTCAGATAGGTAACACGGTGTTACGGCGTTCTAAATTTGCTATAGCGAGAGAATTCCGTACGCGATGGTTACCAATTAGCAGAAGCCGATGCTCCTTTACTGGTTTCCTTTTTTAGTTTTTCTTGAATATCTCAAAAAATATTCAGTTTTCACACTGCATGTGAATGAACAAATTAAAGAGCGTAAAATTCCCTATAAATACGTGCTTTTATTTCTCTTCTAGCTTTAAGGATTGATAGGAGTCTTCTAGTTTTAGTTTCGCAGATAATGATTCAAAAATGGGATATTTTCAATAATTTATGACCACCTAGACCACCGTAATGGCGCATTTCCTATCTGAAAAAAAATATTTTTAAATACACTCTCATTTTAAAAAAAAAACCATAGTTGCAACATTATTAGGGTTCTTTTAAATTAATTTTTGAAATGTGTCCAACAATTCTAGGGCACCCTGTATATTATATTTAATATGTTTAATTTAGTTCTTTTACACGACTCTCATTTTTTCCATCGAAGATTAAAGGAAATTTTCGTTATTAACGAGTGTTTGCAAAAAAGGATACAATTTTTTTAAAATTTGAGATATTAAACATTTAAAGTCTGTTTTCTTCAAAGAGCTGTACATTTAAACATACCACTGTTTATGGTATTCGTTTTTTGTAAATTTTAGCCCTATTTCGTCTATTATGACAGTGCATTTCTAGGTGAATTACGAGGAGAAAGAACAAAGATGATTCATTGATTGATAGACAACTGTTTTCATCTTTCCATAATCATTTGGTGTGACGAAGAAAGGAAATATTTTTTCGGAAGAAACTCTCTATTTCGAAGACCATAAATTCATATCGCTGCATGGTGTAATGCATCCTTCACCATAACCGTGAAAGTATTGTTTGCTTTACGGATGATATTTTCTCTATCGCAGACGATATATATACAAACAGTTCCAAACCAGCCGGCCTCACCTCAGTTATTGTCGTAAATCCACGCGACGAAATGACAAAAACATACATAAAGTAATTTTTATCGTTTGGCGCATTCAAAGAGGATGCGTTCGCAAAAGCGTTGCCGTTCGAATACGCACCAGGCAGACAAGGACACAGAGTGAACGATGGTTTTAAAAGCGACTGATTCCGAACTTTTCGAAGTTTTGGGGTTGATATATCTTTTGATTTATTTGCCTGTTTTTGTGAATTGTATCACACGTGTTGAAATTTATTTTCTTACTTTAATAGCAAAGAATACTCGCGACAATGACTCCATTTAAATTTTGCGAAGGCTTATGTTCGAATTTTTATAACTTTTCACAACAGATCACTTTATTGCTTTATTTTTTTTAACACATTTCATGTAAAAATATGCGCATAAAACTAAACGAATGGTCAAATTTGCATTGGATTTTATCTTCATTAGATAAAATAAATAAAATACGGTTGTTGACGTTTTCCTGTTCGGTGATATAAACTTGAAGAAAACGTCATAATTTAAAAAAATACTTCATCTTTGGAAAAACCGTTTAGTTTCATGAAGAATTAAATTGGGCGAAACAATTTAACAAAACATATTTCTGTGTTTATTTCAAAATTTATAAAACGAAAAGAGAAAGGGCATCTAAACGTTCCACAAGATGAATGATATCATTAAAAAAATACAATAAATGAGAATATTTCTGCAAACAACTTATTTATAATCTTTCATTAAATGTAAATTACATTGGTTAGTGAATTTTAAATTGCGATGGAACTAGCAATTCTAAAACAATATACAAATTTAAATAGCTGCCAAGATGTGATGACTGCATTTTCTTATAAATATAAGAAAATGCAGTCAGTCATTTAGCACATTAAAAATTATTTTTAATCATAGACCTGAGATGCTAGAACTTGATAAATTGTAACAAACAAACATAAAAAAAATAGCTGTCTTATATCAGATGTATGTTATGCCCAAAATCTCTATTGTTTAGGAAAGCTAAATAGAATTTTTATTTTGTAATACACATCATATTTGACGCAGAAGCAGTTTTCAGGAACATTGCTCTTTTGTTGAATATTGAAAAAAATACATAGTTCCACATTTATAAAATATACACCAAAGAATATGTTTTAACATAAAACGGTATATCGAAATCAATAATATAATTGGCACTTCATTAGGAAAATCAACAAAACTTGATTTGTTAGATTTATTGTAGATTTTCAGGCACTATATGAAGGCTATTAGGAATCGGTCTAGTAGATTCGAATTATGGCAGACATTTCAGTAAATATACTGTTCCTCAGTTATACTAATGATAAACAACCACAGATATAAATCCTTTAAACGTGGCGAATCTTTGGAGGAAACAAGTCTCCAACGCATGACACCTCGATCTCGAGTTTAGGTGATGCAATTTTGCGTTGAGGTTGGTAGTCAACAAAGAACAAGAAATAGACGCATGTATGCAAATAGGCACCAACTACTATTTTCTGAATTTGGTTTTCAGTATTATAAATTAAACCTAAAACTATAATTTAATATTCAAAAGTGAACCAGTTTTACTCCGTTGCACAATAAACAACTTACACTATATGGATTTGTGTTTCTACAATTTTTAATTAATTTTGGAAAAATGAGACTTTAAATTTTTTCTGCAATGATTAGAGAAAGCAACTATGCCTCAAAATGTGCATTTTGGAGATGAATCCTGATTTAATAACTACGCCGAATTCAAACACCGTCACTTTAAGATGGGTATTTTGCAAGCATATATGCGAGCTTGATAGTAAAGGAAAATCATTTTTAAAAGCAAGACAAAAAGATGACTTTCGGGCATCCACGTGTTCTGAACTTCTATACACAAATATCCAACTTCATTCTACTGTTCGTGTGGTTTGTAAGTTGGAGAGAGGACTGCAGATCCTGGAGACATCATCGTGATATGGCCACGACATGATTCAAATTTACTAGGTTCGTTCCAAAAGTTTCTTCCAAAAGCTACAAAACTAGACGCTAATATAACTAAATTAAACTAAAGTGAATTTTGCGCATTCTTGGACCGGGGTGGTCTAGTGGTAAGGTTTGAAACTTGATTCCACTGAAGGACAGCTGTGTATGTGAGCCTGCTGCACGTTAACCCTTTAAAGTTCACTACATGTTTCGTTTAGAAAATTACTAGGTTGTGATATTCGTAACGAATAAAAATATACATATTTGTATAATAATTAAAATATTTAAAGAAAAGAAATTAATTAGATAAAGAAATCGTTTGGTCATAAAAGAAATTAATTTTAAAATATCGTTTGGCTGAAAAAGAAATTAATCCAAAATATCGTTTGGCATAATTCTTTTCTAAAGTTATAAAAATAGTTTGGCAACGATATATTTGTCTTTTTGATAACGTTGCCTAGCAACGGAAAAGAATAAAAAATTGAACTTGGAATTCGATGTAAGCCAACGATGTAATGTTTGTGATGAAGTGTTTGTGTTTGTTTTACATGCTTGTGCTGTGGAAAACGTCCAATAAATACATTATTTTTGGTAAAGAAGGCTTTACGATTCTTCATATTATGCTGAAATACACAGCAAAATTTATTTCAAAAATGAATATTAAACGTGTAGCTGATCATAAAAATGTAAAGGAAAAAAAATTAGCATTTTTTATTGTCAAGAAATTTCTGGTTTCAAAGTGAAACCAATGAACGGTAACGGGCTATTTTTCTTCCGAATAAGTTATCATCGAAGGGCAATTTAAATTGCGCATTTAATTCATAAATATACATGAGTATTCAGGATATTCAATCTTCATAAAATTCAATATTACTTTCGGAGATTCATTCTTAAATATATCAATTTGCGCAAGAACCCTCATCATTTTGTTTCTCTTAGAGATCCAAAGCAATTTAACTCTTGCAATGCCGGTATCTTTGTGAATACAAACGGTATTTAACTGGAATTTTTATATAAGTTGGCCTATATATATGGCTGTTAAGTTATGAAAGAAAAATCACGCTAAGTTTCGTTCATGCGCAGTAAAAAATGCTCAATGTGTGATTTCATTGCGAAACCAATGAATGGTAAAAGGTTAAATCATGCGTAAGGAGCCAAACGTTCTTCCGCTGGTGTGGTGCGGAAGCTTGGAGTGTGGGTACCAGTTCAGGAGTCGCCATCATCATCTGACCATTACTCAGAATTACGAAGTCCGTCAAATTTAACCCTCGTGTTGCTTCAATACGGGACGTTAATATATCTAAACTAATCCATATAAACTTTTAATGTACACAAATTAATCACACTTTTTTTTTACTTTGCAAAATATTTTTATAAAAAAATTTTCTTCCTCGTATATCCTTCATTACAAAAATATTTGCTTATACTTTTTCCGGCTACATCGGAAGAAGATTTTCATTAACAAGAAATTACTTTGTGATACCTGAAGAATGCATTAAGGCATATCTATGCCGCTTAGAATTGCGAATAAAACGGCTTCCTACAAATATCTTCTACATAAATCTCATCGCTTCACATTATCTATTTCAATATGTTAGTTTTCTGTTCGGATTATGCTTGGTAAATGCAAAAGGGCTATTCTTCACAATGATAAACATTAAATAATCTAGTTGACTTTCGTATAATTTTATCATAAGTTTATGTAGTGTGCATTCATATTTTGTTCGTAAAGGCAGATTCGAGATAAGAAAACCCCGCATAATCTAATAGTAAGTTATTTTCTGATTCGTTAGGTTTACGTTCATGTCGGGACACATTACGGCATTTTGTGGTTGTTTATTTTTCATTGTTCTGCAAAGTTTCTGCGTCGAGTTTGCTCTTTTTCTGACCATGGAAATCTTTTCTCGTATCAGCGAAAGCATGCCGTTTCGCGTTTGTAGCTATCGGGATTTAAACTCACTATTATTGTCTTTAGTAATAAAAGAAAATGTATGTGCATACGTTTGATGCGTACATATTGTTTATCTAAATCGAAAACATTACATATTGAGCTATCAAATTTAGTCAAAATCCACTTTGACAGTTAACGTGGGCACTTCGAAACGAGATTTTTGAAACTGTATCTATTATTTTTGTAGACATTTTTATTTTGAAATACATTTGTAGACAATTTGACAAGGCTTTATTTATGATGACTATTGACAAAAGTCAATACATCTCTTCGTCACTTTAGCCCCTTAATCTGCAGCAACGTGTCTGACACGTGCATCGAAAAAATTACAGACTTTTTGCTATTTAAATCCGTATTTCAGCCAACGTAACAGGTAATTTTAAATACAAAAATCGCACGGACACGCTTAAATGTCTCAAGTATCCTTTACCATCTTAAACAGATTGAAATAATAAGAAATATCCCAAATGGGTAGGGTCATCTAATTAGGATGTTAAATAAAATTGTAGGGCAAGGGACTAAGGACATTGTTGGTACGGTCTCAGATTCGGGAAAAGAGGGATCTAAGTTCGAAACCCGATTCCGCCAAGGAGCCACAAGTTCGAAACCCGACTCCGCCAAGGAGCCACAAATTCGAAACCTGACTCCGCCAAGGATCCAGAAGTTCGAAACCTGATTCCACCACGGAGTGACCTATATAGATGGGTAAAAGCGAATAACGTTACGCAACTCGCACTTGGCGGGAGTATCAATGCCGACAGCTCAGCTGAAAATCGCAAGCTGACGTCGGCAGTAGCAAATGCTATAGTTGGAGACATGCGCAATCGCTCACCTCGCACCTACAATCAGTCTGTCTGTTTTGCGGTTCAATCGGAGATTGGAAACCAGCGGGAGTGTTCTCCACTGAAATTTCTCGTATTCACTAACACATGTAGAGAAAAATAAGATAAAGGCAGTAAAACGAACAAGCGTCCCTAACGCAGTGGGGAAAAAAATAAGCGAAACGTCATACCAAGAGTTTCTGAAGGTCGTGTTTGACGCAGAAAAGCGGAAAGAGAAACAGAAGCAAGCGTGATTACGCAACAGGGCTGCTTAAGATAAAGGAAACGAAATTTGCAATTTGAACGCCTTTTTTTAACCGATTGACACAAAAATTGGACACAAATCTACAATTAAGGTTAGAAGGGCAGATACAAAATTTCATTTATCTAGAAGGCCACATACAAAATTTCATTTATTTAAGTAATTTTGTTAAGAAGTTATTACGTTCAAAAGTATACGATTATACAGACCGATAGGCAGTCAACCCTTTGACGGATTTGGCATAACATTTTCTACGGACCTACCTTCTTGATGATAAAACTGCGTACCAAATTTTATCGATCTAGCGTTTTAAGATTTTGAGTTATCGTATTCGCATGAACACGGACAGACACACTTCCCGTGGCCGGATTTTGTCCAAAATTTGACAGAAACCTGCAAATTATGTGTAGAGATCACATACCGAATTTCATCTCTCTAGCTCTAATAGTTTTCGAGTTATCGTGTTCACAGACAGACATAATTCCAAAATTGTGTTTTTCGGACTCGGGGAGGTCTAAAACGTGGAGATTTGTCAAAATCTCGAGTTCGAATTTTTTGACGATTACAATACTTTCTCTTTGCACACTTCGTATACGAGAAAATAAACTCGTATACTTCTCAAAAATTTGTCATTTCCTCTTCCTCTGCGTGGATAATAAATTCGAGCCTTCTGTAGCTCAGAATTCAATGACTATCAGAAGGTTTTCCCTTGTAGATTATAGTGATTGTAAAATATTTAGGCGAAGAATCATATTCAAAGAGATGCGTATGTATTAAAACTTAGCAATATTTATTCACACTCTAGCAAGCTTTGTAATGCGAGGGCGTCCGCGAGCGTAAAGAAAACAGAAGAAGATGACCTCGTTCACTATCGCTGAATAACTTGCTCATGCGCAGAGATTGCTTCCAGTACGCAAGTAAAAAAATTGAATATGCAATTTGAACGCCTTTTTTTTAACCGATTGATAAAAAATTTGGGCATAGATCTGTAATTAATGTTTATAACCGTCATACTAATTTTTATTTATATAAGTCAAAGGGTTTAGGAGATACAATTTTTACAAGTATGCGATTATACAGTCCGACGGACCATCAAACCTTCGATGGATTTGGTCCAAACTTTGATACGGACCTACATTCATGATGATAAAACTGTGTGCCAAATTTTATCCATCGAGCTTTTCAAGTTTTTGAGTTATAGTTTTCGCATGACCGCGGACAGACAGACTCGTGGACGGATTTTGTCCAAAATTTGACAGAAACCTACAAATTATGTGCAAAGATCACATACCAAATTTCATCCCCGTAGCTCTAATAGTTCTCGAGTTATCGTGTTCATAGACAGACAGACATAATTCCAAAATTGTGTTTTTCGGACTCAGGGAGGTCTAAAACGTAGAGATTCGTCAAAATCTCGGGTTCGGATTTTTTGACGATTACAATGCTTTCTCTTTGTATATTTCATATACGAGAAAGTCAAACAGACAACTATAATTCTGAAAATCATTTAATCGGAGATCTAAAACGTAGATATTCATCAAAACATCGAGGTCGAATTTTTTGAAGATCACAAAATAGGAGAAGAACGATGGCCTTGTGTTGCTGATAGAAGTTTCTAGAAAAAAATATACACGTGGAGGAATGTCAAACATGTGAAAACAGTTTTTATTAATTTTCACCGTATGAAAGCAAAAAAATTTTTAAGTTCCTATCTACAGCTGTTTCAATATAAATAAGACATTAAATTCCTAAGAGCACCCCGTTTAGTCATAAAAAGTCATTTCTTAACTAAACAAAATGTCGTTATCTGTGAATTCATCGGCTTTTATGAGTATTTCTCTTATGTTCCTGATAAGAAATCATAAAGAACTTCCGAACTTTTACTAAAGTTTATGTAATTTCAAAAATTATAATTCGACCTTCAAAAACTTTGGAACTAATTGTTGATTACTATCCTTTTCATCGCTATCGTTTGGACAGTATCTCAAATAATCAAGTTTTCTTAAGTAACAGAGTTTCCTTGAAAATAAAAAAAAGGATTCGCCTTAAACTAGAAATATTAAATTGCTCAATATTAACTATTCAGAATAAATGTATTTAGATTTTAAAATTTCTGCAATTTTCTTTTAATTCTAGAGCTTTCTTCTAATATGTTACTCGTTTCGCCCTTGGCCTCCTTCTTTCAAATATGTCATAGACTTTTAAGAATAGATTGGTAATAAAATTTTCTGGGTTTGAAACAATTTCATTGTAATTTATTGACTCACTATCTTAAATTGAATTTCATTTCCCTTGTACCAAACAATGGCCTTTTCACTTCCATGCTTATTTTCGAATTGTGTAATATTTTTCGGAAAAAAATGGATGGGCTAAAAGTTCTGTCTCAATTGAAAAATGTCCAAAGTGGAAAAATGGGAGCCAATTAATCGCCTGCATTACGAAAACACAAATCACCTACATTTAAAACAAGCTATGTGCAAAAAATTGTGACAATTAGAGAAAACATTGCACGACAGTTATTTATGTCAATATCATTAAGAATATAATTTTTTGAATTGTAAAACAGTGCAAAAATAATTTTTGGTCCACACTATTTTTGCAAGTTAGCAAGGAAAAACGCCAGAATGTTTCTTTTTAGTTTCTCGTGTACGAAGTATACAAAGAGTATTGTAATTGTCAAAAAATTCGAACTCGAGATTTTAAAGAATCTCCATGTTTTAGACCTCCCTGAGTCCGAAAAACACAATTTTGGAATTATGTCTGTCTGTGTGTCTGTGTATCTGTCTGTGAACACGATAACTCGAAAACTATTATATCTACGGGGATGAAATTTGGTATGTGGTCTTGACACATCATTTGTAGGTTTCTATAAAATTGTGGACAAAATACGTCAACAGGAAGTCTGTCTGTCTGTCCGCGCTCATGTGAACACTATAACTCAAAAACTTGAATAGCCAGATGGATGACATTTGATACAAAGTTTTATCATCAGGAATGTAGGTCCGTATCAAATTTTGGACCAAATCCGTCAAAGGGGTGACTGTCTGTCGGTCTGTATAATCGTATAATTCTAAACATTATAACTCGTACACCCTGCGGCTTTGATAAATAAAAATTGGTATGAGGCTTACTAACATTAATTGTAGATCCGTGCCCAATTTTCGTTTCAATCGATCGAAAAAAGGCGTTCAAATCGCCTATTTGTCTTTTCCTATCGCACAATGACGCGAGGCAGTTATTGCGTAATTGCGCGATTCACTTGCTCTAATCCTTTCCGCTTCTACCCAAGCCTTTCGCCTTCAAGCTTCCGATTCCCACGTTTTTTTTCTCCACTGCGTTAGGGACGCTTTTTCGTTTTAATACCTTTCAGCTTATTTTTTCTCCACATGTGTTAGGAGTATACGAGAAAGTTTAGGGGAGACCACTCCCGCTGGTTTTTAATTAATTAAAACTGTAGTTAAAATTTCAAAAAATATCGCTACGAGGTGCATATTCCAACCTTCCAAAGTATGTTTGTGCTAAATTTCGTAGCTGTACGTCCAACGTCTGCCCTATGAGGGCCAAAGAACACTCATTCGCTTTTATTACCATTAGAGATAACTCTGCCTTCTGCCTCAGGTAGTGTTTAGATGTTCCAAAGTCGCTTTGACCGGCAGAAGATGCCACTCTTGTTATTCATCGAGTGTCCTTGACTAACGGATTGAGATAGATACGCGAGTGGGATCAGAACCACCAAAAAGTTTTCAAAAATCAAAATCGTATTTAAAATGAGTAAAGCGGGCCATCCATATCTCTTCCAGGAGGGAAACTTTGGAACACAATAAGGAAAAAACATTCGTCAAGGTCGAAAACCTATGGAGAATAGCGCAGCGGCTTTGAAAAGTCGGCTTTCCAAACAAACCAAACTCCGGCAGAACGTGCGCCGATATTTTGGCGAGATCCTTTGCGAGGCTAGTCGGCACATCAAACGATTGACTAGATCGACAGCCTGCTACGAGGGTAGCGAATCTGAAATCCGCTGAATAGGGCAAGGAATAGGGGGATCGAAGAGCAGCTGTTGAGGGGGAAAGAAGATCGGTCTCCCCTACTCTCCCTCACTTTGGAACTGCAGATGAATGGACGTGCCTGACTTTAGACTTGAATGCCGGTTTAAGGAGATCCTTTTAGCAGGCCATTCACATGGAACACGGGGAGGAAAAAACAATCGTTTCGTAGGTTTTCATAGCCTAACCTATGAAAGCCTTTGAAATATGGAAGAAATGATTTTGAGTGGTGGAATTCCAACCAACTCAAAATCCAAGACTTCATGCGCCGATTCCAATTTGAGACCCCGATGCGAGGCTAGCGGCACATCAAAGGGTCTGCCTAGATTGAGACCTCGCGACGAGGCTACTAAATCGGAAATCCGCCGAGTGTGTAGCGCACTTTGGAGCCTACGTGAATGACGTGCGTAATTTTTCGATCAAACCGGAATTCGTACAGAGGTCAGTCCAAATTAGTTCGGATTTTCGAGGTTCCAGTGTAAAAAATAATTCATTAAAATTATTTCGCACCTGAAACTCAGTTCTCCATCATATGCTTAAAAATTAACTTATATTGTTTTCTACAATTTCCTAATGATTTCTTTCTAAAATCTATCATTTAAGTTTCTTCAGTGAACAGTTCAATTTTTGAATATTAAAAATTATGTAGGGGAAAGTGGAGTAAAACGGGATATCTAAGGTTTGAAGGCCTGTTGGAGCTAAACTATCCGACATAAAGCTTGTCAAATTTTACTAAAATATTCTTTATTTATCAGAGTTCAATATATCTTTCAGGAAAAGTCACAGTTTCATTACTTTTTTAATTCATGATTTTTTTGTAGAAAAAAGTCAAAGTATCTGGGATAAAACGGGATAGACATGTTAACTCTATGGAAACTAGGGAAAACTAGATTTTCAGTGGAAAGGTTGCATATTTTTTATTTTATGTGACAATTTCAGACTAAAACAATTTTCTGAGATTGAACAATAGTTATAATAGTTGACAATTTAAGAAAAAAGACGATTTTTTAAAAATTTAACACTAATTACAATAGTTGACAATTTAAGAAAGACAGTTTTTTTAAAAAAGATTTATCAGTAGCTACCGTAGTTGACAATTCAAGAATAAAGAAAATTAGTTTAAGAATAGTAATAAGTAAGTAAGAATAGTAATAATTCACATAACGTAGTTGTCTTTATTTTCCGCTCCACTGGAGATTTAGTGGATTCATTTAGGTTTTTCTATACGACGGCTTTGCAGTATTGGTTCTTCATACTCTTCTCTTTTTGATTGTTTTGTTATGAGCTTTTCTTTTTCTGTTTTTCGAGTCACGACAAAACAATTTTCTCTTCTTTAATAGCAAAAGTGTAATGATTTTTAAGTAAGGATTGTTTAAAATCATACGAACATTGGAGAGTTGACGTCATAAAACAAATAAACCTTCACTGACGAAGTGAATTCAACAACAACAAAATGGAAACTACGACCATTCTTTTTTCTTCCCTAGTGGAGAATAATTCAGTATTGTCCACTAGAAAGAAGAATTAATAATGCCGAAGTCAAAGTATTCCGTTTTACCCCACTATCCTCTATTATGTGTTACATGGGGGTGGGCATAAGAATTTTAGAAAGACTTAGGTGGGGCAAGACACAGAAAAGGTTGGGAAACACTGGTTTAAAGCAATTAAAATTAACACTGAAAACAGTAGTATTGAGCAAATTACGATTATCAGCGATAAGTAAAAGAAAACATTGAATAAAAGCGAAATCCATTTTATCCATTTCTTACACAAGTTTTGACAGTAATGTTCTATCAGTTTTAAGTAAATTAAACAAATGAAGTTCATCAAACGTTGCACAAATGAGTGAATAATTCAGAGGAAAAAAATTGGGTAATAAATTACCGTTAAAATATCTTACAATCTAAATAATTCATCTGAAGTAAAAAGAAACAAAACAAATTCATTCACGGAAAGCTTGATTTAGGGAATAGAAATATGCAAATATAATATAAATATGCCAATTGCATAACTGATTGCGCAATTCTAACCATGTTATACAATTTAATTCTTGACATAAACATATATACATGAGGAAACTTCGTGAGTTTTACATGAAAATTTGCGATGACAAGATGCCACACAGTTATGAACCATAAACAATGAGAAGAATTGTAAGCAATACCCGACGAGAAACGTCAGTTCAAGGTGACTTCACCAGAAATGCTGATATAGATGCCGAATGCAGAAAATTATGCAATACGAAGATTTTTTTTATATTTTTGAAAATAGAAACTGCTTTAAAAGATTTCACCATACTCATTTTAAAAAGGATGAATTTTAATATTCTAGTGTTCTATTTTAATAATCTGGCGGCAGATTCTTTTTATGTGGATATTATATAAGTTGCAGTCAGCAATGATAATGAAAATCCATCCAGACATTTGTGAAACCATTTTGTACTTTTTACTTTCTCGTATACGAAGTATACCAAGAGAAAGTATTGCAATCGTCAAAAAATTCGAACTCAACATTTTGGCGAATCTCCACATTTTACACCTCCCCGAGTCCGAAAAACACAATTTTGGAATTATGTCTGTCTGCGAACACGATAGCTCGAAAACTATTAGAGCTACGGCGATGAAATTTGGTATGTGATCTTTACACATAATTTGAAGGTTTCTGTCAAATTTTGGACAATATCTGTCTATGGAAGTCTGTCTGTCTATCCACTTTCATTTGAACACTATAACTCACAAACTTGAATAGCTAAATGGATAAAATTTGGTACACAATTTTACCATCAGGAATGTAGGTCCGTATCCCATTGTGGGACAAATCCGTCAAAGAGTTGACTGTCTCTCGGTCTGTATAATCGCATACTTCTAAACATTATAACTCGTTAACCCTACGGCTTTGATAAATAAAAATTGTTTTGAGCTTCTATCCTTAATTGTAGTTCTGTGCCCAATTTTCGTTTCACTCGGTCGAAAAAAAGTTGTTCAAATCGCCTATTTCTCTTTTCTCATCACACAATGATGCGAGGCCGTTATTGCGCAATTCACTTGCGCTAATCCTTTCCGCTTCTACCCACGACTTTCGCCTCCAAGCCGCCGATTCCAAAGCTTTTTATCTCCACTGCGTTAGGGACGCTTGTTCATTTTGCTGCCTTTTACCTTATTTTTTCTCCCCATTGTTAGGTGTATACGAGAAAGTTTAGGTGAGACAACTCCCGCTGATTAAGAAAGTAGCTCTAATCAGACATGGTAAAAACACTGACGTTGAACGTTTAAAAATTGATGAATTTGGTAGTAAGTATACTTCCCACGACCTTAGAAACGGTTAGATAACCCTTAAAGTATAATAGAAATTTAATTTACTGCCTTTAAGCTTACTTTTTCTCCACATGTGTTAGGAGTATACGAGAAAGTTTAGGGGAGGCCACTCCCGCTGGTTGTTCTATGTAATAGAAGATCAAAGTATCAAGATATCCTGCGAAGATGAGAGGGCCTAAATATTTTCACGTAACCAAGGTGCCGCTTAAAAATTACTGATGCGGTAAGCTAACATATAAAGAAAAATCAGTTTCGTATCGATGTATTCCAGGGCGAAATAAATCAATTTTATATGTAAACAGGAGTGGCGTTAGAGTCCGGCCAGCAGGGTAGAGGATTATTGTAGCAACCCTCTCACAGATTGCGGGACTGTTTCTTGTGTTCTCTCTTGTTACTTTCCCTTGGGGATCGCTAGAATTTGTTACTCCAGGTTTGGCAGCGATGTGAAGGGTGGATTTTTCAAATGATGATTTGATGTTGGCTGATTGCTGCTCTGAAGCTAGTGTGCGGCTGGGTATTCATCGAATTTCTGGTTCCGGGAGGTGAATCTTTGCAAGTGTCTATTTCTAGGCCGGAGTTTGTATACAGAATAATTATATTTAAATTCCCTCTTCGAGCTCATTTAATTTTTCAGTTGTTGCGTTCACGCATACGATTTGCCACACCGACAGACAGTCAACCCTATGATTGATTTGGTCAAAAATTAGACAGAAATGTACAATTTTTGAGTAAAAATCATATATTAAAATTCGTCCATCTAGCCTATTGCGTTTTTCAGTAATCGCACAGAACGACAGAGAGACATCCAGTAAATGCATTAGTTCTAAAGTGTGATGCAGATCAAGGATTCTGATCATAAAACCATATGCCCCATCGGGGGGGACACAGCGAGTTCGCGGAGGAGAGGCTGCCATATAAGTAAGCAGGCTCTCGTCAACACGATGGCACAATCATGGTAATGTGGCTCTTTGGGCCCACTTCCGATGACGGGTCGTACCCCGGTAAAACGGGAGGTTGTTGCATGAGCCGCTCGTAATGGGGGCTATTATGCAAGAACCACAGTGCCCGACTATCTGTTGCATCGGCCGGGCTTTCATCGTAGAACCCGGATGCTACGGCATGGCAGGGTGATGATGCTTGTGCATTTATAAAACCATAACTCGGGAACTCGGAGGACCAGTTAGGGGCGCGCGAAAGCTATATTGGTAATGGCGGAAAAGCGCAAAATTTTAGAATTCCGTTTTCCTAGTTCATATGAAAAACGAAAGTGAAAATTAAAGTTGTACGATTCCGAAAGCCTATTCACGAAGCAAGGAAAATGAAGAAATGGATTAATATCTCGCAATTGAGTAATTGTTAGCTCTAATCATAAGTTGTTAAATTATTTCAATGCTCTTTCTTTTGTTTCGACGTTGAATTAATACTATTTTAAAAACTGGAATAAAATGTAAAGTCAAATAAAATTTCATTGAGTTTATTTCAGTCGTTTGACTCTTAAGAAAACCTAAGCGATTGACGTCATTATTAAAAGCTTTTTTTGTGCTGACGGATTGTTGGGGGATATAACAATAGGGGGTACTCAAAAATAAAATAAAAAAATTCGACGGGAGGCTGTCTCTGCGGAACGGCCACTGGGATTTAGGGGCGTAGACTTACTTACCTTAATCAACTGTGACTTTCTGTGACTAAAGTAGCTGTATGTGACTATTGACTCTATAATCTATAGTGACTATTAGTCTAGTGTGACTCTTTGTAAAATTCTTCGTGATATTCACCAACTTTGCAACTCGACTGTGACTAAACCGTAATTACAAATTCTAAAACTATGTTTGCAATCTTCAAAGTCTACCTTTCTCTGTTAAATGAAATTAAAACCAACTCTCTATGCTATTTGGTTGCGGATCTATAAGCGTTTAACTTTAGCACGAAATTCGACGTAATTCAACAACTCTTGAGTAATATTTCGCATGAACCTCAGATCGATGAATTATTTTCTTAGTCTGCGTGCGCGCGCATCGGTCGCTGTGACGTCATCAAAATTTTTAGTGATTTTCACCAACTTTGCAGCTCGACTGTGACTAAACCGTATTTCCAAATTCTAAAATTCTTTTTGCAATCTGTAATGTCAACCTTTCTCTGTTCAATGAAACTAACACCAACTCTCTATGATATTTGTTTGCGGAGCTATAAGCGTTTAAAATTACCACAAAAAGCGCCATAATTTTTTCCTTTCCCGACACAACATTTGGTCAATATGGAGAGACGTGAGTCTACGTCAAAACTAATCAAGTGGTGCGCGAGTGAAAAAAGGATTGGAACCGTTGACAGAAAGACAGAAATTTTTTAGAAATCTACAATTTGGGTGTAAAAAGCTGAAACAAAATTTCAACCTTCTAGCACATTGAATATTTGAGTGTTCGTGTACACAGACAGAGCAATAGATAGACATAAACTCAAAAACGGTTTTTTCGTACTGGGGGGGGGGGGGTTGAAGCGTGAAGATAAAACAAATCGAGGGGGCGAATGTTTTTGACTATTAGAGTACTTTACTTTATTTTCGTGTACTTCGTATACGAGGAAGTAAAAATGACTTTCACGTTTCAACTAATATATGAATTTTACAACAATTGCAATTTCGAAACAAAAGCAAGTTAAATCAGTTACGTTGATAGTTTTGAATTATCATAGATGAAACTAACTTGAGAATGTCTAGCATTGTTTCCTTTTCATAGACGGAATTTTAAAACATGAAATTATACCAAATTTATAGTTCCAGACGAAATGAGGAAGAAAAGTTATGCTAAAATTTTGCCAGAATAATTTGAATTTTGATGCAAGAATAAAATATTTTTAACCCTAAAAAATCGGGAACTTGACAATGTTCGGTTCAATAGATCTACTACTGCAAATTGCTTTGGACAGGCATGAGATTTTTCAATGCATTGCCTTAAAAATATTTCATACAGAAATTATTGGTTTGAAAACACCCGTTAAAATTCAATTCAAATCGTTATTTTTAAGATACATTACCTCTTTTTATTCTCTTTTCTATGGTATGGCAGTTGAAATGACATATTTCATCACAAAATGCAAATAAATGAATAGTAAAAAAAATGATAATTATATTCCCTGGGAGTAATTACTGAAAATAGTGATAAAAGTTACTCCCATTTAAGATACTTAAAACAAATAGTCATCCCCACAGTTATTCCCAGAAGTTACTCCCATATGATGATATCACGATTTGGTAGTATTCTATAACTAGGGTTACCATACGTCCGGACTAAAAATTGTATAATCTTTGCATTCTGACGTCCTAAATTTTTTTCCACTTTCTCAAACTCTATGCTTTCAAACTCACACACACTTCCTTCTGAATCTCTGAATTTTCTACTAAAAATTATGATAAGCCTATCTATAACGCAAATAAATTAATTGATTTTTTAAATATTTATTCTATCTTATTTCAATCTTTCACTTGCAATTCAGTTTACATGCAATCTTTCATCAAATCTGCAAGTAAGCAAAGTACGCTATCAAATTTAAGTTTAATTAACTTGAAGCAATATTGACGAAAACAGACTTCCAAAATAATTGTATAAACGCACCATTAATTATATAATCATATTACTTCTACAAACAACGTACTCTTTGTCTTGTTGTCCATCTTATTTAAAGGCACTCGTTTTTTCTACCTTTAAAATGTTTTACACGGTTCGCGTGCGAAGCAAATTAGCCTTGAAAGAGTCATAAAGAATTCTTTTATAGGTATTAAAAAGCTGAAGAAAGTGAGATGACGTTGTTTAAAGTAAACAAGTGTTTGGGAGATTCGTCGGAATTTTTTAAAATATAAAGTTTTTAAAAAACTTTATAAAATATTAAAGATACAGAATGTAACTTGGCACTCTCAATACAAACATCAGTAACATTAATTATAAAAAATTAATTTGCGAAGTGGATGGCGTTATCTCAACAACAAACTCACAATATTTGTTTCTAGATTCGCGCGGTAATAATTTCTTTTATTGTTATTGACATTCAAAACTGGCTCTCTTATTTTGGTGGATTCTAAAATTCCCCATAAGCAATAATTGCAAGATATTAGTACATTCAAGAAAAATTTATAAAAATAACAGAGGGTAAAAACTTCAAACTTAAAATTTTGAACATATTTAAATAATCAAAATAATAATATAACCTAAAATTATTCAATTTTTACATAAATTTCGATTCACGGAACGAGTATAAGACCCGTGATTCCCTTTATGAGGTATCCATACCTGTCTTACACCACATGAATGATTAGTTCTATTCAAAGTGTGTCCTTACGAATGAAATAAACATCAAATTATATGATCTCATAGAATGGAATTCATGAACGCTATACTATATGTAAAGCTCCAATTTATTTTTAAAATTTATTTTGGTTATAAAAGAGCTGGTGGCAACAGAATAACAAGATTATGACATCAGAATTGTAAAAATTATTATTCGCTTATCGCTTTGTATTACTACGTGTCGATATTCGCATTCTCGTTAAATAAATATATATTTTTTAATATTTATCTATCTTTCAGTTCTAAATTTATATTTAAACTTATTCTACACCTAAAACATTAATTTCATACCTTATATATAGTAACACTTCAGCACTAGAATAGACAATATTTCAGCGGAATCTTAGCCGAATGGTGTTTATATCTTACCCGCATCGTCTTCACATCTTTGAGATTTTGAAATCTCCTTAATTTTTTAATGGAATCAAATTATGGTCTATATAAAATAATTCTGAAATGCATACTATACTTGTGAAATTTATTTTTTCGATTAAATTTATACCAGATTCTATTTCAATATATTTGTTAAATTGAATGTTAGGAAATTTTTTTATCTTGGAAAAAATTTAAATAGCATTAAGCTGAATAATGAAATTAATTATTTTTGAAGGTTTAATGGTTTTGTTTAAAACCAAATTTTTCCTTATTAATAAAAACTTTATTCCGCTACGCAGAGAACATCAGTCGAATTAAATTTTTTCTGAATCATTTATCACCATATTCACTTCTCCGAAAACTTGGACGGTCTCTTTTCAGACGATTTTATGATATTTAGCATATTAATGAAATCAAATTCTTTTTAACGTCCATTTGCACGAAATAAATTACCTTTATACTAAAAATGAATAGCAGTTCACTGTGCAAGGAATTATATTTTGTATCACTTTAATTTATCCCTTTTATAAAAATTATTGCATCGTTTAAATTATGCAATAAATGATTTACTTATTACATTTTTGCTCTAAAGTAGGTAAAAAAATATTTTATTCAAACGATTTAAATTTAAGGAGTTTTAATGAAATAATTTGAAGTTTAAAAATCATTTTAATTATTCTTCCTGCACTTCCATCGATTTATATGAAACTAATTAACAGAAAATTGGGCAATGAAAGATTAAACCATGATACGGAACAAATTCTTGGGCGATTTTTCTTCATTTTATTTCAAAGAACATTTTACTCTCAAATTTTTGATATATTGCATTAAATAAACTTTTTTCGCACGAAAAGTATTAAGTAACCTATTATATAAAAAAAATTTAGACGTTTAAGAATGATTTTACCTAATTTGTATTTTTAAAATTAATTTCAATTGTCTGAATTTCGTTTTTTCTCCCCGAGTTCAAGCCATCAATTAAGTGTATCCATATCAAAGCCATTAAGATACAATAAGAGTTAAAATCTCGTGCTTTGATTCCAACCGATATATTAGAAAGGGAGCGCTGAGACCTAAGGAAAATTACCGGAAATTTCAATATTCTATTTACTAAAGGCAAGATAAGACTTATTCTGTTACATGAAAACAGAATGCATGCTTGAAAACAGATAAATGCATACAAATAACTTATAAGATGGTGTTTTGATGCTAAATATTTTTAAAAAGTTATTGGAAAGAGAATGCAAATAAAACTTAATTGAGACACTGGATCTCAAATACTATAATTGAAAAATGGGTCGCAAGAAAGAAAGTTCAGAACCTCTGCCGTCGAATTTCATACCTCAGCATTTACAGATCATATGAGAAATTAGTAGTAATGTCAGCAACCATAAAGGAACTATGATCCTGTTGATTAATTTTATAAAATTTCGGTGAGATTAAAAAATTCAGCACAGTAAAATGATGATAAAAGGGCACTTACCGCCCACAAATGGCACGCAGTTATGGACAGTCCAATCGCCAGGGGAGCAGATCCCTTCACGTCCAGCCTATTGGAATCGCACACCGAGAACACCGTGAACACCAGGACGAATGTGATGAGAAACTCGACTCCAGTCCCTTGAACAGGCGTCACCTTCTCGTGTAGCATCGTCTGTCCCAGCGTCGAGTTCAGTCCGTCTGGAGTCACAGATTTCAGTACAGCTGCCCCAGCAATGCCGCCAGCACACTGCATCACGATGTATAGCAAAGCTCGCAGTACAGATATCTTGCCAGCGACCAGCATTCCAGCAGTGACAGCTGGGTTGATGTGCCCACCTGATATGTGGCAGATACATTGGACCATGGTGCCCACTATGAGACCAAAGGATAGGGCTATCTGTACTATGGATGGTGTCATGTCATATCCCGTTCCCCAGCCGGTACAGGAACCGCAGGCGACCAGTACTAGGAATCCGGTACCAAGGAACTCTGCCGGGAGGGAGCGCCAGAGGGTGCTACTCCAGGACAACTCGTCGATCCCGACGACAGCACGGAACTTTCGAACACGACCCATTATTTATCGTTTGCGTTGCTGCTCCTGTGGGATAGAGAGGAAATGAGATGAGCGGGATCTGGCGGGCGATATTTATACTCTCCCTCCTCACTGGGAGGGAGAAAAAGTGAGGTAGAGCGAGCGCGGTTGGAGAGACGCATGCTAAGAATAAACAAATAAATAAGCTTTGATTGGGATGGCTGGATGCGGTTTGGGATTATTCTCTTTCTTTAGGACAACGCGGTTTTGAGGCTTAGAGGCTTTTTTCTCCCTTTGTTGAGATTGGCCTCGAAATTGTGGTGAAATGGATCCGCGAATTCGGATTAGCGTTAGGAGAAAAA
>BGPR01001671.1:34429-87162 GCA_013235015.1 Araneus ventricosus | reverse complement strand
TTACTTTCTCGTATACGAAGTATACAAAGAGAAAGTATTGTAATCGTAAAAAAATTCGAACTCGAGATTTTCACGAATCTCCACGTTTTAGACCTACCTGAGTCCGAAAAACACAATTTTAGAATTATGTCTGTCTGTGTGTCTGTGAACAAGATAACTCGAAAACTATGAGAGCTACGGGGATGAAATTTGGTATGTGATCTTTATACATAATTTGTAGGTTTCTATCAAATTTTGGACAAAATCCGTCTACTGGAAGTCTGCCTGTCTGTCTGTCCGCTGTCATGCGAACACTATAACTCAAAAACCTGAATAGCTAGATGGATAAAATTTGGTACACAGTTTTATCGTCATGAATGTAGGTCCGTATAAAACTTTGGGCCACATGCGTCAAAGGGGTGACTGTCTGACGGTCTGTATAATTTACTTTTGAAAAGAATTCGTTTCTCCACGCGCATGCGTACTGGAAGCAGTCTTCTGTGCACGCGAAAGGAACGGAACGGAATTTCATTACGGTGTAGCGAATTACGTCAGTTTGTCCTGGAGCCGGTAAGAGCCGAAAATCGGTACTCATCTCTTTGAATTTGATTATTTACCTAGATATTTTTCAATCACTATAATGAAAAACCTTCTGATAGTCATTGGATTCTGGGACAATAGGTTCGAATTTTTTTAGCCACGCGGGGGAAGGGGAAACGGCACCTTTTTGGGGAAGTATACGAGAAAGTTTAGGGGAGAACAGTCCTCCCTGTTTTAAAGAAGTTATTTTATTGTGTTCAAAAGTATGCGAATATACAGACGGACAGACTGTCAAACCTTTGACAGATTTGGTACAAAATTTGATACAGATCGACTTCTCGCGGACTGATTTTGCCCAAAATTTGATAGAAACCTACAAATTATGTGTAAAGACCTCATACCAAATTTCATCCCTGTATCTCTAACAGTTTTCGAGTTATCGTGTTCACTGACACACAGACATACGGACACACATACAGACATAATTCCAAAATTGTGTTTTTCTGACTCAGGGAGGTCTAAAATGTGGAGATTCGTCAAAATCTCGAGTTCGAATTTTTTGACGATTACAATACTTTCTCTTTGTATACGGAAAAGTAAAAAAATGCAAACACATATATATGTTATATGCACGTTTATGTCAGTAATTTAGTAAAGCTTAATGCAAAAGGATTAAAAAAAGTATTATTTCATAAAGCAAAAAAACTTTATTGCTATTACTTATTTGTCACAATGTAAGATAACGTAAAAATAAGCCGTCAAGATTCAAAATGAAAAACTCAATGCGATTTTTGAAAATGTTTGTCCACCACGAGGGAATCAATATTTGGATTAAAACTCGACTGTATGTTGTCATCTTAACCGGTACGGGTACTGTAATGGTATCAGGCACGGGGACATGGGGCGGCGTTCTGTATGTTGTCATCAAAATCGAAGATCTGAGCCAAACTTTGGACAAGATCCATCAACGGCAACTTTGTCAACTCTTATGCATGTCCATTCGATAACTCAAAAATGTAATGAACCTGATTTCTTGATTGATTGGGGGATTTTCTTTCTCCCTATATCTCCTTTGTTACTGAAGAGAGAAAGATGGTTAGCTCTTAAGCCGCGTTCCTACGGCCTGTCTTTCCACGAGTTCCGTCCGCTGTTCGCGTTATTCCCCATCTTCGGAACAGGAAGAATCGATGTGGCTCGTGGGCTTGAAGTGCATCTGTTGTTTCCCGCAAACCCCTCAAACCCTTCTGAGCAGACAAGAAGGTCACCCTTTCAACTTCAACGAAATACATTCCGTTTGTGCCTCTGACGTTGGACATTTTATTAAGAGAAAAGGGAGAAAATAAAGAACAAATAACATAAGAAAGGAGCAGTTTGGGTCCGCGCCGCAGATTTTTCGTGAAAACGTCGGAATAAAATGATAAAACAAGTATTTCGCATTAATATGTAATTCAATTATGAATTTCTTTAATACAATATTTACACAGAGTAGTATAATGGTTACAGAGTAGATAAATCACAAGCTACCACAGACCCTTTCTACATGCGATAACCTGTGATTTATCTATTCTGTAATCATTATACTACTCTGTGTAAATATTGTATTAAAGAGATTCATAATTAAATTACATATTAATATGAAACACCTGTTTTATGATTTTATCCCAAAGTTGTCACGAAAAATCTACGGCGCGGACTCGAACTGCGCCTTTCTTATATTTTATTTAGAGTAACTTTTGATGGCGCCATCTGTTGGCAGTATATATAACTACATTTCGCGTATGCGCAGTAAAACATCATTCACTACAAATTCTCATATTTCCGTAATGTTCAAATTTTTAAATTAAAATTTTAATAAAATATATCTTTTACGTATTGTCAAGTATTCTGTAAGTTTCGTATAATTCGAAAGAAAACTATGCACGTTTTAATAAAAAAAACATGCGGAGTTTGAAATTTTCAATTTAATACCGATTTTTACTTATATTCTGATAAATATTTTTATTGTACCATTTTGGGTCCTAGCAATACTGCTCGAGCTCTTTAAAACGACACCAGAATCAGCCTCCTAGCCAAACGCGTTTCCATGCTACACTTATTTATAAACTTACATAAAACTAATTCATAACAATCACGCGCATGCGCCTACACTGGTGCGATGACATCACAGGCAAAAGAAATACTATACGACAAACTCTTACAGATATGATCTATCCGTTGTGGGGTCAACGATTCTTTTCGCATTGTTAATTTCGTAGTTATTAGCGATTCAAATCTGACGGTATTTTGTCACACAAGAAAGTTCAACAGACTATCATTGTAACGAGCGGAAAGACGTTTTCACGTCAAAAATACATAGGGGAGAGTGGGGTAAAACCGGTACTCTTGATTCTGACGCTATTATTTTTCCTATCTAGCATACAAATACAGAATTACACTCTACTAGTCAAGAAAAAGGAACAGTCATAGTGGAATGTTGTAGCTGTTGAATTCACTACGTCTGTGAAGGTTTGTTTTAGGACCTCAGCTCTCTTATGCTCCTTTAATTTTAAACTGTCCTTACTTAAAAATCACAAGTAATATAAAAAAAAATTAAAGTCAATTCATATTTAGGTCAGCGATCTACACGCTTTTTCACTGACAAAAATACATGAAAAAATGAAGCCTTCGTGAACATACCAGAAAACAAATAATATTAGGTCTAGAAGCTGGCAAACCTAGCTCCATCTATTGAGAAAAATTCGAACCAAACGACTCAAGGCGACATATGCTTTCTCCCATATAAAACTAAAATTAATTAATTAAATTTAATTAATGAATTAATATTTGAAAAACTGTATTAACATCAAGTGTCATCCACTACAAGTTCAAAAAAATGTATTTGAACTTGAGTGGATGAATAAAAAGTATTTTATTAACGATTGAAAATTTGAACAAGATATATAAATAAATATATATAGATAGAATGTGAACTAATAGTAGGAACTGAATAACAGTTATAAAAACTGTATTTAGTCCAGCTAATTACACGTTTACTAAGGAATTATACCCTATCAGACAATAAGGATTTACTCCAATAATTGCGGTGTTCTATTTCGTTTTCTATAACCTCTGCACTCGGGGTAAAATTGGGTACTCTAAGTGGTGTAAGAATGGGACAGTCAGTAATGATAATTCCTCCGATGAAGAATAAAAACACATCAGGCGTTGATTGTTTATATTTTAATGATGTAGTTTCTAATTTAAATAAAGAAGAATGGTTAATCTAATGTCAAAACTGTCTTAGTTGTGACACGAAAACTGCAGTGGCGCGGAGGAAGAAGACAACTGCTTTACATGTGAATTTTGTAACTAATATTCTTAAATTGTCATATAAAATATAAATAATTGCAACTTTTTCACATAATTTTCACACATTTTTCTATCATAAGTAAAAGAAATTTCCAGCTAACTATAAAATACGGTGCTGAAAAAAGCGATAAAGCTTTCTTTCTTAGAATTCTACCACTTTTTTAAAATGAAAGTCACTTTTTTTTAATGGCCCAAAATTGTATTCGGACTGAATTTTTTCAAGGGAAAAAATTATTGTAATCTTTCGTAATTACAGGATGATTATTATTTAGCTATGATTGACTTAGTTCTTAGATTAAAGAAAAAATAAGTGTGTTATTAAAATTTTTTCACTGATTTTAGTTGAAATTAAAGTATCTGACTTTTGAATGTTTCATATAAAGTGCATTCAAGTTTCATGTTGTTTATAGAAAATGCCTTCCGTTCGGGTACAATGCAAATCTCTTCAAGGTTGCTGTATTTGTTTTTCTTTAAATTAATTTTTTTTAATGAAAAAAATCTGTTGGCTGAAAATTCCAACCATTAAGTGCTGAAAAAGCTCCCAAGGAAAGAACACAATTCATAGGACTTTCTTTAAACAATGGAACGAAATAAAAAATTTGCATTGATACTAGTTTAAATCAAATCGTAATTCATTGCCTAAACGATTAGTGAAACACGTGTTACTTCCAGAAAACACTTTTTTATTCCGGTAAAATTCAAATTACCTTGAAATAACCATTTCCAATGTGATAAAAAGTAAATTAAACAATGCTGTAAATTTCAGTGAACGCAATACCTAAAATTACCACGTTAGATAGTTCGAGATAACACTTATACCACATACTTCCTATCTCTAAAATTACAACCTTGCGTTTGGCAGCACGATTATTTAAGAGACAACTCGAACATTCCCTTTATGAATGAACTTGTTGCATTTCTGCTATGCAAATGCTTACGTTTCAGTGAATCCAGTAAGGTCATTCACGTTTTAGAACTCATATTGCACAAGGTGAAAAAATCGTTCCGACAACTACTGGTATAACTCACGTTTGTTATACTACTGATTAGCTGTTATAATACTGATTAACAATTTCTTTCGACAAAAAAGCAGAAATCGAATTGAAGATTATCGTCTGTCGGAAGCCTGTAGAACGTAACATCTGTTTCCGAGAATATGGTTTTTCATTTTTCTTTTGTGTATGAATGTATTTTTTTTTCCTTCTGTTTCTTTTTGTTCTGTGCGTGTTGCTGTTTCATTGTTCGTTTCGTATAGGGCAGGTGTGAATGCTTTATTTCAAGGTTTATTAGTTATTATGCCTTTATCGCTCTTGCATTTCTTCAAGAAGCGAATAAAAGTGTCCATAGATTACGTTTGTGCTTTTGTTAAGTAGGTGTTCGGTCAAGCCTTGGCTGTTTTGAATTCCTGAGCGGTTACTTTGTAGGCGCTCCAGTGACAATGAAGAATAATAAAACTTCGCAAAAGCGAACGTTTAGAAGACGAAAACAACTCTGGCATTGAAAAAGTTTAAACACAAACAGTATTTTGTACAAAACTCGTTATTTTTTTCATCGATGACAAAAGTTTCGCTTCTGAAATTTTAAACAAAATAATATTTGCAAACTGTATAATTTCTTCATATAGTTGTGTTAAATATTAACCAAACGAAAATTATTTATATGCATGGTAACTGGATAATTATTGTAACATAATTATTATAACATAATTATTTATATGCATATGTAACTGGAGATGATATTTCTTTTAAGAGAGTACAGTCGTCACGATGCCATATATTATTTCTGTTGCCAACATCCCATTTTCTCAAGTAATATGAATAAGGTCACACTGAATAGGAATTAGTACTAACTAGAAAATCACCCGTCATGGTATGACGGGTGCAAATTGCCTCTTCATTCGAGAGATTTTCCATCAAATTTGACGTGTTTAAATAGATATACATGCGAGAGAAATGTTTAACATTGATTGAAAATAAACAAAATAAAATAAATGCATCGTGGCGTCCAAACTATATCACGCACATGATATACTACTGACATAATTTACTACTTTCTATTAAAAAACGGAAATTAATTTGAAATATATGATTAATATAATTTAAAATTTCTCGAGAACTATTGATCATAGCGAGATAAATTTTATATCAATCGATATGAAATTTTATTTCATTATTTTAGAGCTATTAAATTCGAAATTAGAACGTCAATTACTCTTTTAAATTTAAAATTACTGAAATTTAGGTTC
Source organism: Araneus ventricosus (assembly GCA_013235015.1). Taxonomy (NCBI): domain Eukaryota; kingdom Metazoa; phylum Arthropoda; class Arachnida; order Araneae; family Araneidae; genus Araneus; species Araneus ventricosus. The sequence continues at coordinate 81,050 of BGPR01001671.1, read as the reverse complement.
TCTAACAATGAAATCATACTGTTTAACGTCTCGCAGTTCTATGGCTCGAGACACAGATCTCGGTTATTATATTAGTAATTTCTGACATAGCATACTCAATTTACGTTAAAACACGATGTTGGTTTAAAATTTAAATTGAATGAAAAATTTTAAACAATGCCAATTAGATTATACCACCAACGTTAACGACTTTATCAACACAGCCATACTATGCCCGACCAACGAAATCATTGTGCAAACCATTGTAGAGGGGGACCAGACTAACCCAAAACATGAATAAATTTTGACGAAAAAAACATTACTATTAAAACTACTACTATTAAATTTAATCTCTGAATAGGGCTCAATCAATGGACCAGAATGTTCATCACGCACCTTCCTGAATACACAGTCACTGCTCGGTTAACCCGTTCAGGACCATTGTCTCATATATGTGATCACTCTTTCCGTGCCCTACAGCCCATCATCACATATATATGATCGCAACTTGAACATTTTATTTGAATTTTTTAACGGCACTAGATGCGGCACTTTTAACGGCACCTTCAGTATGCACTTTCGGTTCCTGGTTTTTATTTTTGTATCAGGGCCATCTGATTATGTAAACAACTGCGCGTGTCCGGTTCTTTGGAGAGGATTGCGCAATTCAAGAGCTATGATTTATTTTGCGCGGGATTTTTTTGAATATTTTGATAGCATGATGAAAAGATTGAATGTTTAATGGTTAGGGGTGGAGTAGAAATTATCGTTTGGAGTTCCCTAGATAGTATTTTGTATTTTTGGGGTAAATTTTATTTTAGTTCAATTGTTGTTTTTTAAAAAATATCATGAAACTTTTATTACATCATATTCAGATATACTATCCATGATAATAAATAGTAAATTTCAATGTATTTACTTACAGCAATAATTTTGTATGAATTTTTAAATGAAATTAGGCTTAATGGCAAAATCACCGGAGCGCTCGGGCCTGGGGAAGTGCTTCTTTCTCCTTTAGGTGGTCCTTGCACGGGTTAATTGACTATGGGAAAACTGCTGCCATACCACGAATTAACCTCGCCCCATCAGATCCAATCAGACCTTACCAAATGACTAGACGACGTGTCCACTGATAGTTAGTTTTACAATGACTGACTCTGAGTCTCTGAGATAAACGCTTCGAAGAATCGGATTGTAGTTACCAAAAGCTATATTTACCTACTGACATCTCCATGTAGCCTTTTCAAAAGTGAAAGTTCTGAGGAAGTTGTAAGTCAAACAAGAAAGGTATAAATAATATAGTTTATAGAGGATTAATACTAAATTATTGCCCTCAAAATTCCAAAATCAATGAACCAGAAACAGCAACCTGGTCTGAGACTCATGCTCGCATTCGAAAACCAACAGGAGAGTGTGCGTTTCTTTTAGTTAATATTTCAACAGTAAAAGATACTGTTGGAAAAGATCACATCGTAATAGTCAATGCCATATGCAAAATTAAGCCGAATTTTCTCTCCTGTTCGGAGAAATTTATTTCAGAAACTTTCAAAAATATTCTGGTACTTCTACATTAAAAAATGCTCTTAGAGTTTTTGTTAAAACTTCTGAATCCTATGAAGAAATGGGAACATTTCAGTTTTTATCTTTCTTTTATACGAAGTACAGACTGTAAGTAGCAGGAGATTGTGGTGATTTAGCGTGAGAAATCATCACACGATCGTCGAAAAATTCAGTCTGGAGATTTTGTGGGAATCGACGTTAAAAACTTCCTTTGGTTCGAAAAGGACTTTTTACTTTTTCGTATACAAATAGAAAGTATTGTAATCGTCAAAAAATTCGAACTCGTGATTTTGACGAATCTCCACGTTTTAGACCTCCCTGAATCCGAAAAACACAATTTTGGAATTATGTCTGTCTGTGTGTCTGTGAACACGATAACTCAAAAACTATTAAAGATAAAGGGATGAAATTTGGTATGTGATCTTTACACATAATTTTTACGCTTCTATCAAATTTTTGGACAAAATCCGTGTATGGGAAGTCTGTCTGTTTGTCCGCGTTCATTTGAACACTATAACTCAAAAACTTGAAGATATAGTGGAAAAGATTTGGTACAAAGTTTTATCATCATGAATGTAGGTCCGTATCAAAGTTTGGACGAAATCCGTCGAAGGGTTGACTGTCTGTCGGTGTGTTTAATGGCACATTTTTAATCGCAATAACTTCTTAACAAAATTACTTAGGTAAATGAAATTTGGTATGTGGCCTTCTAACCTTAATGGCAGATTTGTTTCCAATTTTTTGTCAGTCGGTTAAAAAAGGCGTTCAAATTGCATAATTAATTTTCCTAATCCGATTCTCCATGCGCATGCGTACTGGTAGCAATCTCTGTGCAACCGGAGGCAATTGAGCGAATTAAGTCTCTTTGTCCTTGAACCGACAAGAGTGGAACCTAGCAGTGTGTGATAGATGCGTTTTAATCGGTACGCACGTCTTTGAAAATGATTCTTCACCTAAATATTTTACAATCACTATAATCTACAATGAAAAACCTTCTGATAGTCATTGGATTCTGGGTTACAGTAGGTTCGAATTCTTTATCCACGCAGGGGGAGGAGAAATGACAAATTTTTGAGAAGTATACGAGAAAGTTTAGGGAAAACCACTCCCGCTGGTTTGAAATTACAGCTGTGTGTCTTGTCGTCTTCTCGCGTGTGTTAAACATCATAACTCAAAGACATAAAAAGCTGGATGAATGTTATTTGTCATTTGCTTCTTATACCGAAATCTTCCGCATGTACTAAATTTCGGACAAAATGTGTCAACGGTAAGTGTTAAGTACTCGATTTCTCTCACTGAATTACCAACGCCTCACATTAGAAGGTCTACATTTGATAAGAATTTAACTGGCTCTTTGATGTTCTTATTAACTGGTATTTTCTATGCAATTTTAATTATTGCATTTATTCAAATGGGCGCCACATTTGATAAGAATTTAACTGGATCTTTGATGTTTTTATTAACTGGAATTATGTAATTTTAATTATTGCATTTATTAAAATGGGTGCCACATTTGATAAAAATTCAACTGGCTCTTTGATGTTCCTATTAACTGGAATTTTTCTATGCAATTTTAATTATTGCATTTATTTAAATGGGCGCCACATTTACAAAGAATTTCACTGGCTCTTTGATGTTCTTATTAACTGGAATTTTCTATGCAATTTTAATTATTGCATTTATTAAAACGGGCATTACCGTATACATCTAAGGCAGTGTTTCCCAACGTGAGGCCCACGCACCACGGGGGGGGGGGTAATTTGATTGTTAAGGGAGGCATTTCGAAAATGGACTCGTCCAGAGTTCAAATCTAACCGCCTGCTGTGTTTTAACTAATACGTATAAACTGTCGGATAGAAACGGCATATTTTTCTACTCACTGACCAGTTTTCAAAAATATATGTGTAAAAAAAGCTTTTAATCCTCGTAACCTTCTCAGAAAAAAGGAATTCGTCCTTGAATTTCCGTTCTCCATTATATGTTTTGAAAATTTACTTACAGTGGTTCTCAACAATATTTCTAGTGATTTCTTCCTAAAACCTATCATTTAGGTTTCTTCAGTGAACATTCAATTTTTGAATAATAAAAATTGCGTGTATGTTACATAGGGGGAATAAAAATTTTAGAAAGATTTAGATGGAAAATGGCACATAAAAGTTGAGAAACGCTGGTCTAAAGTAAATGATGCGCACCATTTTAGTTACTGTGTTTTATTAACATGAGCAAGAACCAACACTATGTCCACAAAAAAAAAAAAAAAAAAGACGGTAGAACGACCGCTGGGATTGAGGGGCGTAGATTTACTTATCTTACTCAACTGTGACTTTCTGTGACTGAAGTAGCTCTATGTGGCTATTAACTCTATAGTCTATAGGACTATTAGTGTAGTGTGAACATGTGATTCTATTTATGTAAAATTCTTCGTGATTTTCACCAAATTTGCAACTCGGCTGTGACTAAACCGTAATTCCAAATTCTAAATTTCTTTTTGCAATCTTCAATGTCTACCTTTTTCTGCTAAATGAAACTACAACCAACTCTCTATGTAAATTGGTTGCGGAGCTACAAGTGTTTAACTTTATCGCTAAAAGAGTCATAATTTTTTCCTTTCCCGACTCACCATTAGACCACTATGGAGAGACGTAAGTCTACGTCAAAAATATTTACCTGCATGAAAGTTTGCTTCTCTATAATCTCTACTAATAATAGAAGCGAATGTGTCTGTGTGTCTTTACGTTCTCCTGATCAGACCGTTGACATCAGATTTTGCACGAATGTACTTTTGAGGGCGGTAATATATTCCTCGGTGCGACTTTTTTGAAATTTTAATTTAGAATTTTAGTTGTTTAAAACGCAAGTAAATTTTTTTGGGGATAACTATCGAAAATACTATTGTGCAAAAATAATTTATTAATTTTTACACCACCTTAAAATTCAAAAAATTGTCTTTTCAATTATATCAATTTAGTTGTCCTCTAATTCTAAAATTTTAACAAATTCTCAAAAATATTTTTATGCACAATTTTCAACAATACTTTTCATTGTTAGGATGAAATTCAAACAATTTTCATCGCTTATGCAAAGATTTAATTGTCTGTTTCTCTCCCTTTGTTGAATGTTAAGATAATTCCGTAATAAATTTTTTATTTCATCAATTATTTTATGAAATCTGCGAACAATGTCCTTTAAGATATTAAATATGTCAGGAAATATATACGTTAAGCTTCGCAATTATGGATGCTAATCTTTATTTCTTTTTATCGGCATGTTTCATATCGTCGCTTAACAAATTCAAAGAGGAAGAAAATACTCAATTTTTCGCGAACAATAACGAATATTTCTGGATGATTTTTTTAACATCTGCTATAAACATGAGACCACATTTTCCTACAAGATGTGAAGATAAATTCTAAAAAAAATCCACTACTGTTTGTGAAAAATTGAGTACTTTCTTCGTCTTTGAAATTTCAAAAAATTGAGATAGGTGGTGTTGCTTGTTAAGCGACGATATCAGCTATCATACTGTTGTAGTATTTAAATGTTATGTTTAAATCAAATGCATATTTTGCAGAGGATAAGTAAGTGAAATTGGCGCAGACAGCGGGCAATTAAATGCTGGATGACGCGTAGTTACCCGACTCCATTAGAGACATTCGTGTAGACAATGAATAGAAAAAGTGCATTGCTACTAAAGTAAAACGGATTAAATGTCTATCACAATTTGTAGTTTCAAATTACTTTACTAAGGGAACGCACAGAATTAAAATTAAACACTATCAGATTTCCCTGAGAATAAGCGGCTACTTAAAAATAAGACTTAAAAAATTAGGAGAAACAAAGAAAAAATAGCACTGCAATGAAAAAGGCCTCATTGAATAGATTATGTATTGAATTCTAAAATGGAGTAGAATTAGTTTTCTTCATACAAGAGTTTTCAAAATTACTCCTGGGTGAAATCAAAATTTCTAACATAATAGCCCAGATCTCTCGGTAACGCTCTGACGTCACCACCAATAAAACTCGAGCCACAGTACTGCGAGACGTTAAACAGAGTTATTTCATTGTTAGAGGACCTAAATTTTAGTCATTTTAAATTTAAAAGAGTAATTGTCGTTCCAATTTCAAATTTAATAGTTCTAAAATAGTGAAATAAAATTTTCTATCGATTGATATAAAATTTATCTCGCTATGATCAAGAGTTCCTGAGAAATTTTAAATTATATTAATCCTACATTTCAAATTAATTTCCGTTTTTCAATAGAAAGTAGTAAGTTGCGTCAGTGGTATATCATGCGCGTGATATAGTTTGGACGCCAAGATGCATCTCATTAATTATTGCAATCGTGATGCTATAATTTGATTGTATTTTTTTGGAAACGTTTGACAAGCAGAGAAATGCTTTGTTCTGAAACTAGATTTTTTATCTGTCTAGATTATATCTATTAGAATTTCTAGATTTCTTTTAGAACAAGAGGTTTTTTTGAATAAAGAAATAGGTAAATAATATGTAAATAAAAAATGTATTTTTTCCTGTCATAAAACATATGTTTATTTTATTTGTTTTGAATCAATGTTAAACATTTCTCTCGCATATATATCCATTTAAACACGTCAAATTTGAAGGGAAATCTCTCGAATGAAGAGGCAATTTGCATCCGTCATACCATGACGGGTGATTTTTCTAGTTATAAAATAAACAAGACAATAGTAAAAAACCAGTACCGAAAAAATAATTAAGAATTTTTAGGATTATTTTAGTGATTCCAATCGATAACTTTTGGTTGCAGAACGCATAGACAATAAATTTTGATCACACGATATTTGTGACATTCTTATGCAAATGCATTCGAAAAGAGTGAGGAGAGGACATTCGTGACTTTTCTTTTGGCATCACCTCTTGTTCTTTCCTTACACACTGGAAGATTTTTTAGAAAATAACTTTTAATTAGAATGAAATTTTATAATTAATTTTATAAATAATGATAGACATAATAAAATAATAATAGACACGGTTTATTATCGTAATGAAAATTAGAAAATGATTTTTGTATCAAACTTCTGTATATCAGTGGCAACGGCTCGAGGGTGCGGGGGAGCAGCCGCCCTCCCACTTTTAGCAAAAAAAAAAAAAAAAAAATCGACAGGAGGCTGTCTCTTCGAAACGACAGCTGAGATTGAGGGGCGTAGACTACTCAACGGTGACTAAAGTATGTAAAGTACTTACTCTATGAGACTATTAACTCTATAGTCTATAGTGACTATTAGTCTATGAGACTCTATGTAAAATTCTTCGTGATTTTCACCAACTTTGCAACTCGATTGTGACTAAACCGTGATTCCAAATTATAAAATTCTCTATGCAATCTTCAATGTACTCCTTTCTCTGTTTAATGAAACTAAAACCAACTGTCTATGTTATTTGGTCGCGGAGCTATAAGCGTTTAACTTTACCACGAAATTCGGCGTAATTCAACAATTCTTGAGAAATATCTCGCGCGATCGATGAATAAATTGCCTTAGTCTGCGTGCGTGCGCATTGGTCGCTGTGACGTCATCAAACTTTTTCTTGATTTTCACCCACTTTGCAGCTCGACTGTGACAAAACCGTAATTCCAAATTCTAAAATTCTTTTTGCAAACTTTAATGTCCACCTTTGTCTGTTAAATGAAACTAAAAACTCTATGTTATTTGTTTACGGAGCTATAAACGTTTAAATTTAGCACGAAAAGTGTCAATTTTTTTTCCTTTCCCGACACACCATTAGACCACTGTGGAGAGACGTAAGTCTACGTCAAAAAATGAAACTTTTATTTTATTTTAGCTGCCAAAAACCATGAATTATTAAAAAAAACAATAGTGTCCGGGAAGGATAACTAATTTTGTAACTAAATTTTTTTAATTTTGCTGTCTACACCCTTTACTCCGGGGTACTTTTAGGTAATTATAATTTTTTTGTGCCCCCCCCCCCCCCGCCATCCAGTCGCCGATACTACTGAATATCAAACCAAAAACCTCAAAAGTGCGGAGTAGCAAAAGTGCAGAGTAGCAAAAGTGCAGAGTATTTGCAGTAGCGCTGCTGCTGCAAATACTCTGGATTAATTGGAGTTAAATCGCATCCATAATATATTTCAATTTCTGATGAATATTTAAGATTTTTCGTTCTCTTGGCACTCACTGTGATTTCATGAGACTGAATTGAATATCCTTCCATTCGAGTTTCAATCAATCAATTTCAGGGCCTCATTATTTTTATTTTTGATATTTTTTTTTCGTACGCTAATAAAATACAGTCGGACCTCTATTTAACGAAGTCGCTAAATCCCGAATAAAAGTTCGTTATATGGAAAATTCGTTAAATAGAGATTCACCTTTTAAAATACTTTAAACTACACAAAACAGATTTTAAATTCATAAACACTAAATATTTTTAAAAAGAAAATTAATCACACCTTTATTTTGTAAATTAATATCTATTTGTTTTATATATTTTACCCATCAAAAAGAAATCTGCAAGGAAAACAAGAATAAACCAAAACATTGTCCGGGAATACACTGTATTTTCAATTAAAAAATAATTTTATATTAAAATTAGTGAATTTAAGCATTTCATCATATGAAGGTTTGTTGATTTCTGCATCATGATCATTTTTATCTTCATCATCTTCGTCTTCATCGCAATTCATTGCTGTATTGTTTTTATTTTTCACACTGTCCACTGCAAAACTGTCTCATCCACATCTTCATGCTTCATACACATGCTTTTAAACGTTTTGAACAAGAATTCGATGAATCATAATTTTGTATCTTATCACGATTTTTTCATTATGGTGGATAAGCTGTTTGGAGGAATACCAAATTCTAAAGCAATATCCTTTTTTTTTCACGCCTTTATCCACCTCATGAAGAATTAAATTTTTTTTTCTTTCATTCTCAAGCACTTTCCATTTCCAGCTTCAAGGTCATTGATCACCATAAAATGTGTTAAAAGAAAGAATAAGTTTGAAATGTTTAGAAATATTTCGAGAAATAGGGAGAAAAAAAAATATTGGATCACAAGAAAAAGTTCGTTAAATAGAGAATGCACTTCGCTATTTGGAGTTTATTTTACGAAGAAATTCGCAAAATGTTCTTGGTTCCAAGAAAAAGTTCGCAAAATAGAGAAATTCTCAAAATAGAGGTTCGTTAAATAGAGGTCCCACTGTATGTGCCTTATAAATTTTTATTTCTATCAATGATTATTTCAGCCTTTTTAGTCTTTAATATGTTTCATAACTCATAATTATATTTATTACTAGCCGCCTTCGGCGACTAGCTCTTCGCCCGAAATATTAATAGCCTGTGGCTATGCTTGTAGCGGTTGTAGAGGCTGAGAGACTCAGCCAAAATTTTATTTTGCGATCCTGAAAATGGAGGTTGGTGGGTGGCAGACGACCATTGATGACAATATCTAGGGGTCATAAACTTCCATATGAAATAGAAATTGTCGAAATCGGTCTTTGGAGCTAGGGGATTGGCCCTCTGGTTTTGCCAATTATTTTAAATATATAGACGAAATCTTGCACTCAGCTTTCTCTCAAATTCACTTCCAGATGGCGCCTCCCTTATAGAATCAAAATTTAGTTAGAATTAATCGATTATATGCTATTTAAATCCTGCAGATATTAAAATATTGTATTTTCATAAGGAACTAAAAAATGTGTATCCAAAAATATTGTATTGCCATAAGGAACTAAAAAATTCGTATCCAAAAATATTGTATTGTCATAAGGAACTAAAAAATTCGTATCCAAAAATGTTGTATTGTCATAATGAGCTAAAACATTCGTATCCAAAAATATTGTATTGTCATAATGAGCTAAAAAATTCGTAAACAAAAATATTGTATTGTCGTAAGAACTGTAGAAAATTGCAGAACATCAGGAAGCGCATGAAAAATCGTTTACGAAATCCCATCTCATTAAATATGAAAGAATTTGCGTTAAATAAAAGCGCGTAAAAATTAGTTTGATTTAATCTCGAATGAAAGCATATTCGATCCAGTCTCATAAAATTATAAATTGTGAAAGATCCATATTATCATGTAATTTTAAATCCATTTCCGCTCTATTTTTATAGACGCTGCAAATCATTTTGAAGGTTGAACACTTATCATGCCCAAATGACTTCAAGAAAATGGAAGAAAGATATGGACTCCCTTATTTGGCAAACCTTTTTCTCACTTCCGGTTTTAAAGTAAATGAAGTGTAAAATTTCAGGATATATATATATTTTTTTATTTCATATGAGAGTCATGCTTGGCTCTAAGGCTAGCACGTGAAAAAACATGTGTTGTATCAAATTTTTTATTAAGATATTTAAAGGAATGAAACTGTAAGACGGGAAAATACGCTGATAAACCTTGGCATGAATCATCAGCAAATGCTTGATCTGCAGTTTTGGATTTCTTTTCAAGAATCTCAAGGCTAATTCACCAACATGTACGAAACCTTAAGTGGTAGAATGAGCGGATATGGGCGAAAAAAGAAAATATATAATTGAACTTCAGTTTAAATGGTATTGGTAAATGGCTCGCTTGGTAGATTGAACTATAATTTGAATAATTAACACTATAAATTAGTTAATTTACACTTGGTAGATGTAACTATAATTCGAATATTTTGCATTATAAATTTGATACTCCACACTTGATACATGGAACCATAGTTCGAATACTTTAAATTACACTTTAAATTATTACTTTACTCTTGGCAGATGGAACTATAATTCGAATATTTTGCATTATAAATTTGATACTCTACACTTGATACATGGAACCATAGTTCGAATACTTTAAATTACACTTTAAATTATTACTTTACTCTTGGCAGATGGAACTATAATTCGAATATTTTGCATTATAAATTTGACACTCTACACTTGGTACATGGAACTATAATTAGAATACTTAACATTATAAATTATTACGTTACACTCGGTAGATGTAACTATGATTCGAATGCTATACACTACAAATATGATATTTTGCACTTGGTACATGGAACTATTATTCAAAAATCGCTCATCTTTTATGATTTGAGTTCCAAAAAATTGTGATTGAAAAAGTTCTTTTTTTTATGACTTTGAACCCTTTTCAATAATTTAATAAATTCTTTCACCCGGTCAATTAATTCTACTCACAACCAATTATAATCGAATAATCGCATGAATAAGGTAAAAATACGTTTAGTTTGAAATATGCAAAAAGAAGTTATAAAAGCATCGTTGCACGCAAAGTGGAATTTATACGTTTTACAGTGGAAAGTTATTAATACAAGTGATAATATATTTTTCTTGTGTGTATCATATTACTTCAATGTTGAAATATTTTTTCATGTTGAATATATTTATCATTTAAATTATTTAATCTATTAATATTATTTTCGAATTTTTTATACACGCATTCCTTTTATTTTCTGTCATACGAAATATCAATATTGTAACCGTCTGAAAATTGGACCTCAAGATTTTTATAAATCATCACGTTTTAAAAAAAACTTCTCGAGTCCCCAAAAAAACAGTTTTAAAATTATTTCTCTCTGCCGGTCTGCCTATGAACTCGGAAACTCAGAAAACGTAACAAATTTATATATATATAACGCTAAGGTGCATGTAAGAAACATAAAAGAGGTTAATTTCTCTTTTGCCGATGGCAACGATCGGTTTGTTTACAAAACAAAACCTCTATCCTCCGCCATGTTAGGCATAACTTCATAGTCGTAGCCTGTTACTATATTCGTTCTGGTGTAAAAGAACTTTTTCTAGAAAAAAAACTGAGTTTAAGATGAATTCACAATATTTCTTACAATATGATGAAACTTTGGATAAAGTTATTCAAAAGAGATCAGTTAGAAATGAAGCAGATGGGCTTAAGCGATCCAGAGAACGCTTTTAGAAATCCAGAACGATTTTTAGATCAACGTCAAAATAGTTTAAGTCAACCAAGATAAAATCGTGTCAATTCACAAATTGAGGTGAACTTTATGATGATTACTATTGTGAACATTGTACTTTGCCCACTTTTCTGTTATGCCTACACCATTTGGCGCCTTTTTAATTCTTGGCAAATTTTCTTGGAGCGCTGGATCGCCAATTTGGCTCCAGAAGCGTCTGGAGAATTATGGTATGTATGTTACCGTTAAAATACGAAATCCGTTATTATATAGAATATCTAGTTATTCTGTAGAATAACTGATCAACTTAGTTGAAGTGTAAAATAAACTTTTATTTTACACTTTAACTAGTTATTCTATAGAATAACGGTCCACACATCGTTAAAGTGTAAAATAGCCGACATGATTCAGCCCGCTTGTTAGTTAAATCGGTTCTTTGCATTTTCAGCATCTGAAGTGGGCACCGGATTTTTTTTTTATTTTTAAGAAACCTCCTACGACTTCGTTAGTGACGGGAGTCGGAACATTGTAGCTTATCTATATCATATCATTGAAAATGAGGAATAGTGTTTTTTAATTACTCAAATGAAGCAAGGAAAATTATGCTCGCGATGCCTGCGGCATCTGAAATGGGCACAGGGAAATTTTTTAAAACTCTAAAAAAAAGATCATATGGCTTCGCTATCAGCGGCAGCTGGTACCTAGTAGCTTCGCTAGCTCATTGAATGTAAGGATTCTGCGATTTTTTAAATACTCACATGAAGCAGGGAAAATTGAGCTCTCGATGAATGCGGGATCTAAAGTGGGCACCGAGCTCATTTTTTTTTACTTTAAAAAACAACCTACGGTTTCACTAGCAGCGGGAGACGGAACATAGTAGCTTCGCTAGCTCATTGAATGTAAGGAATCTGCGTTTACAGTGGAATTTGTCCATAACTTCGTTTCTAATAGAGATACCGAGACAATTCTTCCATATTCTGGATTCTTCATTTTGTCCCCAAAGTCGCCAAGTTGCCTAAACGGTCGTCAAATTTGTCGCCAAGGTCGAGTGTCATTGACTCCTTCCAATACGCATTCCTGTAAATCTCTCTTCCCAACTATGGGATTAATATGGCAAGAAAGCGACATTACTGTTTTGTGACAGTATTATAGAGCTTTTAATTTTGCAATCAGTGTGTAATTTATACAAAAACGGACTTGTATTACTGACAGATTGTTTATTTTACACTTTAACGGTCTATCATTAGTTATTCTATAGAATACCTAGTTATTTCATAGAATAACTAGGTAAAGTATGAAATAAAAACATCTATTTTACACTTTAACTGACTTGATTGGTTATACAGTCGGACCTCTATTTAACGAAGTCGCTAAATCCCGAAAAAAAGTTCGTTATATGGAAAATTCGTTAAATAGAGATCCATCTTTTAAAATACTTTAAACTACATAAAACAGATTTTAAATTCATAAACACTAAATATTATTAGAAAAGTAATTAATCACACCTTTATTTTGTAAATTAATATCTATTTGTTTTATATATTTTACCCATCAAAAAGAAATCTGCAAGGAAAACACGAACAAAACAAAACATTATCTGGGAATACACTGTATTTTCAATTTAAAAAAATAATTTTATATTAAAATTAATGAATTTTAGCATTTCATCATACGAAGGTTTGTTGATTTCTGCATCATGATCATTTCCATCTTCATCATCTTCGTCTTCATCGCAATAATTGCTGTAATGTTTTTATTTTTCACACCACTTCAAAACTGCCTCATCCACATCTTCATAGACACATGCTTTTAAACGCTTTGAACAAGAATTCGATGAATCATAATTTTGTATCTTATCACGATTTTTTATTCTGGTTGATTAGCTGTTTGGAGGAATACCAAATTTTAAGGCAATATCCTTTTTTTCACGCCTATAGCCACCTCATGAAGAATTAAATTTTTTCTCTGATGCTCAAGTACTTTCGCTTTGACAGTTTCCAGCTTCAAGGTCATTGATCACCATAAAATGTGTTAAAATAAATAATAAGTTTGAAATGCTTAGAAATATTTTGAGAAATAGGGAGAAAAAAAAATTGGATAACAAGAAAAAGTTCGTTAAATAGAGAATGCTCTTCGCTATTTGGAGGTTATTTTACGAAGAAATTCGCAAAATGTTCCTGGTTCCAAGAAAAATTCGCAAAATAGAGGTCCGACTGTATATAGTTCCTGCATAAAGTACATTTTAAAGGCAAATGGTGATTTTCCATTAGCGGAACCCCGAACTCCGCCAGCTTCAATGTTGGCGACATTCCGTTAGTGCCAATAAGAAAATCATCGCAAAGATTTGGCGAATTATCGCAAAGATTTGGCATGATTTTGTCTATCTAGAATCCCACTAATAAATTAGTACCTTCTAATTAAAACACATAAATGGGTAACATAGTCTCTAAAAAAAAGATTATTTTGAAGTTGGGACAAATAATTAGAATGGGTTTAAAATCGCAGTTAAAAAGTAAATCTACAAAAATTAATGGAAAAATAGAATTAGAAAAATAGCGAATAGACAAAGATGAGCAAATTCAAATGAACTACGTTTTATTACAACAAAAGCTAATGTTGCAGATTATATTTAATTTATTTTACATTTATTAAAATTAGAGACTAAAATACCGTAGAAATAAAATTGCCATTTGTTAAGAGATAATCCATTTTAAATCAGTTGAATACCTATAACACGAATTTTGAGAAAACTGAAAATAAAAAGTTTATATCAAATAATCAATTATTTAAAGAAGAAAATTTTGTTTAAGTAAGATATCTCCAAATAATAAAAACACATTTTAATGAAATTTTTAAAGTAAAATTCGATTTATTTATTTTTTTTTCTATCGTGTGATTAATGACCAGTCTCGCAATTTTTTCTTACTTAAATAGAAATATTTTGGCTTTATTTCTGTATTCGCCATTTATCTCAAAGTTTACGTTTGTTTAGCAGAATTTCATATAAATCCTCAGAATAACATATTTATTATATTTTATTTTAATTATTGATGTTTTGCTAAAATTGCGGTTTTATAAATTTTCCTTTGTATCCGCGATTATAAAAGAAGCGTATGTAATGAGCAAAAGTTTTATAGTCCGGCAGAATGAGTGATAAGTATATATTTTCGTCTAATATCCTCAAAATCCTTGTTATCCATGCATTAACGAAACTATTTGATTCCCGCTTTTTTGATACAAAAATTTGTTTTCCTGTTTCAAACTCTAACTTCAGTCTGCTATTAATTATTACTTGAGAAAGTTTTTTAAAGTTTTTGTAAATTAATTGCATGTGGAATTTTATTTTAACTCTTTTAAAACTCGATAGCGAAATCTCTACCGATATTTTTTCTTTCCGCTCTACAGGGCATATGGTTGGAGCTAGAAATAACAATTTTTTTGAAACTTAAAAACTTGACACGGCCGCCAAACTTGATTTTTTTTCAAATCGACAACTCACCAGGTTTGGTATTAGATTTAACACGACTAAAACCTTGCGGTTGGCGACCATTTGAACGGATGGCAAGAACGTTGGAAACTTTTCGACAGGACTTTATCGTATTTTTAAGCCTGATACTTACTTTTACCTTACAGAGAACGGTTGAAATCTAGAAACTGATACACACTCCTAAAACTCTGCCAAATCTCCAAAGCAAGACGCTGACTGCTGCATTTCATTGTCGCCAAATCTAAATGCAGGTAATACTTGTATAATCTTTGGCAACTTGGCGACATTTTAACAATGTGTACCGACTTCTAAATTTCAACACAAAGAAAACAACATATCAGTCTATATTTTTGTATTCGACAAAATATTCGGTATGAATCAAAAACAAGGTACAACACCAAATATTTGTCACCCTTCAATATTTTCAAGCGATAACTCGACAAATTTCGAATTAGATTTACAATGGTAAAGATCGTTACTAGAGCCACAAAGGAGAGCCGCCGTCAAAACGGTTGTAAACTTGGAGTTTACGGTACACACCCGTTTCTCGCCAATTTTTCTTGGCGCAATTTCATTTGACTTCGCCAAATACTGTTTTGAATGTGCAGTGAGATTTCTAATGCTCTCTTGCGCGTGCGTCACCTGAAAAGGAGAGATTGAGCACTCAATGCCTGTGGCATTTTAAGCGTGTAGCGGGCAATTTTTTTAACTTAAAAAAACATCAGCGACTTCGCTTTTAGCATAGAAGGAAACTAGTAGTTTCGCTTTTTCATTGAATGTTAGGAATCTAGGTTTTTTAAAAAATTCCGAAAACTAGAATTTTCACAAACAATGCCTGAGGCATTTCAAGCGTGTACCGGGCAAATTTTTTAACTTAAAAAATATCAGCGGCTTCGCTTATTCATTGAGAAACGAAACACACAGAATACCATGCACGGTACTGAACCGATATTCAGCTGAAATCTAGAAGTTAGTACAGACTCTTAAAACGTAGCCAAATCGCCAAAACAAGACGTTGACCGCTGCACTTCATTGGCGCCAAGTTGCCAAAGCTAAATGCAGGTAATACTTACATTAGCTTTGGCGACTTGGCGCCATTTTAAGATTGTGTACCAACTTCTAGATTTCAACCCGATATTCAATCCGAAGAATTCCAAACGAAGTTTTATTCAAATTCGAATGAATCGACCAATCATATTGAAGAGTTGAACAAAACAGTCCAATCGAAACGTGGTGCAATATAGCCTGATAAGCAAAACACCGATGAAAAAGATCATTTTGTGCGCATACGCGCTTGTCACTCGTTAAAAACATCTAGACGCATCAAAAACAAATGTTCTCTCAACGCCGTTCTTGGCGGCAAAGAGTTGACGAGGAACGAAGTAAGTGTGTACCGTAAACTCCACATAAACCAAAACGGGGAGCTAAAGAGCCGCCATTTGGACAATGGCGTAGTGCCGTGATCTCGGTCTTATGGATACTTCATCCCTCATTTGTATTTATTACAATTAAACGACCGTTTAAAGAGTTTACTACAGAAACAAAATATTCATATAGATATTAAGCAAGATTTAAAAAAATTAGAAAATTGTATTTTACCTTTACTAGGAGATGATCTTTAGAAATGCTAATTTTCCTCCGTTAACTAATTACTCCGTTTATTTATGTTTACTAGTTCATATTAAATTGTTTAGTTAACACGATTACGCGTGCATAATATATGTAACGCGTGATAAATGTCTCCATCAAATTTAATTCCATCAGGTTAATTTTCCATACATATTAAATTTGATATCATTATTTTTGCGATATTTAATTTTATGCAACAAGAAAAACAAAACTCGATGGTGTGAAATGAAAGGTAATTTTGAGAATAATTTGATTGTCTTGTTGTAGCACTAGTAAAGATGCCAAGCTTGTGCTTGTAGCAGAAGTTACAACTCTGTAAAATGTAGCGCGTATTGCTCAGAGAGCTGCTACATAAATAAATAAATAAAAAAAAATTGAGAGTAATTATATTATCACATGCGAAGTGAATTATTCGCTTGTTATGAATATAAATGAAATATATATCTTTCAAGACGATATCGAACATAAGCACCGCGTGCTCCCGTTTATATTATTTACAGTTTTACGTATAGAGTTTTGTAACGAAAGTTGTTTTGGTTGTGTAAAAGATTTAAATATACAGAATTAAGTTGTATAAATAATAAAAATTGAGTCAGTTTTATAACTTTGTGTTTGCGTACTTATTTTAGTATTTCAGAAAGCCTGATCTAGGGAAAGTTTGAGCGCGATTTTCCATTTTTTTTTTTTTTTTTTTTTTTTTTTTGGGCGGGACAACAAACTTCTGCTTTGCAAATTGGTTCCAAAACCAACAATGCTGCACAGTTCACCCATCTGGGGGGCAACGTCATTATAAAATTTGAGATCTTCCAAGTGTATCGAAACGGGAAGTTAAATGCTCCTTGGTAAGTTTGACGGAAAGTCATAAACCATGATCTCAAAATTAAACCTCTTGTTTAGACTAAGGGAAAACCATTTCGACCCAGTTTTTGCATATATACCACGGATTTCAGCGAAATGTTACAATTAGCATCCAATGACCCAGCGGTCAAATCTGAATAAAAAGGCTCAGGACTATTCTGAATCATGTGCTAGGGAATTTTCCGCCTGTCAAAAGAGGCCTTAATATTAGCTCATTTGATGAGGGTTTAGACCAGGGTCGGATTTAGCCTTTGAACCGCTCCGTGCAAAAGTAAAAAAATTGCGCCCCTATGGAACTAAAATATAAGCATTCTAAAAATGTTTTATGGTCTTTTTCACATTTTTTAGCGAACATCTAAAAACAACAGTGTAACTCAGTAATTGACACAAATACTTATAATAACTTTTCACTTAAAATAACTTCATTTAAAAAAATGGTTTGACAGGAGTATAATTCAGACGATTTTTTTTTCTTACGAACTTTTAGTTCGGAAAATCCTCTAACATAGAGAAGACTGAAAATCCTGCTTGAGATGTTGTTCGCAAATAGTTCTTGATTATTTTTAGTTTGGGTAAACTACGTTCCCCGGATACAACACTTATTAGAAGAGTTGGTAAAATTCTTAGAGTAATGCTCAAGTTTCGAAAAAAATTCATTTTTGTTATCAATTTCAAGACTTCCAAAGGTAGTAAATCTTTTTTTCCAATAGAAAACACACCTCTGATATTTCATCACAAAGTTCCAGGCTGTTTATATCCGATGATTCTCCATCTGTTAAAATGGTTTCCAAATCTTTGCAATTGGCCAAAATTACAGAAGAACTAACAACTTTTAGTTCGTATATATGATATAGAAAACAGAAGTAACTGTTGTGATATTGCAGCTGAGAAAATCTTTGTTCGAAAGAATTGATTGTAGTATCAAACAGGTGGTAAAAGAATTCATTTTTATGTTTTTCTTGCGCATCAATTATGGGCTCATCCTGATTTTCGTAATCAAATGGCCTTTTTTGCTCACGAACTCGATGCAGCGGTCTCTGCGCAGTACAGCACACATACACAGACATTGCCATCTTACACCCTCCTGGGTAGGCTCGGCAGGAGCGGGTTGTAAATAAATAAATAAAGACATTGTCATTTATATGTATAGATAACTGGAGTAGTGCCTTGAAAGTTTTGTGGTCATTAGTAGATAAAATTAGATTGTTTTTTAGAATTTTTTCAGAAAATTTTCAATTAATTCAGAAACTCCGTTGAGATTTTTTTCTCATTTTGTTTTGGCAATTTTGCGCCACTGGATTTTTTTGCTCCGTGCCGTGCCGGAGTGTTCGTCCTGCCCTGATTTGGAGCCTTGACTTTTCAAAATTACATCTATTTAGAAAAATCATCAAAAGTTACGATGAGCGACCTGCGTTTCAACGAGAATTCTACTTTATTATTGGTTGTGATCAGTGGTGTAGTCGCAAAATAAACAGTGCCGGGATGCTCTAAAAACAGTGCCGGAACGCTCTAACCTAGGTGACAAAAATCGCGCTGTTTTAAGGACGTTTGCACGATTTTTTCATATTTATTTCTTGTGAAAAAAAAAGCAGTGCCGGAAAGCCGTTCCGATGCGTGCCGGATCCACTACACCCCTGATAGTGATAAATTTAGTAAAAAGTTAAGTAAATCTAAAAAAATGGCTACAGTATCGGACAAGTACTAATTTTATATTCCTTTCATAATTTTAAAAGGGAATTTTTTAACTCGAATTAATAAAACTGATATAATCAAAAGGACTAATCAAAATTAAATGAGGAGTTACCATGATAATCGAATACAAAAAAGAAGAAAATAGAGAAGAAACAGAAGAAGTAATCAATAGCGATACCAATACACTTGCTGCGCTCCAACGCAGTAGCATCCAGTGATTGCATCAACAATATTGTCCATAATTAACTAAAGAATTACTATAGAATCAAACAACAAAAAAAGCATGCTTTAATAATTAAAATAATTAAAACACATAAAAGAAAATAATTAGAATGGAAGAAATGGAAGAGAACTCGAATGGCGAACGTTTTTAAAGGCCACTCGCCACCGGAGTTCTAATATGGATAAATTTTCTGTTAAGGGAATATCTACATAGGCAAAAATTATACCCTCTGTGGCCTGAATTTATCCATTAACTGAAATAAAAGAAAGAATCTCTTTAGAAAAAGAAAAACTTAATAAAGTCTTTTTTTACAATGATACAATGATGCTTCATATCGAGCTTCGTATTAGACGCTACATTATCTCTGCCATTTTATAAAATTCCTTTTTGAACATGATGATGTTTATAGATAGGAATACTTTCTGTAAATTGCATGATGTAAAATTCCCTATGCACAATATGTGTTGCGAACTTCCTCACAAAAGTAAGAGAGATCGGTCCTATGAGGGCTTGGCCAGACCCTCTTTCAACCTCTCTTCTGAGTGGCTTATATTGTTCGAAATGGCCTTCGCTCGCTGCGTTAGGATTAATCAGAATATACATTTTCATTCTCAGCTTCTTGTATGCGGAATAATGTAGGCTGCCAAAGCCAGCGATCTGTTCTCAAAATCTTTCGAAAAGAATTTGAACTGTTCTGATATTAAAATAATATATTCATAAAAACTTCAGAAAATTCTCTCAAATGTATTAAAAATCTGAGTTTTGGTTTCTAAGGTTACAACCACAGCCGCTTTCCTGATTTTCAGAAATAGCAATTCTCTATCAAGAAATTTAAATCTAAAATGATAGTTTTCACAGATTCTGCGCCTTTTCGTAAAACGATTTGCAAATACCCTTCTCGAAAATCATCCAATTCTTTCAATCTTTTCGTGACTGCAAAGAAAAATAATCCGTAGTCCGCTAGTTCGCTTCTAGGCTGTGATAAGGCTTGCCAATCTAAGACCTGCCTCTTGATCCCCAACATAAGAAGGCGCTTTCTTCGATGTTGTTCCGTTTAGGTACACGGCAGCCTTAACCCTATGAACCCTAACCCGCCTCAAACCGCCCCATTCGACAGAGGCCGGTCTCGGGAGTCTGAGTGAATTTTGTGGGAGAAAAGTGATTCCTTTCTTTGTTGACAATTGATCGCCCAAATTTGGGTGTCGTCCTCCTGGAATTTCTGAAAAGAAAGGAAAGATTTCATTCTGTTTTAGTGAACGAAAATTTACTTCCGTTTTTCAGGTAGTACTGGAATTCTCACTCTTGCCGGGTTCAGAGAGTGCGATAAATTCAGTTTTCACTCAGTTCACTCTGCGACCCTATAACTTAAGGTGCCGACTTTTCCTGTGCACAGGGCATGGTTAGAGATTTTTTAAGTAAAGGTCTCAAGTAGTCTGTTTCTTTTCAGACAGATTCACCTATAGCGAGACAAGGGGTGAATTCCTGCAGATTGAGGCCAATTATTATATAAATGATCTGATGAGTTTGTAGTGTTTGATGAGAGCATGCTATTATGTCTAACATAATCCCCATGTCAACAAGAAAATAAAATGTGTTGAATGTCAGACAGCGAGTCGTCTCAGAGATAAGCAAACTCTCATTTACATGTATGCTTATAAAGGCAATGTTTGTGTGCATGTGTGAGTCCGAGATGTCCAGAAAAATCTATCGAACTTACGACCATGAAATTTGGCACACAGGTGGTGAATGGTGACTGAATGCACCTCGAAGCCGGAATTTTAAAATTTAATCTGGAAAATTTTTTATTTAATGTTTTGTGTTGTTTTGGGTCATTTTTCGCACTAATTTCTCATTAGCGTGATTTTGGATAATTGTACGAAAAGCATAGATACACCATCGAAAAGAGAAATTGATTTCCGTTCTAATGAAGTTTGTTTCGTACGTCTAACGTAATTTACTAAATGATGAGAAATTTTTGAAAAATTGTCACTTTTATGGTAATTTTTCATTTAGATTTCTTAACATTCTCTCATCAGACGTTCTAATAACGGTATCATTTTCAATTTTTTTCAGATTATGACTGGAACGTTTCTGTCGAATTTAAAACTAGAACGTTTAAAATATCTTTTTCCGTTTTTTTATAAACCAATTTTTTTTCCTGGTCAGTTCAAAGAGATTTTTTTTCTCCGGAGCCTTCGCAACATGCATTGTCGCAATTTCATTGGCTGACGGTGCAGAGCGCAGAATACGTCATAACCTTCATCTGAATGACTTCGATTATTATTTTCGGCAGTGTTTTAACGTGTTGATTTGCCCCGCATATTTTACTTGCTGTATAATAATCATTTTCTCTTTGCAATTTTTTAATATTCTGTCGGATTAAAGTACTCTGTACTGTTTTCCTACAGTTAAAATGTCATTATCGTGAAGAAAAATAAGCGGGAAAATCAATAATGTGTATCTTTTGTTTTGATTTTATTTTCAAAACTTTTTCGTGTCATTGTGGGAGGTTTTTTTTTTCTTTTTGTTGAAGTCCTGATTCCACGGGCAACGCCGTGTGCGTACTGCTAGTTAAATTAAGAATATAAGATAAGCTTGTAAGCTTGTGTAAATAGATTTTGCACAGAATGCTTCCTCTGATGCAATCAGGCCAAACGAATCAAGTCTAAAATATTATCAAAATATAATGTTTCGAACTAGAGGTTAGAATATCCTTTTTCTAAAACATTATCAAATCTAAATTCTATCTTATCTTCTATCTAATTATATCAATCTAAATCTATCTATCTAAATTCTATCTAATTATATCTAAATTATATCTAATTCTGTCGAATTAGGTCTAAAACATTATTAAAATATAATGTTTCGAACTAGAGTTTCGAATCTCCTTTTTTAAAAACATTATCAAATCTAAATTCTGTCTAATCTTCTATCTAATTCTATCTATCTATCTAAATTTATCTATCTAAATCTATCTATCTAAATCTATCTATCTAAATCTATCTATATAAATTTATCTATCTAAATCTATCTATCTAAATTTATCTATCTAAATTCGATCTAATTCTATCGAATCTAATCTAAAACCTTATCAAAATATAATGTTTCGAACTAAAGGTTAGAATCTCTTTTTTCCTACTATGGCTGCCTTTTTTTCCAAGTGAACGATATATAAACTCTAATATCGCCTGTTTTCATTGATTGTTTGTAAACAAAACAAAATTCATCTATAGACAGGTCCTTATGGAGTCAATTTGCCTGCTGTCACAGTAAATTGCCTAAACGTCACTGCGGATATCCAACCTCACGTCATCTAGCGCTAAACTGTGACGTCACGTCCTATTGCTTTCAAATTAAATTGACGCACTACACCCATAAGAAAAGAGACCGAACTAGTCCACAGCGGATATGCTGGAAACTAACAATAAAACGCCCAATCAAGAGAGTACTCGCTCAAACAAGATAAATCTAACAGAGGCTTTCAGATACGCGAGCCCTTACAATTTTCTACAGTACCACGAAAATGTAAATAAAGATTAAAAATAATTAACAATTTGAAAAAGATCAAATGTAAGAATATAACAGAATTTACAGAAAATATTTCAAGCATATGAATCAATAAAACATTCCAAAAAAATGTAATAAATCTAAGAATGTATGACTCAGTTACCAGTAGTACTAAAAAAAACGGAATCGGAATATAAAATAGAAATCTAGATGTATAAATTCTAACGAATTTAGAAAATCCGACAAATTTAGTGAATGAAAAGAGCGAAACGAAGTCTCTGTTTTAACTCAACCGTTCGGCGTTCCGTCTGTTTGTAAATTTGTTGTCTTTACTCAGTCACGTCCAGACGCGTTGTTCGATTTTTTCAGATTTGCCATAAATGTCATTTGAAGCCATAGAAAACGATGTATATGAAATAATTTTTATTTTTGACGTAGACTTACGTCTCTCCATAATGGTCTAATGGTGCGTCGGGAAAGGAAAATATTATGACGCTTTCCGCGCTAAAAATAAACGCTTGTAGGTCCGCAACCAAATAACATAGAGAGTTGGTTTTAGTTTCATTTAACAGAGAAAGGTAGACATTGAAGATTGCAAAAATAATTTTAGAATTTGGAATTACGGTTTAGTTATAGTCGAGCTGCAAAGTTGGTGAAAATCACGAAACATTTTGATAACGTCACAGCGACCGATGCGCGCGCACGTAGAGTAAGGCAATTCATTCATCGATCGCGCGAAATATGACTCAAGAATTGTTGAATTACGTCGAATTTCGTGCTAAAGTTAGACGCTTATAGCTCCACAACCAAATAACATAGAGAGATGGTTTTAGTTTCATCTAACAGAGAAAGGTAGACAATG
Source organism: Araneus ventricosus (assembly GCA_013235015.1). NCBI lineage: Eukaryota > Metazoa > Arthropoda > Arachnida > Araneae > Araneidae > Araneus > Araneus ventricosus. The sequence continues at coordinate 57,324 of BGPR01001671.1, read as the reverse complement.
AAGTTTGCGAAAATAATTGTAGAATTTGTAATTATGGCTTGCCACATTTCTCTAGCTATTTATTGTTTTTATCGTGTTCACTAACAGGAAATCATAATTTCGAAAATGATTTCTTCAGATTCTGGGATTCGTACAATTCTCGAGACCGAATTTTTTTAGGATCGCAATACTTTTTCTTTGCATAATTTCGTATGCCAGTAAAAACAATCGAAAGCATCATGACCTTTTTCTCCACAGAAATAATCGACCAAGGATTCAAATTTAAAACCGAAGAAATTAATTATGGAGAATGTATTACTAATATTCCCTTTTTAACATTGTGTCTTCTCGTTCTAATTCGAGCATCTAATAGATCATCTACATCACCATCATTTAATGGATCTCTGCTGTCAGCATCAATCATTTAAACACTTGATTAGCAAAGGGCGTTGGCAACATATCACCCTATATACAAAATATTTCCTTTGATATACTATCAGAAGAAAGCCTGTAATTCATAAAGCATTCAAGAAAAAAAACGCCTTTTCGAATCTTTAGTCCAAAAATCTTAGCATGACAATGTTCTAGGTTTGATTCGTCGACCTTGTCTTTGTCTGGCTTGATTGCATCAGCCATTGAATTGCCTAAAGATTTTTCAAACAACAAATTTGCAGAAATGTAAGCTGCCTCTCTATCTGTGTCCTAATTACTGATATAATAGCTCAGATCTCTCGGTAAAAATCTGACGTCACCAACAATAAAACTCGCGCCATAGCACTGCGGGACGTTAAACAGCATTATTCCATTGTTAGAGCACCTAAATTTCAGCAATTTTAAATTTAAAAGAGTTATTGTCGTTCCAATTTCAAATTTAATATCTCTAAAATAGTGAAATAAAATTTTCTATCGATTGATATAAAATTTATCTCGCTATGCTCAATAGTTCACGAGAAATTTTAAATTATATTAATCACATATTTCAAATTAATTTCCGTTTTTTAATAGAAAGTAGTAAATTACGTCATTGGTATATCATGCGCGTGATATAGTTTGGACACCACGATGCATCTCATTATTTATTGCAATCGTGATCATATAATTTGATAGTATTTTTTGGCAACGTCAAAATTTACACAACGACATCTGAAGTACAAGGAAAATTGTTAAACAACAAAAACTACTTCACACGGATTATTGTTTACCAAGAGGTTTTTTGAATAAAGAAATATGTAAATAAAAAAATTTCCTGTCATAAAACATATGTTTATTTTATTTGTTTTCAATCAATGTTAAACATTTCTCTCGCATATATATCTATTTAAACACGTCAAATTTGACGGGATATCTCTCGAATGAAGACCCATCATACCATGACGGGTGATTTTCTAGTTTTTAAAATAATAAGCTAAAATTATGCCACTCACAGACGTTGTAATTCGAAACAAAAATGATGTCCAATTAGTAACCATCTCAATTGTCCCAGGATTCTTAGTTGAATCATCACGAAAACTCTCCCAAAACAAGTGTCATCTAGTTAGATAGTAAAGATTAACTACATGATTCAGGGATGAAGGGCAAGGTATTTGGTCAACCAGCTTTATCTCAGGTGTTCTTCATTACTTCTTTTTTCCATTTTTCGTATGCGTTTCCAATATAATTAAAGTTTTGATCATTAGAAATATAAAAACAGTTATTTAAAATGGGGATTATTGTGGAGAATCAGGAAAGTGCTTTTCCTCTTTTTCTAAAATGCTGGAAAATATTTTCTGTGCACCGTCTGGACAGCTAAAAGGGTAACTTATTCTTGGAATGCCTCATTTGTGACATACCTTGACATTATACATGGGGTGACACCAAAAGAGCGGGTAGCAATGCTGTCTGCAAGGTGATTAGATCGGAGAGAGATTATTTCTATTTGGACAGTGAGATCAAAATTGCACAGCGGCACAGTTCTGTACCAAACCGTACCAAGAGGAAAAATGTTTTTAGGACAACAACAATCCACCAGTGCCTGGTGAGTATATGCATAGAATGGTCGAGGATCATGAATCGGAGGATATAGGTTAGAGATATCTTCCAGCAAGGTTCTTTGCCTGAATTGTCTGAAAGGATATAGAACGATGTGTGTTTCAAAACCGAATTATTCGCTGCTAGAGTCTTCCCTCGTGACCGAATCTTCAATGTAAATTGCGAGTTAAAATTAATTCGAAACAATTCGAAATTTGATTTTTTCGAATATATTCCGAAAGGCTGTATGAATTTTCCCCGAACTTCGACTATATAAAGAATAGGTTTTAACTCGCAATTTACACAGAAGATTCAGTCACTTGTGTGTTTAGGGAATCGATTGGAAATCTATGAATTCGAAATGGGATTTTGGCCCACTAAACTTCACAAAAAGCTGATAATAGTTTGTAACTTTCATCAATTCTTTTGCGTGATATGCGCAATATTTATATGCATTTTTGTAAAAAAATAGCATGAATATTCGAGAAGATATAAAGGTTTCTTTTAAAAAATTGCAAATTTTTTCGCATATCATTTCTTTATAACTTGCAAAGCTTCCAACCAAATTGCTTGAAACTTAGAGAATACGTGACAATATGTTAAAGAAAAATTTGTATTAACATCTCAGGTAAATACGAGGTGTGTTCGAAAAGTAAAGATACAATGCCGCATACTCATTCAAAAACATTTTAATTGTTACAACGTCCATTACAAATTTCGTACTGGTACAAGCCGTATTTTTCGACAAAGTTGCCATCATTATCCAATCATTTGTTAAGTCTAGGTACAAGCTTCTGTATCCCAGTCATAAAAGTCTATCGCCTGTTGTCGAAACCACATTTCAACTTCATTTTTGATCTCATCATTGATGTGGAAGTTGTGCCCTGCAAGATGTCTCTTCAAGTAAAGGAATAAATGGAAGTCTCTAGGTGCAAGGTCCGGGCTGTAATAATGCGATTAAGAAACTCATCACTTGTTTCTGCATAGCATGTGAGGAAGTCGAGTGCAAAGCCCATCCTTTTCTTTTTGTGTTCTTCAGTTAGCATTTTTGGAACCCAGAGTGCACACATTTTTTAGTACCCTAAAGTCACAGTAACACATTCATGAAGAGTTGTCATAGAAACTTCCGGTATGACTTTATGCAATTCTCTCAACGCGAGACGCCTATTTGCTTGAATTGCTTCCTCCATTCTTCGCAGAAGTGCATCAGAGATCACAGATGGCCCACCAGTTCTGTGTTCTTCATGAACATCGGTTCTACCTTCAGAGAAAGCACGACACCACTTCGTAACATTTTGTCAATTCATAATATTCCCATACAAGGAAACAATTTGACGGTGAATATCCGCTTTGAATTGACGCAGCTACTATAAACACGTGCTATTCCAACCAGACTCAGCGTAGAAATAACTAATGACCGCGAAGGAAAAACGGAAGGTTCAATGTTACAATAAGTGTTGCCAACGCACTCACAAAAATTTTTCGTTCCATCTTCTACGCGTTGTGTCTTTACTTTTCGAACACACCTCGTACTTTGAATATTAGTAAAGATATGAGCATTTGGTGATTTTTTCTTTCACAACTTCATAGACAGTTATATGGGGCAACTTATACAAAAACTCCGGTTTAATACCGTTAAGATTCAAAAAGATATCGGCATTTTGGCCAGCACTGTTTTATTTCGAATACCATCTGCTGCCTCCGGATGGCGTATGCGCATTCATGTTCCTATGTGATTTTGGATGCTTATCGTATGCCTGACCTACCTTTAAAGTTTGACTACGTTTTTTTAAACACCCTGTATACATAAAGAAAATCGCCCTAATCTTAACCCTTTAATTAGAAACATGGCAGCATCGTTATATTTTATGCCTGATTAGCCTTTCTTTTCTTCTGAAAATTGATCGTGTCAGCCGTTGTATTCTGTGCGTAACGATTTTTATATCACGCAATTTACAGAAAGAAAACCAGCTTAAAAGCATTATTATGTTAATAAAAGCGCGAATGTAAATTCTGCTTTGGAATTAATGTCCACTGAAAGCAATTTTTTAAATCACGAATTTAACATTGGCAAAAGCACGATAATGAAAGATTTGATGAAGCAAGAAAACTGATTTGATTTTCATTATAACATTAAAAAGCATTATTAAAAATTGTGTTTAAACTTAATTTTGAAAAATTTATTGAAATTAAAGAAGAACTTGCACGGAAATAAAACCGATATCACTGAAAAGCTAATTTTCTTCTCTTTTCTTTAAATTTTAAAATGATGTTAAAATAGTTTTTTTTGCAATAATACTCCAAAGATTTAAAGGAAAAGATTCTAAATATCGATTGATTTTTAGTTAATTAAAAATCTAATTAAAATTTAGAAAAATCATTTCGCAGTGAGCATCTGCTACGTGCAAAATTTGGTAACTCTAGAAACAACGGAACATATAATGACACATTCATAATCGAGTTATCGTTGTGGAGCAAACAAATAAAACAGATAGTTCCTGTCAGACACTTTATAGTCTTTTTTCAAGTGTTATAAGAACACACACTTCCTACGAGCATATGCGTCTTATTTTATTTCATAGGAATTGTATTCTCTTGTTTTATGGACGAATTTTCATTTTTGTTCTTTGGCGTAATTTAGAAATTTCGCTATACACACAGACCGAATTCAGGTGTAATGCATCAATGAGAATCTTCAAAATTTCAATAATCTATTTGAAGATTTTAATCAATGTTCCAAGTAGATTTTTTTAATGTTATGTCTTAAGGATACAGTGAAAATATTAAATTTGATGTTCCTATAGCTATAGTTCTCAATGTTTACTTAAAATAAGACCTTCAATGCGAAAAGTCTGCGATAATAGTTCGTTTTTGTTCTTTTTGGCGACTTCTAAGGCTTGTTTGGCGATTAAATTTTTAAGCACACGATTTAGATAACCACTTGTGGTTAAATTTTTAACCAAACGATTTAGTTAATTATCATCGTTCCGTCTGGAATTTAGTCGCTTTAAATAAAAAGAATTTAACGAACTCAAAGAACAGAATTTAAGGCTTTGTGTACTAAAGATAGAATTGGTTCGAACTTGGCGCTTGATACAATATCCAAACGGATTGGAGATTGCTTAAATCGGAGGTTTACCGGGAAACGGTCTGTGAATCCAAAATAAACAAAACATAAACAAACGCCCCTTTTTTCATATGCATTCGAGATTTTATTAATAAATTTAAAAATCGCACTAATTCCAAAAATGTCTTTTGATAATTTCGATTTAAATGTTCTTTTCGGTTATTCCAATTGCTTATAAATATTAAATTTTCAAAACAGTTATTTAGCAGTTAAAGCTAAACAGTTAACAGCTAAAACAGTTATTTGAAGCTCACGTTGTGCAAAAATCGATTAAGAGCTGACACATTCGTAATCGATGTCACTATTTTTATGTGGTAATCAAATGAAACACATAGTCTCTGGACGAAACTTTGTCGCCTGGTTTCAAGTATTATAGAACACGCGATGTTTCCTTTTTTATATGACAAGCCGTATGTGAAAATTTATTTCGCAGGAATCGTATTCAATTCACAAGTTATTCTTTCCATTCTTTGTGACGAAAATTATTTTCGTTACATGTATCTTTCAAGATTTTTTAGTCAATTTAAAAACCAAATCAATTCGAAAAATGACTTTTGACAACATTTTATGTTCTTTTTCGGAATCTCAACTGCTTATAAATATTAAAAGTTCAAATATGATTTTAAAAAAATATTTGAAGCTTATGTTGTATAAAAATCGATTGAAGGCTGACACTTTAGTAATCTACGTTGTTATTTTTATGGAGTAAACAAACAAAACAGTATTAGTTTTTGAAAAAAGAAGATGGCGGCTCTACTAACAGGGCGTGTTTTTTTTTTTTTTTTTGTCTTCACCGAATCAGATCGGCAATAGTGTAGTCCATCTTTGGATGGTAATTTTATTTTCTTCTTTCGATGACGGATTCCAAAGAACTTTGGAATGAATAGGGAAATAATTTGTAGCTTAAAATCCCATAAAACCGTTTTAATAAATCAAACAATCAATTAATAGTATCTAATTTGGATGCAAGAAAAATGGAGATAAATCGACCGAATGGCAAGCAAAAATCTCAAAGCTTAATTGAAATGAAATTAAACTTAGTATCTGGATGAAATTTTTTCGTCAGGTTTGAGACATTATAGAAGACATATTTTCTATTTTAATCTGTTTAAAAATCATATTATTTTCAAAAAACTTTTGACAAATTCTCTTAAAAGGTTTCTTTTTTAGTCCGCCAACTCTTCGTACTATTCTTCCACTCACTTCTTATAAGCATGAAAAGTTCGAATTGTTATAACTAAAAATAAATCGTTTGAAGTTCTTGTGTCGCATAAAATTCTATTGAGAGCTGACACATTCGTAATCGATGTTGTTATTTTTATGGAGTAATCAAATAAAGCACATAGTTTCTGAACGACATTTTTTCGTCTGGTTTCAAGCACCATAGAACACATGATATTTCTTTTTCTTTGTGACATGTCATATGTCACACTTTATTTCGCAGAAATCGTGTTCGTTTCAGTTTTAATCTTTCTATTGTTCGTGATGAAAACTACTTTTATTTTATGTATTCTTCGAGATATTTGTTCTGACAGATGTGACAGACGTGTTAGTACCTAGAAGCTTTACTACTCAGAATATTCGTATTGTTTTCACTTCTGATGTATCTGAAGTTTCATTTTTAACCCTTCTACCTTTGATTTTTTACATTCCGTTTAGATTTACATTCTATTGTTTGTTTGTTTTAAATCAGGTATTCGTGGAGGAAAAAATAACTTCTCATGTTATACAGTTGCATAAGAAAAGAGATAAATTTAGAAGTAAACAAAACCATTTAAAAAATTCTTTTAGAAATGACTATAACACGGAATGTTATGTCTCTTTTAAGTTGCAATAATGGGAGATGCTTTCAAGATCTTATTTAATGGTCTGTTAACTTCGGAACTCCAAATATACTCAGGCAGAATGAAGTCATTTCGCATAACGTTACTATCACATAGGGCAGCATTAATCCCTATTGAGGCCTATAAAAAATGCAACTTTCTCCATATCCTTCTTTTATTCATATCCAGCTCTCAGAACCACATATTTTTTATAGATTTTAATTTAATCTCTATACAAGCAGGTTTAAGAAAAAAATAAAGTGACAAACTGAAATAACAAAACATTTAATTATTAGCCACTTTCCAGAGAGTTGATTTCATTATCGAAAATATTTTTATAAATGGAAGTTGAAATTTAAAAATGATTTTAAACAAAACATGGTTAAAAATTACAAAAATTTTAACACAAGAATTTAAAAATATGTAATCATACAATAAATATTCTTCATGAAATCACCTAGGGTCAAGTGTCTCTAACATTAGGGATACTTGGCCCTACATGTAAAGAGTATTTAAGTGATTTCGATAATTTGTATGTACGCGAAATTCAGATATTAGATAAAAACTACTGAATTGATTATCAAAAAATATTAATGAAACTAATAATAAAAATTAAATAATATGGAAACTATAACACGCAATTGTTATTAATGAAATTATAGATAATAAATTAAATTAGCCTAGTCATTAAATGAAATCTAGTTATTAAATTATTTCAAAAATAGCTAAGCAATTCAAATATTGATTTAATTAAACAATAAAAATTATAGCACTTGTGTTGTGAACCTGCTTAACTAACACATTAAAGAACTGCCGATTTTGGAAAATTAGAATAGCTCCAAAATGAAAAGAAAGGATTTAAATATGTTGTGCAAAGCAAGTAATCGGAAAAGTTTAATAGACTCTAGTTACGTAGACTATATAACCAACGTAATGGCTCTTGCGCCAAAAAAAACCAACCAAACAACCATCACTTCCCCTAATATCATAATGGAAAGAAAAGCAAAAGAAGAAAAATATATTTTACGAGAAAATTCAAACCAACAAAGAGACGAATTCAACCAAAATGGCGAAAACATTAAATAAAGTCAAATGATGACAAACAGTTCGAGCAGAAGATTTTTATTAAAATAATAAATGATTAAAAATCTTTATTTCAAGAGAGAAAAAATTAAATCAATAAATTTCAATTCTTTTTTAAAATTCTTACTAAAACAGTTCTTAAAATTATTTCAAATTATCACATCAAAAAGAAATTTTATTCTTTAAATAATTATTTACAAAATATTTTTAAATAATTATTCTCTTACAACTACCAAAAACACTAGCCATTATGGCGATAATCAAAACGAGGATTTGCTAGTGCAGACACCCAGCTTGATTATTTAAGTTGCCATAATGGCGACAAGCTCCACCGCACCACAAAGTTGATCCCAACCACACAATGTACTTCGATCGCCTACGAAGGTGCAGTAAATAGCAAAACGCACCTGCCTATATCAATTCTTGTTTTGTGAGTATCCCTAACTGGCTAGGGTCAAGTATCCCTAACTTCGCTTTTTCAAAATAGTCTAACGATTAAGTAACTTAGAATTAAGGTGCATACAACAACGAATATCAAAGTATAGCTTGAAGTATGCTTAAAACTCAGAAATATTTTAATTCGTCATATCTTCAAGAGTAAACTTCCAATCTGCAGAAGAAAGAAAATGGGAAAATTTACTTCTGGTACTCCAAAACATATTTTCTTACACACCAATACAATGGCTTTTCAGATTTGAAAGGAAATCCCATCCAACATATCATATCACCAAAAGTCAAATAGGATGGCACACACAAATTACCAATTATCTCATAATCTGAGAAGATCTAGTAGGGTCAAGTATCCATAGTTTCCCCTTGAAAACTTAAATTCGTAAATAACTGAATCACATCACGACTTTGGTGCTTTTTATACAAAGATGAATCACAATATGATAATCCTAATCTGTAACATTCTTGAAATGTGACATGAAGACAGAATAATAGAGACAAGAAGAACAACAGCATATGGGAAACACTCACAGAGTTTCGCTTAAGAGAGCAGCTGTTTTTTAAATTAACTGTCACATTTTCATGACATTTGTTTATACGAATAAAACACCAGATGATATGTTCTTGTCATTACAAAATGTTAGAATAAATAAATTTAATAAATTTAGTAAAGTAGCAAAGCTTTTAAATAAAAACACTTCAGTGTACTAAAACAGCGATTTTTTTTATTTTAATTATTTTCTATTTCTTAGTATTTGCTATTTGACTCATTTTTACTTTCTCGTATACGAAGTATAACAAAGAGAAAGTATTGTAATCGTCAAAAAATTCGGACTCGAGATTTTGTCGAATCTCCATGTTTTAGACCTCCCTGAGTCCGAAAAACACAATTTTGGAATTATGTCTGTTTGTGTGTCTGTGAACACGATAATTCCAAAGTTATTAGAGATACGGGGATGAAATTTGGTATGTGGTCTTTACACATAATTTGTAGGTTTCTATCAAATTTTGGACAAAATCCGTCAACGGGAAGTCTGTCTGTATGTCCGCGGTCATGCGAACACCATAACTCAAAAACTTTAATAGCTAGATGGATAAAATTTGGCACACAGTTTTATCGTCATGAATGTAGGTCCGTATAAAGTTTTGGGCCAAATCCGTCAAAGGTCTGCCTTTATTTCGGTCTGTATAATCGCATACTTTTTTCCCATTTGAAACTAACTCCATGCGCATGCGTACTGGTAGCAATCTCTGGTAGTAATGCCTGTGCACGCGGTAGGATTATGCCACTTTGTCCTGGAGATGGTAAGAGTAGAAAATCGGCTCACATTTAATCGCACGCATCTCTTTGAATTTGATTCTTTACCTAAATATTTTAGAATCACTTCAATTTACAATGAAAAACCTCCTGATAGTCATTGGATTCTGGATTAGAGTAGGTTCGAATTTTTTTATCGACGCAGGGGGAAGGGAAATGACAAATGTTTGAGAAGTATACGAGAAAGTTTAGGGGAAGCCACTCCCGCTGGTTATAAATATTATGAAATCTTAAAATAATTTTTCCGTAATTCAACGCCAAGTGGTAACACTTGCGTGGATTCAAAATTTAATTAAATTATTCGACTAATTGACAGTTGATTCTGAAAATATTAAAACAGTGCATTGTCATCAAGGATACACAAGTATATACTGATCGTTTCAAAATGCCAAGACTAGCACTTTTGGTCGATTTTACTCTTGAAAGGGGTGACAGGCAATGAGTAAGATGAGCGCCTTTCCGCAGTTTTTTGTTAGGTCACGCTAAATAAAATGTAAGCATCTCCCCTCCATTTTTCACTTAACCCCTATTTTGGTGAAATCAACTCCGCCAGGCGCATGCGCAATAGCGCGGAGGGTGTCGGAATCCGACAATCACCTATAGAATTTCAGTACTCTAGAACAGTGATTCCCATCTTTTAATTATTGATAATCAACTATTCAAATAGAAGGCAATTTAAACGCAATTCTTGAGCTTGTTTCATGGATCTGAGTTTAATCAAATTAAGTTCAGATGAAGACAGATATATTCTCATGTCTGGAGCTACATCAAACTTATTGCTATATTTTTAATAATATACGCGCAAAACTAGTATATTCCTTCAATACGTTCTGTATTTGTGAAAGGTGTTAAATATTTTATGGCTTTAACAAAAAAGTTCTTGGTCTTCCTCTTTCACTGATACCAAGTAGGCTATCGGATTTGCAACTTTAACTTTTTGCTCGAACTTCGGAAAATAAGATTCTATAATGTTTTTCTCATTATAATCTCTTATGTCTTTTGCTTTCGGCCATTAACAACATTGATTTCGTGTACCCCTAACTAGTCTACCGCGTACCCCCAGGGGTAGGCGTACCACAGGTTGGAAACCTCTGCTGTAGAACATCAGGAAGGAAGTAAAAAATATCGATTACAAAATTCCACCTTTAAAAGCAAAAAACAAGTTAAATTAAATAAAAGCATGAAAAATTCATCTAACCCATTTTCAGTATCACTTAACTCTTCGCTAAAAATACATTTTATAGATTAATTACTTCAAAAAAAGGGGGCCGTAAGTAGCTTCTCAAATTCAATTTTCAGAAATATAGTTTCAAACAAATACAACTGCAAGAAAATGTTTAATATGTTAAATATAAAAAAATATCTCTGTTTATCGATATTCTATCAGGTCATTTGATGACGGAAGCAATATTTTTATCAACATGCTCAAGTCAAAATGGCCTACTTGCAAAAATTCACCCTTTTTTCAATGTCGGTCATTAGCTCCAACGATACATTTAAAGTATTTATCTGCGTTCAAAATGATATGTTAGAGACTGTTTACGATCACTGCAAAAAATAGGTTCACCGAACTGTGAAAACACAGGTCAAATCTGGTTGCTGACCTGGAGGAATGCTTCTGATTATACAGTCTTGACAGGACTGTCAGAATCTTTTTTGGATTCTAACCTGCTTCAAGTTCACCAGCTGGCTACTTTGTCTGGATCATGCCGTTGATGGCTCCAGAGTGTCCATTGCGGTCTGGGATTTCCCAAAAGTACGTTGATTAGCACCGGCTGTAAGAATTGAGCCAACAGGTAACTCATTGTTGTCCATAAACATAAATGCAGCGTCAAATTTTCGATTAACCTTAAGTTACTGTCCTGGGGGCTTGCATGCATCCATTTGCACGAAATGATACTTGGTTCTTGTTTTAATAGGGGAAATTTCAGAAATGGTCTACGAAATTCAGTTAGCAAACTATTCTGTAGAGCAGAGGTTGCCAACCTGTGGTACCATTTAGGGGTACGCGAATTCAAAGTTGTTAATGGCGGAAAAAGAAAACATAAGGAATATGCAAAATTAGAGACTTTTGTTTCTCCAAGTGAATACTTGCTATCTAATAACTATACCACTTGAATAGTTAATCATTACGAGGTGTAATTTTTAGCTATTCATTAAAGTTAAAACGAAATAAATACAATACTGGTTTAATTTGCTTTGGCGTTGAACAAATACTATCATGAAAATGGATTAAATTGTAAAATCAAAAATAAGTTCTAGAAATGTTATTAATTCGAATTATTTCACTTTTAAGCTAAATTAAAATTATTGATAAAAACTTCTTTGCATAGACGGATGGTTGGGGGTGAGTTGGATATGATAGTAGGGGGTACATGAAAAGAAAAAGAATTATCAAGGGGTGCGCGAGGGAAAAAAGTTTGGGAACCCCTACTGTAGAGTAAAAGAAGTCATTGGACTTCACAATTACAAACCTGTGGAGGTCCTGTTAGCAATGCAAATTTCACCTCCCCATCTCCTTTTCCAACTTTCACAACCAAATAGTTTTTTTCTGACTTTAATTTCTCTACATAAGCAGCTTTTAAATAAATAATATTACGCCAAATGAAATAACTAAACGTTAGGAATTAATAAACCAAATAAGCATTGGCTTATTAACTCGCTTAGGAGATTTATTGATTAAAAAATGAAAGATAGTAAAGGTTTGGGGAGCAATTTGGACATTTCATCCTGTTGATTCAATTCAAGTCCACTTTCCTCTCTTCTTATACATATTTTCAGGGTATCCATAAAGTTCTTGTGTAATTTTAAACACAGTAAAACAACTGGGGTTAGCCGAAAACTCTGAAATCGCACATCCAAAAAACACGTACTGCACGGAAATTATCGCGAAGCCGAGACTTTTTGCAACGATATCTCCACTCTTTTCTTTTAAGCCTACCCAAGAAGATCAGTAGCTAATTTTAGAATGCTAAAATTAAAATGAATGGGTGTTAGCAGGATTAATTACGATATTGTTTACCTGTGCGTGTCAGGCGCATTGCGCCCGAACTCGCCGGTGTGAATATTGAGCCCAACGGAAGTTTAACTTTAATAAAGAACATAAGTGTAGTCAGCAAAGAAAGTTTAGAATTCTTTTTACACTCAAAACATATCAGAATTTCATACTGTATTTAGATACAAAATAGTAATAGATCTTTATGGCTTAACCGAAAAAATCGTTATCCGAAACGGCTCCCCCCCCCCCCTTTTAGTTCGAGGGTTGTACTGTAGTTTCAAGTTTTTAATATTTGCAGTAGAAAGAGTATGCGAAAAGAATTATAAAGATTTCAGTTGATAATTATTTTACATTTCGCTCAAAAAGACTTGACATTTTGATGAATTTCCATATTTCAGACCTTCCTCAAGCAGAGAAAACATTTTTGTAACTATATCTGTCTGTGAGCACGATAGCGAAATTAACTACATGTATGACTTCTGGTATGTGGCCTTTATACCAAAATTATAGATTTATATCAAATTTTTGAGGAAATCCGTCAATGTAAAGCCTGTCTGTCGGGCTGTCTATTCGTATGAACGTGAATGCGACAGCTCAAAACCACAACAAGCTACATAAATGCAATTTGGCATTTGGTCTTGCCACCAATATGGTGTAAAGGCACATAATAAACTTGATTTGTGTAGCTTGCTGCGTCTTTCAGCTATCATGTTCATTGAATGACAGACATTAATTTAATTAGAGTTTTTTCGGACTTCTTGGAGGTTTAAAACGTAGATCCATGTGGTTTGAAATAACACCAATCACCTCACTTGAAGTAACATATCCATTTATTGCGCATTGTTGACACAAAACATGATGATGGTATATTTAGAGGTTTGAGAGTAGTAAAGTTAGGCTCAGAAAGAGCGGATGAATTGATGACGTTGCATTGGGAGCATGCTTCTTCGTCCCAGTGTTACGTAACGGAATAAATATCACGTTTGAGAGTTTCTTTACCAATCGAAAAACTTTTTATAAGCCTGCTTTTTTGTGGAAACGTTGTTAGAGTCACAAATTATGAAAGAATAAAAATTTGAAGTGTTTAATCGAAAATTTTAATAAAATTCAGTGATCTTTCTGATATGATCTATATGTAAGAATAAAAGAAATAATTACGTCGTACGGTATATAATTTTTAAAAACACATTTATCTGAGACACTGGATTGTTTTTAAAAAACTGGAGAGTTAAGAATAATTTTACTTGCGATTATAAATTACACATTCATTAAAATACTAGTCTTTCAGTTACTTCATGAAGTAAAATATGAAATTAAATATCTTTGAAAAATTCCTTAAAATTAACTTGTAATTTTTGATAAATATGAGCAAAAATAACTTGTTATTTTTTGCGCAATTCGTAATTGAATTATACACATAAATTTTGCGTCTTTATTATATATATTTTCACACGCAGAATAATAAACATATATTAAATAAAATCTCTCGAGCAATGCAATAATCAATATTTGCTTGCAATATTAGCGTGGAATAGCGGAAAGTTTCGGAATCTGTCCCAATATGACGTAATGCGTGGAAAGACCTTCTGCGCATCGCGTTTGTGGACCTCCCCTGGTAGTTGACCACCTACATGCGGTCAGTTGCTGGATATCTGTTAAACCGCCCCTTCGCAGGAGCTAAAGGCAACCAATCTCCTACTCGAAAGCTTGACTATTCCCATCTGATATGACCTCTATGACATCGAGTAGCGTTACCGCATGCGTGTCGCTGCGCCATCTGGTGGAGACAGGAACAAATCCCACATTCATTAAAATCTCGAGGTCGAATATTTTTACGATTGCAATATTTTCACTTCATAAAAGCGATCTTAATGTTAGGGTGTAACTAAACAGTCGTTAAACTATTGAGCCAAACAGTATTTTTATGATACTGCTCTTTCCCAAGCTGAGGACCTGCCTACTTGTTAAACAAAAAGTTTGATAAAATACTGTCAAATTTTTCAGAGTTTGCTAATGCCGTATCTGTAAGGAAAGTCTTGGATATTTGCTGTTGTGTGATAACTGGTTAAGCGACATCAAAATGAGTTTTCTAATACTATGTCTCATTTAATTTTGCTTAAATCTTAATCCTTGGTATTTCAAATATGTATTTTTAGCATAAAACGGCCCAAATATAAGATATGAAAAATGAGTATTGTGGAATGTGTTCCAAAGTCCCAGCATAATTAACCTTTTGTCCAGTTTCACAAATTTTAAGTAGATTCGGACTGAATACTCATTTAGGCATTAGCATATCGCTTTAAAAGAAAGTAAGATAAATTATATTTATAAAAAAAATTCTACCATCATTTTCATTGTTTTATTAAAATAAAACCACAAGAAGTTTTAAAATGGACAAAATATTTATAAAGTTTTTTTCTAAGTTTATATTTAGAGCTATGAAGTTTTGCAGACATATATATTGGAATATAATTATATAAAATAATCTTTTAACCTAAATACAACTCAAAAAATTTAAAATCTAATTTTTTAAAAATTTTAAGGCTCCATATGGTCAAATTTCTTATTTCTCCTCTGAATATTTGTGGAAACTTTAAAATATAAGTTGGTTAAATCGGGCTAAAATTTAAAAATTATCTTTTCAAAAACATTTTTATGCATGCGCACTGTATTTTCAGTAAAATTTTGTGTTTTCTAAACTAAAATTGACTTCACTTCTAACTATCTAAGTGAAATCGAAACCTAAAATGAATACCCAGATATAGTGAAGTGTATACTGAAATCCATTTTATAAATTTTCCTTAAAAGTCAAGACGCATGGTGTATTTCAAAGCCATGAAAACCCGAAAAAAATATTTTTCAGAAAAAATCTTTTATAAAACATGTTCTTCTAAACCGTTTAACTGTTAATTTGATTTATCTAACATCTTTATATATCTAGCATATATTTTAATTAATTTTATTCACATAAGAGCATACATTTTGGAGAAAAAATGTTAAAATTTCAATTTCCTTGCTTGTATTGATGTCTGTTAATTTTAAACTTTCGGTACTCTTAACCTATCTTCTATTTAGCTTTAAATATTTCGTGCAATCTTTAAAACAACCTGACTTGTATTTTATTATCACTTGATTTCGTCTTAGAAGTTATGCTTTCATATTTAGTTCGGATGAATTATTACTAATCTAATTTAAATGAAATATTAGCGAATGTGTGCTTGATTTGTCATTTTTATTAATTTTTCATCATTTATTTGAAGTCTTGCAAACCCAAAATAGTAGTTGTATTGCGTCACTTTAGAGTGTTCTCTTTTATAAATTAAGGTAAATAATAACCAACCTTGATTTATCATTTTTATTAATTTTTCAACATTTATTTGAAGTCTTGCAAACCCAAAATAGTAGTTATATTGCGTCACTTTACAGTATTCTCTTTCATAAATTAAGGTAAATAATAACCAAGCAATAAAATAATAGTTTTTTTCTGCCTTTTTTATCTCTTTATGTCCTTTGTGATAACCTGAAGCAATAAATTGATTTATTCAACCTTGTCACTTTTTTCTACGTAAACTTACGTCCCACCATAGTGGTCTAATGGGGCGTCGGGAGAGGAAAACATTAGGACGCTTTTCGTGGTAAAGTTAAACGCTTATAGCTCCGTAACCAAATAACATAGAGAGTTGGTTTTAGTTTCATTTAACAGAGAAAGGTTGACATTGGAGATTGCACAAGAATTTTAGAATTTGGAATTACGGTTTAGTCACAGTCGAGTTTCAAAGTTGGTGAAAATCACGAAGAATTTTGATGACGTCACAGCGACCGAAGCGCGCGCACGCAGTGACCAATCTAGCTTCCCGCGCTTTCTCAAACCTAACTGTTTGGCGCTTGCTGCAGTCGGTTGTGAGCGGTATATTAACTGGCTTTTCCAAATTTTGTTTCTTACCTTTGCTATTTCTCGTACCATCGTCCGATTTTACATAAGACTGCTACTAACAGAAATTAATTCCAATATTAATAACATGAATAAATATATTGCATTTGAAAACAAGAATTTTCTTCGCGAAAAAAAACCAAACCAAAATCCTGAATCAGTCGCATAAATTGAGAGTTACAAAGAGCTACCCCAGTCACATAATCTCAGAGTCACAAGGAGTTACTTCAGTCATATAACCTCAGAGGCACAAAGAGTTACTTCAGCCACATAGAGATACTTCAGTCACGTAGAGCTACTTTAGTCACATAGAGCAACTTTAGTCACATAGAGCTACTTTAGTCACAGAAAGTTACAGTGGAGTAAGGTAAGTAAGTCTACACCCCTCAATCCCAAGGGACGTTTCGCAGAGACAGCCTCCCGTCGATGTTTTTTTTTTCTTTGCTTTCTTATACATCAGAGAGAGAAACTATCGTCGTCAACCAAAAATTTGATCTCGATATTTTGATGAATTTTGTCATTTTAGTTCTCCCTGAGTTTGGAAAAAAAAACACTTTTGAAATTACCCGTTAACGCCCAGGGTCCTGTTTATAGGACAGTTAAATTTCACTTCCGTGGCTGAACCGAATGCAATCCATTGTTTCTTTTTTACTTTTCCTCTGAAGTCAATAAGTATTTACAAACTCCTAAACAGTTTCCAGCAGGTATTTACCACACGTTGGCCAGATTTTGAAGTAGAAATGTCGCCATTTTGAAATTTTTTTTCATTTTTCCTTTGATTTATTTTTGAGGTAACGCAAGGAATTAGAAAGTATACTTATTTTTTGACGTTTTACTGTATTTCAGAAATCTTTAATATTAATGTGAAAAAAAGTTTTTAAAAATGATATGTTGCTAAATTTTTAAATTTTCTTTCTAAAAAAAATATGAAAAAAGAAAATTAAAAAATATTTTCATCAGATTTTAATTTTACTTCGCAGAAGATATAGTCTTGGTGTTTTAAACGTAATTTAATATATGCTTCGTATTAATTTAATATAATTGAAATATATGCTTCGTATTAAATTGGGCGTTGATGAGAAAATGTCTCGCGTCTCTGCCTGCCCTTGTATATGTAAGCACTATAACTGTAAAGCGTAGTAAGCGCGATGGATAAAATTTGACAAACTGGTCCGTCAAAGAGAAAAACATATTTGATTTTTGCTACCATACTGTGAAAACGAATGCATACATGTTCATAATATGCGTGTTAACGTTCTTGCCCAATACAAAGATATACATTTTAACATGATCAGGGGTGTAGTGGGGGCGGAACGCCGTTCGGCACTGCTTTTTTTCACGAGAAATCATTCCTATTAAAATCTGAAGGTAAACAAACGTATATATCTATGCCCGGCTATCTTCTCACGAACCACTGAATGCTGAAACGAGTCGAAAGTACCAAAAGATGGAAAATAATCCAAGGAATCCATTTTGAGCATTGAAATTCCGAAATTATAATTAGTTAAAAAGATATTAATTAAAAACATCAAAATTAATGAATTCAAGTGCTGCCATCTACTGGCAGCATGGTTAATTCATTCACAGCAGATTCTTTTTTCTCTATTATTAGTTTTCACATCCGGTGTGCATTTTTTTATTTATTTATTTAACGGAAGTTGGTGTTTCTATTTTAGCGGGATTCTGTGTTTGGATTTATTAACATTGGAAAAAATCGTTTTCATGCATTTTTCTTTCTTTTTTTGTACTTAAGTGTTTAACTTCATTACGTTTTTTGGTAAAGTAAGTGACAATATTTGTTGATCGTTGAGAAAAATGGAGGCAGGGCATATGAAAATATATGGATCCCAAGGGTCTCAAGTGACCTCACTTCTCTCCGCCCGGGAATATCCTATTATTCGAGATTGCCCGTGCAACGCCGGGCCACACAGCTAGTAACTAATTAAAAATCTTGAAAACGTCCTAAAAACAGTGCGATTTTTGTCACCCAGATTAGAGTGTTCCGACACTGCTTCTAGAGCTTCCCTGCACTGTTTATTTTGCGACTGCACGACTGCTGTAAACAGTAGTAACCACCCTACTGCTGTAACAGTCACTCGATTCAAAGTGAAAAACAATTCACTTTATATTAATCATAAGTATGATTGGTAAAAGCAGGTTTCACGACAGAAAAAATGCAATGTATTAAAGAATGAGAAAATTATTGTGGACCACTAGAGGAAATGCCGGAAGAGAGCGCTGTCATCGCTATGAATAGCTGCTCCGAAACAACTTAAGAGGGCCATTCATCTCAAATCCAAAATGGAACTTTTGGAACACGGGAAAGAAAAACAATCGTCAAGGTCGAAAACCTATGAAAATTAGGAGAGCGGCTTGTAGAAGTGGGATTTCCAATTCCTGTGCCAATTTTTTTGAAAGACCCTTAGCGAGAGTAGTCGGTACATCAAAAGCTTGACTGCATCGGGACCCTGCTTGGAGGGTTGCGATTAGCATACGAAATCCTCGGAGTAGGGGGAGGAAGGGGAGATGGAAGAGCAGCTGCAGAGAAGGGGTGAGAAGATCGCTCCCCCCTTACCGCAAGCGCACTTTGAAACATCAAGTTCCGAGGTGGGGAGGGGCGAAGAGCGGTTGTATCGCACTTTGGAGCTACAGATGAAAGATGCGCATTAGAGCGTCCCGGCACTGCTTACTTTGCGACTACACCACTGATGATAATATTCATAGGCTGGTTACTATCTCTGAATTGCGACATGCTTGATGCAAGAATCGTTCCAAACGCCCTGGGTGGATCTTTGGACCTAGAGCTGGAGTGGGGAACCTTTTTGCTCTGAAAGGCCTCACTAAATTTGAGCAATTGGGCAAATTTTCATTGTTGCATTTATACACGCGCGTATTTTGACTATATTAAGCACACTTTTTCTATGAAGGTTATCGTTGCTATATAATGAAGAGTAACAGTTATAATTGATAAAATTTAACAAAAATTAAATTAAATATTAATAGAAATTAAATTAAAATTAATTGAAACTCTTTTGTGTTATACAGAAAGGCGCATAAGCAGCTACTTCTGATAAGATACAAAAAACAAATAATAGAAAATCAAAAAATTCCCCACTAGTTAATACCTTAATTAAAAATAGTTTGAAGAGTTTCTGTTCTTCTGGAGAATAGTTCGAATTTCTCGGCATAGATGGAGCTAGGGCTAGCTTCTAGATGTTTGCTTTCTTTGTCTAGAGCGTCTTTTTCTTGATTCTGGTTTTGAAAGAGGTTGACTATTTACATTTTCTTTTTGTCTCTTTATTGTTTTTGTTTTAAAAGAATTTGTTAAGTGTTATTCTTTTTTCCTTTTATCCTATATTCAGTTGTTGGACAGATTCAGGCCACATAAGGGAATAAATTTCGACTATGGTCATTACTTTATACAGAAAATTGTCCATTTTAGAACTACAATGGCGTGTAGTCTCAGAAAAAGTATCGCCATTCTGGTTCTTTTCCATTTTTCTTCCATTTTGATTATATTTCTTACTTTCTAATTTTTCTTTTGTGTGTTTTAATTATTTGAGAATTTCTGTTGTTGGATACTATTGTTTTTGTTGATTAATTTTAAGAAAATTTTGATAATGAAATCACTTGATGCTGAGCGCGCATAAAGGTGTATTGCTATCATTATTATTATTGTTTACTTTTTCTAATTTTGATTTTCTATTATTAAAATTAAGAGTAATTTTTTTCAAACCTAAATCATTATGATGCTACTAGAAGTTCGAATCTCCTTACAATTTTTTAAAAAAATATTGTGTTTATTTATCTGCTCGAAGCCACCCTATTTTGTTAAAATCTCAAATACGTTTATTTCTGGTAAGTTATTGTGTCTGTGATTATTGCAATTGAAAAACAAAATAAAAAAAGCACAACAATTAAGCTGATATCATGGAATGAATATTTTTGAATGAAAAGATGATTTGATTTATTAATTTATTAAATGATACATTTATTTCAGATAACACTTTTCAAAGTTACGTTCTGGAAACAAAATTACGAAATCAGTAAGCAACTGTTTCAAGCTACCGATGAAAAGGCAATTTTACATACTTTGAGAAAAAATTTTAGCGCCGTTTGAGAATAGTTGGGATATATTTTTTTGTTTTAAAAAACGACACATAAACCGATGTACTAAGTATGATATAAAGAAAACTGAAGTTCCTTGATTTAAAAGTATGTATTGAAGATTTGCGCTTCACCATCAAGTTTTCAATCAAGAATTAAACGTTTACAAAGATAACAATTTATGACGACTTATTTCAGACTTTTCATTCTTATCTTTTTCCAAAATAAAAAGAATATGGGACATTACGTACATTTGAAAAACGCAAAATTAGAGGAGAGGATTTCCAGTGAAGCAAGTTGCCTTCAGTGTTGGAAATAATTGATTTCGTATTCGTCATTGAGGCCCAACTACCATTGTAACTATGTAGTATACTACCACTGTATTATGCAAAAAGTGGCTTTCCATCTCTAATACCTATTGTGTACTTAATCCTCTTTGACCACAATGTTATTACCTGACGGAAATATGTGCCGAAAAGAGATGCAAGAATTCGCCGAAATTTGCGAACAGTCATTCATTTAAAATGACTAAACGCTGTTGAGCCCCACAGTTTCAAAAGACAGGGCAGTCAACTCCCCTAAGCAACAATTGCGCAATAATGGAAGAACCCAGCCCAGCAGTATGCAGAATTAGTAATGAAAATCGTCTGCCGAAACGCAAACGATTTTTAGGTGAGGCGGGGGAAGGGTTGCAGCAAACTGGTTTCGTAGTAGGCTTCTCATTTACAACTTTGAGCATATGCGTGCATATGCAAAAAAAGTAAATGAGATCGTAGATAAAGTTCGAAAGACTGAGCTAGAGTCCATTTTTGGCCACTTTAAATTTCGGTGGGTTACTTTATTATTATTATTCTGCTTAAATCTAATAAAAAAGAATTTGTCTTAAATTTATGATACAAAGCAGTCTTGTTACGCTAAATAAACATCAAGTAATTTTAATAATTATTAAATTTGATAACTAAACATTAACACTCTGACTTCCAAATTTTTTCAAATAGCTATTTAGTTGTAACGTTCGCAAACATGTTTAAATACTGTTACATACAATACATGTTTTAATACTATACAAGCGAATTGTTGTTTAATTGGCAAGGCTTTATTAGTATAGTACAATTCGATGTTTTAAAAGTACTAAGTACAGTGGCGGTTTTTCGTACAGGCGCTAGAGGTGTCCACCTCGTACCTCGAGACCCTGAGGGGCCTCAAAATCTATTCGACGTACATCGTATTGGTAAGCCTATGGTGCATTTACGACATTGCGTTGGAGAAGGGGACCTCAAAATACTTTTCCGCCTGTGACATCGGGGTCTATTCTGGTACCCCCGGTTGGGGAGACGTCACTTCTTCCCGTTGTTAACGTGCGAAAAGTGAACGTCTCCCATGTGAAAATCCGCCACTGACTAACTAAACACAACAGCTTGCGTAAATCGCAGGATACATTAGAAAATAGAAAACCCTCTGGCTGGTTATTCCATTTTTCATTTATTTCTTCAATGCAATCAAATTTTCCAAGAAAGGAAAGTAAACTTTCATTAGCTGTCAATTATATAGTATTAGTGCTTTAAATTTGCATTCTTACTTTTGGGAAATGGTTTTTGAAATTGATACTGTGCTACTCTCCTGACTAGGCATATTTTCAAGAAATATTTATAAATGAAACAAGCAAAGTACAGTCTTTTTTTTCTGGCATTTATTTTTAACAGAAGATTTGTTGTGATTAAGCGTATCCATTTTTAAATAAATTTCAATGAATTATCTGAAAATATTTGGGGAATTTCCGGAGTCTATTTAAAATTCTGAAAATTTCTGTCACTTTTAAACATTTTACTCAGCTAAAATTACGTAAAAACTTGCGTTGCTTCTTCTAAACCGAGTTGTAACATCTACTATTTAGGTGCGCTGCAAATACAAATAAGTTACTGAAGCTTTCCCTAGCAGCAATTAACTGAAGGTAGGACGAATGTAAATGCAAAAATTAATATTAATAACAAAGCTATGAACCATCGTTATCGTTCAGAAAATATTTCTGGCCAATGAGATGCCTCATTTGCCGCAACCGATGTCTTAAAATT
>BGPR01001671.1:0-31933 GCA_013235015.1 Araneus ventricosus | reverse complement strand
ATACACTGGTACCTTCCGAATGTGGAATCCAGGAGGTCAGGCTGCTAACCCCCCCCCCCAGAGCCAAGCCAGAATCTTGATATTATTTAAAATCATCAAAACTTGTTTTTCTTAATTTCCCTTTTAAAAAAATAATAAAAACGTTTACATTGCTTTCTGGCTTGGACAGGCTCGAAAATTTTCCTATTTTTTGTAGTCATTTCACTTGTATTTGTGCTTTGACGCGGTCGAAGACATTTTTTTGATAGTTATTTCATTGTACTTTTATTAAATTATAGAAAGTATGTATTGTTCTTTATGATTCTTAATTACTGGTAGATCAAAGTCTGTAAAGATTAAAGGAGTTTGGGTTTACTTAGCCTTGGGTTTGACATTCGATCGACGATAAAAATTTTTATGATTCAGCCCCCCCTGACCCGAATCCTAGATTCGCCACCGACTCTGCTGGTTATCAGGGCCGGTGTATCTGGGTATCTGTAAAGGTCGTACACCCTCGACAAAAGAAAAAAAATTCATGCTGTCCCTTTTCGTACTGCCAAATAGTGTGCGACTGGGGGACTAAAATAAGAGCCACAAAAGTACCAGGCGGTATAGGGGGCAAAAACAAAGTTTAAAAAATTTAGATGCAAGGTAAATTAGCTAACTTTCTTGCATACTATATGATATTTTTTTTTTGGTAATTCCAGTTTTAAGCGGACAAAATCAAATAAAAATTTAAAATAGGGTCTTCGAATCACTTAATTTGCTTTCTGGTTATTTGAATAATCTAATTATATCAATCTATATAAAAGCAGAGTGTATATGACGTGTTCTTTATTCAATGTACAGATCATATCGAAGAGAAGATGACACTGACAAAAGCAAGATTTTGTAAATTATTTCCAGAAATTATTTTCCGAAAATTTTTATCAGAAGAAAATTTTTTTACACTATCTTAAAATTAGAGAAAAATTAGCTTTAGGTGACACCAATTTCATTTCCATGTTTTTTTTCTAATTTTAATAAATTTTTCAAAATAATTTTATAAAGAAATATACGAGTTTAAAACGCATCAAGAACGAGGGAATAAACATTTGAACTGTTGTTAGAACAATCAACAAAAATTCTGGAAAGAACACTAAGAGAAAAGTTTAAGCACAGACAGATTCAGTTTATACCAGGAACGGCTAATTGATCGGTTCGAATTATTCCATTTAGCGGGAATTATTTTGAATTATTTTTACTTTTCCAAGAGTGAAAAGAGAACAGTATGGTAATATGTTTTCTGTCTCCAACTTTGATACTGAAAAACAGAGCAGCACCAAGGTTTCTGCTAGTTAAAAGTACAAAAAATTTGACTCGATGTAGATAAATTTTGATAAAGAAGCTGTTACTAAGCGATTACTAATTTTAATTAATTTAATCAAAATTTGAACCTCAAAATACATATTTTCGTTATGCTTTTTTTGGTATTCCGTACTCTCGTTTATACGATACTCGTTGTAAAGATATACTCTATTGCAGGTGAACACTGAAAAACAAAAAAAGGAACGTAATAAATAAAATAAATACATAAATGTAGGATGTTATTTTCTTCATTTATTTAAGAAAAAAGTTTAATATAAAATATTTTTTATAATTAATTTTCATTAACAATAATTATCTTTACTTTTTATTTATATTCAAATTTCAGGCTCATGAAACATTTCATCAGAAGAAAAACGTATCAAATCTCAACTTCACTCCCCGCTCTCTGGAAGGGAAGAATGTACTGTATTCTCGACGAGTGAGACTTCTCCTTCACAAACTATCGAGATAAACGAATGCACTTTGTAAAGAATAAGCGTGGACATCGGCAGCAGAATCGGCATGTTCTTCCGAAAGTAACACCCCAGCCACAACTGTGGAGGAACAAAATGTCCTTTGTTACTGCGCGTGCTCAACGGCAGAAATTAATATTTGTACTCTTTCTCTAATTACGAACATAAGACATATAATTGTGTCAAATCATCTTAGAGCAATTCGCTTTTGTACGCATTTTTTCTTGAACTTATTATTTATTTTCAATAATATTCGATGCGGGGGTGTTTGAACAGTTGGATATCTTGGTGAAAGCTACTCGTCGGATTACGTACAACGTTATCAGGTCAAGAACACTGAGTATTGAAAAGATATTCAAGCGAGTGAAAGATACCTCACTTCGATTAGTTATAATAGTACACGAGTATTTAGAGTACAGCTGAGTGGATTTCCTATTAGTTAGAAGTATTGTACAGTAAGTTAGATTGTACCAGCTAGTTTACATTATCTAGCATATTGTCAGGAGCTATAGTTGCACTCATACGGAAAATCACAGGTTCAGGGAGATGTATGTCAACATTTATTAGTTTGAGAGAAGCTTGGAGCCAGTTAAGACACCTCAGCAGTAGGCTAGGAGTTAGTTTAGGTCACTAGCCATAGTTTAGATAGTTAGGATAACGAAGCTATAGCTTAGGAGCATTAGTATTGGCGTAGTTTAGTAAGTTAGTTACGAGCCTACGTGAGTTACGTAAGAAGCCATAGTTGCCAGTTACAAGGTTCAGTAGTTAGCAATTACACGACACCCGTCAGTTTAGATAAGTTTCAACTTAACGAGCTATAAGTTTAGCAAGTAGTTATACAGAAGCCTTATAGTTAGCGAAGTTAGTTATACATATACGAAGCTATAGCTTTAGGAAGATTAGCTACAACGGCATCAGATTTTAAGACTAAGCGTTGATTTAGTGAGCCGAGCATAGTTTGGTAGTTTGTGTGCCAGTACCACCGAAGCTAAAGTTTAGTAGTCAGTTAGTACACAGCATAGTAATAGTTTAGGAAGCTAGTTAGCACACGAAGCTATAGTTTGAGGAAGTTAATTGACACACGAAGCTATAGTTTGGGAAGCTGCATATACACGAAGCAGAGTTTAGAGGAAGTATGGTTGCACCTCGAAGCTAGAGAATTATGTTGTAGCATGGTTTACAACCTAAACAGTGCTCTGCAATTGATGAGCGATGCGTTGTGTAAGATGAACGTTGGGGAGTAGGTTACATACAACTCATTGTTATCCTTTGTCAGAGGCAATGCGAGAGTAGATATGACACGAGATACTAGATATCGCCGTAAAGTAAACTGAGAAACACTTAATAGCACTGGAAAGTACCGCTAATGCCATTATTAAGATCACCAGTTAAAATATTTAAATTCTTACCTGCAGAGCAACGAGGTTTATCTAAGAGAAAAAACAGAATTAAAACTCCCAAAATTTCCACTTTCTTAAAGTAATCGTACTGAAACTATATATCCTTTCAGAGCATGTGGACTTAAGCTCAAATGTTCTGAATGCGCTGGTTTAACTTTCAGACTTCCTCCATGAATGCGACATTTCACTTGAGTACGATCTTATATCAGTTAGCAACGAGATGTATGAAGACGGCATACTTGAGGGTGAAATATCTTTTCACATTCATGCTTTTATTTTATAAGTTGAGTAATAAGATAACAAGTTTACAAATGCTGAGTTACGGCCATCGTATTCAATTTTGAATGTTGTTATTGCTAGTCTTTTGGGGTTATATTGGGCATTTAACCGCTTACCTTAAAATTCTAGTATTCACTATTGCAAACGTTAAAGAACAGAATGATTTATCAAGATTTATGCTCACAGAAAATGTTCTCAAATTTCATTTTATTTCTCTCTATTTTGCTAACCAGCAACCTGGTTTGAAATGTCTCAGCATCGGAGTGAAGGCCTTCAGCTTTTGAAACCAGATACCATCCAAAAGCCCTCGTCAAGCAGGACTGAGTCTTCACAAGTATCTATTACTTCTTCAAATTCCAACTTTCGGGTAAGAAGGATATTTCATTGGAAAAATTGCTAGATTCCGCAACATTTCTTGTTACTAAAGAAATTTCTGAGGTAGGATTGAATTAATATTCATTTTGAAAATGAACTCTGCGCTAGCTGTACTGATAGGTGTTGTTAATAACATCAAAAAAACACCTAGGCAAGCTTGATGACACAAATTACTCTTATAATTAGGTAGATCTATGAATTCCTATGTACATATGAGACATTTATCCATTTTGTATGTACAAAGTTGATCGAAAAACTAAGAATTTTATTGGATCAGAGATAGATAAATCTTTTTTATACAAGCTGGCCTTTACAAAGATTTATATCATTTATTCGTTATTCAGCATTGTATTGTTTTTATTAATACACTTATTTTTTTTCATTCCTGAGTGCATGTCAGTAGCTATGATTGGTTATGGTAACACCTTGGATCAGGACCCCTCAGACAGTGGATCTCGTCATTTTGCCACTTCACCACCCCACTGTTAAGCCACTGTCTGTTCAGTCTTTCTGAGAGAGGAGATTTTATCGAAGAGAGTTGGATGAAATTTTGCAATTGTTGAGCTCAAGCAGAAGCAACCTTAGCCAGGCTCTCGACGGCCTCATTGTAGCTCACACCGACATAAGAAGACACAGCCATTGTAAATCTACCATTAGGAACAGAAAGCATAAAATATAGCCCATTATTGCCCTACAGTTAAGCCATTGGCTTCGCGTCAGTCTTCTACGAGGGAAGACATTTCATCGAGTTGGATGCGAGGCATTTCCAATTGTTGGCTCAACAGAAGCAACAGCATAACCAAGCTCTCAACGACCCATTGCCCTTACAGCCCACATCGACAGGAGGACAACCAATTTGTGAAATGTGCCACATAGCGGGCAGAAAAGCATAAAAAAATTACTATCAAAATGTGATGCAGAGTAAAAACTTCTGTAAGTTGGAACGCTTCTTAATGACCACTTTGTTTGACGGAATTTTACGGCCATGGACATATCTTATAATAAATTTAACGGCCGACCTCAAACCTCTCTGGGCGAGTCGGAACCATTTTGAGATATTACAGGTGTATTGTAAATGATATATAGTGGTTAAAAAAAGATGAACTAGTTAAAAAATAACATCAATTATTGCTAAATTGTCTAATACATTAGACTTGCAATCCTCTCTCCTCTTGCCTCCTTTTATTCATCGACTTCTAACGTTGTCTTCCTGAAATGGCACCTGGAAATCTTTTGGAACAGCATGAAGTCTCCTAAATTTTTAGGTTTCTCTTCCTATATTTCAGGGCGACATTTCAAGAGGATTTCAACTATGAACAGAGGAGAAGTCGACAAAGTCAAATACGGAAGTTACGACTTACTATGACATGTGTTAGTAAGTTTTTGAACGATCCAGCAGTTTCTAACTAGTATGCACAGAGTTCATGTTTACATTATCAGTCAGCAGGGGCAAAAAGCCACATTTTGTTACAATTTAATGCTTTTGCGATTATCCGGTAAAATGTATATGAAAATCGATCAGCAGTTCCTGACTAGCTGGACATGACTCATGTTTTCTATATCAGTCAAGAGGTAAAGCCCGCACTTCTAGCAATGCAGATGCTTCTGCAGATTAGTCCGGCAAAACTATTGAAATGTAGCTTTATTGATGCCTAGACATTTAAGCAAGATGATATTCATCTGAATCAAGCAAGCACTTCCTCGACTATGAGAAATGCCCAGTGACGTTGAAGGACCCAGGAAGATTTGGATAGAATTTGAGTAGGTTCATGAATTTTGGTCTTTATCAGAAAAATATCGATACTTGGAAAAAAATCTGATTTCATAACACGATTTATTGGATATAGTACTTGACGAAATCGCTGTTTGTGTGCTACAGCGTTGCACGATGAATCGATCACCGAGAAGTGATCGAAAGTCCAATGATGTTTTCGTTTGGATAAGCTGCACACACAAAACTTGAAATTAGGAAGAATAATAAAGATTTTGATGGCAGCTATGCTGTCTATTTTTGCATTCTTGCTAATGCATTTCTGAGATATTTTGCAATCCTCGAAAATCTGTTTAACTAAAAGATAAAGATTGATAATCCAAGGTTTTTTTGTCCTTTGTTTCTTCTGGGTGTTTCCAATTATTCCTAAAACATTTTGTCATATTTTTACCACATTAATATATTGCGATTTAGGCATGCCTTTTGTTTTGCTTGAGTATTTCTAACAAACAAAATGGCAGTGGCAGAACCAACAAATTATTTCCTAGTCTCCTTTACTGGAAATTTCCTATCTGTTCTACTAATTACTGCTAAATATAATAAAAAGAATTGTGTATATTTAAATTAGAAATGATTTTAGTATTCCGTTATTTTCCAGGTTTCTAAGGTTTTAAATATACTATATTAATTCACACAAACTATGTTAAAAGTGAGTTTTTGCAATATTTTATAAACCATTAATAAATTATGTTTCAAAGGCCATGCTAGTAATTGAATTCAAAGTATATTTCTTTGGAAAATGATGCTACTGAAACAGTGTTTGATTTTTAATTCTTGCGGTAACTTTAAATTAATTGAAGTTGTTATGTTCTGAAAACACTCTTATATTTAAATTCAAGAATCACATCTGATTTGAATAGTTTTCGAAAATTTGCATTTTCAATTTGCAAAATTTGCACTTCTGCTTGTGTTGTCGTTCTTCCACTTTGTAACCGTTCTCCGATTCCGAAAGCAATAAAACTTCGGTATTCGTGAGTGAGTAAATTAGATATGTTTAGAGGGCATATTCCTCTGGGTTATATTTTAGATGCATTTAACTAATAATTTTTAATTAAAATAGACGGTTCAGAGAAGTAGTAGTAAACATTGGTAGTTAAATTTGTTATCTGTCTCAACTAAATAAAATAAAAATATTGTGAATAATTTTTAGGTTTAGAAATCAAAAAATGATTTTTAACAGAATTTTTTCATGTTTTTGTAAAATATTATCTCGCAATGAAACGCACATGCATTTCATTGTAACGTGATGAGATATCCTTTACATGTACATGAAGAAATTTCTGTCATTAGATTTCATATAAGGAAATCTAGATCGCTATTTTTCTTTTAAAGACTTCTTAATGCATTTCCGAAAAAAACATTTATCGGGGAAAAAACAACTCCAAAAAATGAGAACAGAAATAAAAATAAGAAGACTACCTATATTAAAAGCAAATGAAAACAAAAAAAAATGCCAAGACAACGAGGAGTGAAAAAAAGTGCTTCTGTACATAACTTATTCTGATAACTCTTTCTAAGGTCGATGCACTATATCTTCCCAGGAAAGTTCATGGATTTTAAAAGCAATTTTTAATGATTAGTAAGTTGTCGCAAATTTTTTTCGGATGAAACAAGAGCCTAGTGTTCCAATTTCTTTCATCTCAAAACCATAACGAAGTGAATTGACTGTTATTATAGTGAAATTTAACAAAATTAATGCTTAGCTCAATAAGCTAAATCAATTTCTTTCTTAAGATTAATTTCTTCTTCTTAATCACTCTCAAAGTTATTTTATTATACCCACTAGAAAATATGTGCGCTTTAGAGGGTTTAATTATGATGTTGGTCAGACTGGTATCTTCTCTGTAATTGCGTGATGTAAACTTCGTTGAGCCCGAATGCAACGGTCTACAGGTCAAAACCGTTGACTTAGACATACCCAAATTTGACAAACGACTTTTAGGGATGAGAAATGTGTGCCTCTAGGCGATTTTTTGAAATTTTGCTAGAATTTTATTATGGATAGGAAAACCTACCGCTTTTAACCAGAAAACCTATCTTTTTTATTTCAGTTTAACTATTTTTCGATTGTATTTTTTGTCCCGATTATAACAGGTTATTTTTTAAAAATCCAATAACGGGTAAAGAGAAAACCCGATCGGAAGATAGGCTCCATTTTAGGTTCATGATTAGATTAAAATTTATCAAGTTATGAAGTTTTGAATTTCATCATCTTAGGCCAATCACGACAACCGCTGCATCGAGAGATATCCCGTCAAATTTGACGTGTTTAAATAGATATATATGGGATAGAAATGCTTAACATTCATTGAAAACAAATAAAATAAACATATGTTTTATGACAGGAAATTTTTTTTATTTACATATTTCTTTATTCAAAAACCTCTTGGTAAACAACTATCCGTGTGAAGTATTTTTTGTTGTTTAACAATTTTCCTTGTAATTCAGATGTCTTTGTGTAAATTTTAACGTTGCCAAAAAATACTATCAAATTATATGATCACGATTGCAATAAATAATGGGATGCATCGTGGTGTCCAAACTACATCACGCGCATGATATACCAATGACGTAATTCACTACTTTCTATTAAAAAACGGAAATTAATTTGAAATATGTGATTAATATAGTTCAAAATTTCTCGTGAACTATTGAGCATATCGAGATAAATTTTATATCAATCCATAGAAAATTTTATTTCACTATTTTAGATCTATTAAATTTGAAATCGGAACGACAATTACTCTTTTAAATTTAAAATTACTGAAATTTAAGTGCTCTAACAATGGAATAATGCTGTTTAACGTCCCGCAGTGCTATGGCGCGAGTTTTATTGTTGGTGACGTCAGATAGTTACCGAGAGATCTGAGCTATTATATTAGTAATTAGGACACAGATAGGGAGGCAGCTTACATTTCTGCAAATTTGTTGTTAGAAAAATCTCCAGGCAATTCAATGGCTGATGCAATCAAGCCAGACAAAGACAAGGTCGACGAATCAAACCTAGAACACTGTCATGCTAAGATTTTTGGACTAAAGATTCGAAAAGGCGTTTTTTTCTTGAATGCTTTATGAATTACATGCTTTCTTCTGATAGTATATCAAAGGAAATATTTTGTATATAGGGTGATATGTTGCCAACGCCCTTTGCTAATGAAGTGTTTAAATGATTGATGCTGACAGCAGAGATCCATTAAAGGATGGTGATGTAGATGCTCTATTTATTTCGTTCGAATTAGAACGGGAAGACACAATGTTAAAAAGGGAATATTAGTAATACATTCTCAATAATTAATTTCTTCGGTTTTAAATTTGAATCCTTGGTCGATTATTTCCGTGGAGAAAAAGGTCATGATGCTTTCGATTGTTTTTACTGGTATACGAAATTATGCAATGAAAAAGTATTGCGATCCTAAAAAAAATCGGCCTCAAGAATTGTACGAATCCCAGAATCTGAAGAAATCATTTTCGAAATTATGATTTCCTGTTTGTGAACACGATAACTAAAAAACAATAAATAGCTAGAGAAATGTGGCAAACCATAATTACAAATTCTACAATTATTTTCGCAAACTTCATTGTCTACCTTTCTCTGTTAAATGAAACTAAAACCATCTCTCTATGTTATTTGGTTGTGGAACTATAAACGTCTAACTTTAGCACGAAATTCGACGTAATTCAACAATTTTTGAGTCATATTTCGCGCGATCGAGGAATGAATTGCCTTACTCTACGCGCGCGCGCATCGGTCGCTGTGACGTCATCAAAATGTTTCGTGATTTTCACCAACTTTGCAGCTCGACTATGACTAAACCGTAATTCCAAATTCTAAAATTAGTTTTGCAATCTTCAATGTCTACCTTTTTCTGTTAAATGGAACTAAAACCAACTCTCTATGTTATTTGATTCCGGAGCTACAAGCGTTTATTTTTAGAGCGGAAAGCGTCATAATATTTTCCTTTCCTGACACACCATTAGACCATTATGGAGAGACGTAAGTCTACGTCAAAAATAAAAATTATTTTATATACATCGTTTTCTATGGCTTCAAATAACATTTATGGCAAATCTGAAAAAATCGAACAACGCGTCTGGACGTGACTGCTTAAACACAACAAATTTACAAACAGACGGAATGCCGAACGGTCGAGTTAAAACAGAGATTTAGTTTCACTCTTTTGATTCACTAAATTTGTCGGATTTTCTAAATTCGAAAGAATTTATACATTTCTAGATTTCTATTCTATATTCCGATTCCGTTGTTTTAGTACTACTGGTAACTGAGTCATACGTTCTTAGATTTATTACATTTTTTGAAATGTTTTATTGATTCATATGCTTGAAATATTTTCTGTAAATTCTGTTGTATTCTTACATTTGATCTTTTTCAAATTGTTATTTGTTTTTAATTTTTATTTACATTTCCGTGGTACTGTAGAAAATTGTAAGGGCTCGCGTATCTGAAAGTCCTGTTAAATTTATCTTGTTTGAGCGAGTACTCTCTTGATTGGGCGTTTTATTGTTAGTTTCCAGCATATCCGCTGTGGACTAGTTGGGTCTCTTTTCTTATGGGTCTGGTGCGCCAATTTAATTTGAAAGCTATAGGACGTGACGTCACAGTTTAGCGCTAGATGACGTGAGATTGGATATCCGCAGTGTCGTTTAGGCAATTTACTGTGACAGCAGGCAAATTGACTCTATAAGGACCTGTCTATAGATGAATTTTGTTTTGTTTACAAACAATCAATGAAAACAGGCGATATTAGAGTTTATATATCGTTCACTTGGAAAAAAAGGCAGCCATAGTAGGAAAAAAGAGTTTCTAACCTTTAGTTCGAAACATTATATTTTGATAAGGTTTTAGATTAGATTCGATAGATTAGATAGAATTAGATAGAATTTAGATAGATAAATTTAGATAGATAAATTTAGATAGATAGATTTAGATAGATAGATTTAGATAGATAGGATTAGATAGAACATTAGACAGAATTTAGATTTGATAATGTTTTTAAAAAAGGAGATTCGAAACTCTAGTTCGAAACATTATATTTTAATAATGTTTTAGACCTGATTCGATAGAATTAGATATAATTTAGATGTAATTAGATAGATAGATTTATATTGATAGAATTAGAGAGAAGATAAGATAGAATTTAGATTTGATAATGTTTTAGAAAAAGGATATTCGAACCTCTAGTTCGAAACATATTTTGATAATGTTTTAGACTTGATTCGTTTGGCCTGATTGCATCAGAGGAAGCATTCTGTGCAAAATCTATTTACACAAGCTTACAAGCTTATCTTATATTCTTAACTTATATAAAACTAGCAGTACGCGCACGGCGTTGCCCGTGGAATCAGGACTTCAACAAAATGAACAACAAAAAAAAAAAAACTCCCACAATGACTCGAAAAAGTTTTGAAAATAAAATCAAAACAAAAGATACACATTATTGATTTTCCCGCTTATTTTTCTTCGCGATAATGACATTTTAACTGTAGGAAAACAGTACAGAGTACGTTAATCAGACAGAATATTAAAAAATTGCAACGAGAAAATGATTATTATACAGCAAGTAAAATATGCGAGGCAAATAAACACGTTAAAACACTGCCGAAAATAATAATCGAAGTCATTCAGATGAAGGTTATGACGTATTCTGCGCTCTGCACCGTCAGCCAATGAAATTGCGACAATGCATGTTGCGAAGGCTCCGGAGAAAAAAATCTCTTTGAACTGACCAGGAAAAAAAATTGGTTTATAAAAAAACAGAAAAAGATATTTTAAACGTTCTAGTCATAATCTGAAAAAAATTGAAAATGATACCATTATTAGAACGTCTGATGAGAGAATGTTAAGAAATCTAAATGAAAAATTACCATAAAAGTGGCAATTTTTCAAAAATTTCTCAACATTTAGTAAATTACGTTAGGCGTACGAAACAAACTTAATTAGAACGGAAATCAATTTCTCTTTTCGATGGTGTATCTATGTTTTTCGTACAATTATCCAAAATCATGCTATTGAGAAATTAGTGCGAAAAATGACCCAAAACAACACAAAACATTAAATAAAAGATTTTCCAGATTAAATTTTAAAATTCCGGCTTCGAGGTGCATTCAGTCACCATTCACCACCTGTGTGCCAAATTTCATGGTCGTAAGTGCGATAGATTTTTCTGGACATCTCGGACTCACACATGCACACAAACATTGCCTTTATAAGCATACATGTAAATGAGAGTTTCTTATCTCTGAGACGACTCGCTGTCTGACATTCAACATGTTTTATTTTCTTGTTGACATGGAGATTATGTTAGACATAATAGCATGCTCTCATCAAACACTACAAACTCATCAGATCATTTATATAATAGTTGGCCTCAATCTGCAGGAATTCACCCCTTGTCTCGCTATAGGTGAATCTGTCTCAAAAGAAACAGACTACTTGAGACCTTTACTTAAAAAATCTCTAACCGTGCCCTGTGCACAGGAAAAGTCGGCACCTTAAGTTAGAGGGTCGCAGAGTGAACTGAGTGAAAACTGAATTTATCGCACTCTTTGAACCCGGCTAGAGTGAGAATTCCAGTACTACCTGAAAAACGGAAGTAAATTTTCGTTCACTAAAACAGAATGAAATCTTTCCTTTCTTTTCAGAAATTCCAGGAGGACGACACCCAAATTTGGGCGATCAATTGTCAACAAAGAAAGGAATCACTTTTCTCCCACAAAATTCACTCAGACTCCCGAAACCGCCCGAGACCGGCTTCTGTCGAATGGGGC
This sequence comes from Araneus ventricosus, assembly GCA_013235015.1. Classification (NCBI taxonomy): domain Eukaryota; kingdom Metazoa; phylum Arthropoda; class Arachnida; order Araneae; family Araneidae; genus Araneus; species Araneus ventricosus. The sequence continues at coordinate 19,523 of BGPR01001671.1, read as the reverse complement.
GGTTTGAGGCGGGATAGGGTTCATAGGGTTAAGGCTGCCGTGTACCTAAACGGTACAACATCGAAGAAAGCGCCTTCTTATGTTGGGGATCAAGAGGCAGGTCTTAGATTGGCAAGCCTTATCACAGCCTAGAAACGAACTAGCGGACTACGGATTATTTTTCTTTGCAGTCACGAAAAGATTGAAAGAATTGGATGATTTTCGAGAAGGGTATTTGCAAATCGTTTGACGAAAAGGCGCAGAATCTGTGAAAACTATCATTTTAGATTTAAATTTCTTGATAGAGATATTGCCGGATAATTGCTATTTCTGAAAATCAGGAAAGCGGCTGTGGCTGTAACCTTAGAAACCAAAACTCAGATTTTTAATACATTTGAGAGAATTTTCTGAAGTTTTTATGAATATATTATTTTAATATCAGAACAGTTCAAATTCTTTCCGAAAGATTTTGAGAACAGATCGCTGGCTTTGGCAGCCTACATTATTCCGCATACAAGAAGCCGAGAATGAAAATGTATATTCTGATTAATCCTAACGCCGCGAGCGAAGGCCATTTCGAACAATATAAGCCACTCAGAAGAGAGGTTGAAAGAGGGTCTGGCCAAGCCCTCATAGGACCGACCTCTCTTAGTTTTGTGAGGAAGTTCGCAACACATATTGTGCATAGGGAATTTTACATCATGCAATTTACAGAAAGTATTCCTATCTATAAACATCATCATGTTCAAAAAGGAATTTTATAAAATGGCAGAGATAATGTACCGTCTAATACGAAGCTCGATATGAAGCATCATTGTACCATTGTAAAAAAAGACTTTATTAAGTTTTTCTTTTTCTAAAGAGATTCTTTCTTTTATATCAGTTAATGGATAAATTCAGGCCACAGAGGGTATAATTTTTGCCTATGTAGTCATTCCCTTAACAGAAAATTTATCCATATTAGAACTCCGGTGGCGAGTGGCCTTTAAAAACGTTCGCCATTCGAGTTCTCTTCCATTTCTTCCATTCTAATTATTTTCTTTTATGTGTTTTAATTATTTTAATTATTAAAGCATGATTTTTTTTGTTGTTTGATTCTATAGTAATTCTTTAGTTAATTATGGACAATATTGTTGATGCAATCACTGGATGCTACTGCATTGGCGCGCAACAAGTGTATTGGTATCGCTATTGATTACTTCTTCTGTTTCTTCTCTATTTTCTTCTTTTTTGTATTCGATTATCATTGTAACTCCTCATTTAATTTCGATTAGTCCTTTTGATTATATCAGTTTTATTAATTCGAGTTAAAAAAATTCCCTTTTAAAATTATGAAAGGAATATAAAATTAGTACTTGTCCGATACTGTAGCCATTTTTTTAGATTTACTTAACTTTTTACTTAATTTATCACAATCAGGGGTGTAGTGGATCCGGCACGTATCGGAACGGCTTTCAGGCACTGCTTTTTTTTTTTCACGAGAAATAAATATGAAAAAATCGTGCAAACGTCCTTAAAATAGCGCGATTTTTGTCATCTAGGTTAGAGCGTTCCGGCACTGTTTTTAGAGCATCCCGGCACAGTTTATTTTGCGACTACACCACTGATCACAACCAATAATGAAGTAGAATTCCCGTTGAAACGCAGGTCGCTCATCGTAACTTTTGATGATTTTTCTAAATAGATGTAATTTTGAAAAGTAAAGGCTCTAAATCAGGGCAGGACGAACACTCCGGCACGGCACGGAGCAAAAAAATCCAGTGGCGCAAAATTGCCAAAACAAAATGAGAAAAAAATCTCAACGGAGTTTCTGAATTAATTGAAAATTTTCTGAAAAAATTCTAAAAAACAATCTAATTTTATCTACTAATGACCACAAAACTTTCAAGGCACTACTCCAGTTATCTATGCATATAAATGGCAATGTCTTTATTTATTTATTTACAACCCGCTCCGGCCCAGCCTACCCAGGAGGGTGTAAGATGGCAATGTCTGTGTATGTGTGCTGTACAGCGCAGAGACCGCTGCATCGAGTTCGTGAGCAAAAAAGGCCATTTGATTACGAAAATCAGGATGAGCCCATAATTGATGCGCAAGAAAAACATAAAAATGAATTCTTTTACCACCTGTTTGACATTGCAATCAATTCTTTCGAACAAAGATTTTCTCAGCTGCAACATCACAACAGTTACTTCTGTTTTCTATATCATATATACGAACTAAAAGTTGTTAGTTCTTCTGTAATTTTGGCCAATTGCAAAGATTTGGAAACCATTTTAACAGATGGAGAATCATCGGATATAAACAGCCTGGAACTTTGTGATGAAATATCAGAGGTGTGTTTTCTATTGGAAAAAAAGAATTACTACCTTTGGAAGTCTTGAAATTGATAACAAAAATGAATTTTTTTCGAAACTTGAGCATTACTCTAAGAATTTTACTAACTCTTCTAATAAGTGTTGTATCCGGGGAACGTAGTTTTTCCAAACTAAAAATAATCAAGAACTATTTGCGAACAACATCTCAAGCAGGATTTTCAGACTTCTCTATGTTAGAGGATTTTCCGAACTAAAAGTTCGTAAGAAAAAAAATCGTCTGAATTTTACTCCTGTCAAACTATTTTTTTAAATGAAGTTATTTTAAGTGAAAAGTTATTATAAGTATTTGTGTCAATTACTGAGTTACACTGTTGTTTTTAGACGTTCGCTAAAAAATGTGAAAAAGACCATAAAACATTTTTAGAATGCTTATATTTTAGTTTCATAGGGGCGCAATTTTTTTACTTTTGCGCGGAGCGGTTCAAAGGCTAAATCCGACCCTGGTTTAAACTCGCAACAACTGAGCTAATATTAAGGCCTCTTTTGACAGGCGGAAAATTCCCTAGCACATGATTCAGAATAGTCCTGAGCCTTTTTATTGAGATTTGACCGCTGGGTCATTGGATGCTAATTGTAACATTTCGTTGAAATCCGTGGTATATATGCAAAAACTTGGTCGAAATGGTTTTCCCTTAGTCTAACAAGAGGTTTTATTTTGAGATCATGGTTTATGGCTTTCCGTCGAACTTACCAAGGAGCATTTAACTTCCCGTTTCGATACACTTGGAAGATCTCAAATTTTATAATGACGTTGCTCCCCAGATGGGTGAACTGTGCAGCATTGTTGGTCTTGGAACCAATTTGCAAAGCAGAAGTTTGTTGTCCCGAGCAAAAAAAAAAAAAGAAAATCGCGCTCAAACTTTCCCTAGACCAGGCTTTCTGAAATACTAAAATAAGTACGCAAAAACAAAGTTATAAAACTGACTCAATTTTTATTATTTATACAACTGAATTCTGTATATTTAAATCTTTTACACAATCCAAAACAACTTTCGTTACAAAACTCTATACGTAAAACTGTAAATAACATAAACAGGAGCACGCGGTGCTTATGTTGCGATATCGTCTTGAAAGATATATATTTCATTTATATTCATAACAAGCGAATAATTCACTTCGCATATGATAATATAATTACTCTCAATTTTTTTTTTATTTATTTATTTTTGTAGCAGCTCTCTGAGCAATACGCGCTACATTTTACAGAGTTGTAACTTCTGCTACAAGCACAAGCTTGACATCTTTACTAGTGCTACAACAAGACAATCAAATTATTCTCAAAATTATCTTTCAGTTCACACCATCGAGTTTTGTTTTTCTTGTTGCATAAAATTAAATATCGTAAAAATAATGATATTAAATTTAATATGTATGGAAAATTAACCTGATGGAATTAAATTGGATGGAGACATTTATCACGCGTTACATATATTATGCACGCGTAATCGTGATAACTAAACAATTTAATATGAACTAGTAAACATAAACAAATAAACGGAGTAATTATTTAACGGAGGAAAATTAGCATTTCTAAAGATCATCTCCAAGTAAAGGTAAAATACAATTTTCTAATTTTGTTTTAATCTTACTTAGTATCTATATGAATATTTTGTTTCTGTAGTAAACTCTTTAAACGGTCGTTTAATTGTAATAAATACAAGTGAGGGATGAAGTATCCATAAGACAGAGATCACGGCACTACGCCATTGTCCAACTGGCGGCTCTTTAGCTCCCGTTTTGGTTTATGTGGAGTTTACGGTACACACTTACTTCGTTCCTCGCCAACTCTTTGCCGCCAAGAACGGCGTTGAGAGAACATTTGTTTTTGATGCGTCTAGATGTTTTTAACGAGTGACAAGCGTGTATGCGCACAAAATGATCTTTTTCATCGGTGTTTTGCTTATCAGGCTATATTGCGCCACGTTTCGATTGGACTGTTTTGTTCAACTCTTCAATATCATTGGTCGATTCATTCGAATTTGAATAAAACTTCGTTTGGAATTCTTCGGATTGAATATCGGGTTGAAATCTACAAGTTGGTACACACTCTTAAAATTGTGCCAAGTCGCCAAAGCTAATGCAAGTATTACCTGCATTTAGCTTTGGCAACTTGGCGCCAATGAAGTGCAGCGGTCAACGTCTTGCTTTGGCGATTTGGCTGCGTTTTAAGAGTGTGTACCAACTTCTAGATTTCACCCGAATATCGGTTCAGTACCGTGTATGTTATTCTGTGTGTATCGTTTCTCAATGAATAAGCGAAGCCGCTGATATTTTTTAAGTTAAAAAATTTGCCCAGTACACGCTTGAAATGCCTCAGGCATTGTTTGTGGAAATTCTAGTTTTCGGAATTTTTAAAAAAACCTAGATTCCTAACATTCAATGAAAAAGCGAAACTACTAGTTTCCTTCTATGCTGAAAGCGAAGCCCCTGATGTTTTTCTAAGTTAAAAAAATTGCCCGCTACACGCTTAAAATGCCACAGGCATTGCGTGCTCAATCTCTCCTTTTCAGGTGACGCACGCGCAAGAGAACAATAGAAATCTCACTGCACTTCCAAAACAGTATTTGGCGAAGTCAAATGAAATTGCGCCAAGAAAAATTGGCGAGAAACAGGTGTGTACCGTAAACTCCAAGTTTACAACCGTTTTGACGGCGGCTCTCCTTTGTGGCTTTAGTAACGATCTTTACCATTGTAAATCTAATTCGAAATTTGTCGAGTTATCGCTTGAAAATATTGAAGGGTGACAAATATTTGGTGTTGTGCCTTGTTTTTGATTCTTACCGAATATTTTGTCGATACAAAAATATAGACTGATATGTTGTTTTCGTTGTGTTGAAATTTAGAAGTCGGTACACATTCTTAAAATGTCGCCAAGTTGCCAAAGATTATACAAGTATTACCTGCATTTAGATTTGGCGACAATGAAATGCAGCAGTCAGCGTCTTGCTTTGGCGATTTGGCAGCGTTTTAGGAGTGTGTATCAGTTTCTAGATTTCAACCGTTCTCTGTAAGGTAAAAGTAAGTGTCAGGCTTAAAAATACGATAAAGTCCTGTCGAAAAGTTTCCGACGTTCTTGCCAACCGTTCAAATGGTCGCCAACCGCAAGGTTTTAGTCGTGTTAAATCTAATACCAAACCTGATGAGTTGTCGATTTGAAAAAAAAATCAAGTTTGGCGGCCGTGTCAAGTTTTTAAGTTTCAAAAAAATTGTTATTTCTAGCTCCAACGATATGCCCTGTAGAGCGGAAAGAAAAAATATCGGTAGAGATTGCGCTATCGAGTTTTAAAAGAGTTAAAATAAAATTCCATATGCAATTAATTTACAAAAACTTTAAAAAACTTTCTCAAATAATAATTAATAGCAGACTGAAGTTAGAGTTTGAAACAGGAAAACAATTTTTTTTTTTTTGTCAAAGAAGCGGGAATCAAGTAGTTTCGTTAATGCATGGATAACAAGGATTTTGAAGATATTAGACGAAAATATATACTTTTCACTCATTCTGCCGGACTATAAAACTTTTGCTCCTTACATACGCTTCTTTTATAATCGCGGATACAAAGGAAAATTTATAAAACCGCAATTTTAGCAAAACATCAATAATTAAATAAAATATAATAAATATGTTATTCTGAAGATATATATGAAATTCTGCTAAACAAGCGTAAACTGAAAGATAAATGGGGAATACAGAAATGAAACCAAAATATTTCTATTTAAGTAAGAAAAATTGCGAAACTGGTCATTAATCACACGATCGAAAAATAAAATAAATAAATCGAATTTTACTTTAAAAAATTCATTAAAATATGTTTTTATTATTTGGAGATATCTTACTTAAAGAAAATTTTCTTCTTTAAATAATAGATTATTTGATATAAACTTTTAATTTTCAGTTTTCTCAAAATTCGTGTTATAGATATACAACTGACTTAACATGGATTATCTCTTAACAAATGGCAATTTTATTTCTACGGTATTTTTGCCTCTAATTTTAATAAATGTAAAAAAATATATATTATCTGTAACATTAGCTTTTATTGTAATAAAATGTAGTTCATTTTAATTTGCTGACCAGCGGCCAGTGCGTTTTTCGCCCCATTCTTTGAAATCAAATAATGAATTTTTTGTTTATTCGCTACTTTTTCTAATTCTATTTTTCCATTAATTTTTGTAGATTTACTTTTTAACTGCGATCTTAAACCCATTTTAACTATTTGTCCCTACTTCAAAATAATCTTTTTTCAGAGATTATGTTACCCATTTATGTGTTTTAATTAGCAGGTACTAATTTATTAGTGGGATTCTAGATAGACAAAATCCTGCCAAATCTTTGCGATAATTCTCCAAATCTTTGCGATGTTTTTTTCATTGGCACTAACGGAGTGTCGCCAACATTAAAGCTGACGACGTTTGGGGATCCGGTAACAGAAAATCACCATTTGGCTTAAACATGTACTTTATGCAGGAACTATATATAACTAATCAAGTCAGTTAAAGTGTAAAATAGATTTTTTATTTCATACTTTACATAGTTATTCTATGAAACAACTAGGTATTCCATAGAATAACTAATGATAGACCGTTAAAAGTGTAAAATAAACAATCTGTCAGTAAAACAAGTCCGTTTTTGTATAAATTACACACTGATTGCAAATAAGACATAACTGGTGCAAAATTAAAAGCTCTATAATACTGTCACAAAACAGTAATTTCGCTTTCTTGCCATATTAGTCCCATAGCTGGGAAGAGAGATTTACAGGAATACGTATTGGAAGGAAGTCAATGACACTCGACCTTGGCGAAAATTTGGCGACCGTTTAGGCAACTTGGCGACTTTGGGGACAAAATGAAGGTTCCAGAATATGGAGGAATTGTCTCGGTATCTCTATTAGGAACGAAGTCATGGACGAATTCCACTATAAACGCAGATTCCTTACATTCAATGAACTAGCGAAGCTACTATGTTCCGTCTCCCGCTGCTAGTGAAACCGTAGAATGTTTTCTAAAGTAAAAAAAAAAAAATGTGCTCGGTGCCCACTTTAGATCCCGCAGGCATCGAGAGCTCAATTTTCCCTGCTTCATGTGAGTATTTAAAAATAGTATATCCCTTACATTCAATGAGCTAACGAAGCTACTAGGTTCTGGCTCCCGCTGCTAGCGAAGCCGTAACAGGTTTTTTAAAGTTAAAAAAATTTCCCCTGTGCCCACTTTAAATGCCGCAGTCATCGCGAACTCAATTTTCCTTGCTTCATGTGAGTATTTTAAAAAACGCAGAATCCTTACATTCAATTAGATAGCGAAGCTACTAGGTACCGGCTCCCGCTGATAGCGAAGCCGTATGATCTTTTTTTAAAGTTTTAAAAATTTCCCTGTGCCCATTTCAGATGCCGCAGGCATAGCGAGCATAATTTTCCTTGCTTCATTTGAGTAATTAAAAAACACAGATTCCTCATTTTCAATGATATGATATAGATAAGCTACCATGTTCCGGCTCCCGTCACTAACGAAGTCGTAGGATGTTTCCTAAAAATAAAAAAAAATCCGGCGCCCACTTCAGATGCTGAAAATGCAAAGAACCAATTTAACTAACATGCGGGTTGAATCATGTCGGCTATTTTACACTTTAACGATGTACGGACCGTTATTCTATAGAATAATTTGTTAAAGTGTAAAATAAAAGTTTATTTTACACTTCAACTGAGTTGATAAGTTATTCTATAGAATAACTAGATATTCTATAGAATAACGGATTTCATACTTCAACGGTAACACACATACCATAATTCTCCAGACGCTTCTGGAGCCAAATTGGCGATCCAGCGCTCCAAGAAAATTTGTCAAGAATTAAAAAGGCGCCAAATGTTGTAAGAATAACAGAAAAGTGGGCAAAGTACAATGTTCACAATAGTAACCATCATAACGTTCACCTCAATTTGTGAATTGACACGATTTTATCTTGGTTGACTTGAACTATTTTGACGTTGATCTAAAAATCGTTCTAGATTTTCTGGATTTCTAAAAGCGTTCTCTGGATCGCTTAAGCCCATCTGTTTCATTTCTAACTGATCTCTTTTGAATAATTTTATCCAAAGTTTCATTATATTGTAAGAAATATTGTGAATTCATCTTAAACTCAGTTTTTTTTCTAGAAAAAGTTCTTTTACACCAGAACGAATATAGTAACAGGCTACGACTATGAAGTTATGCCTAACATGGCGGAGGCTAGCGGTTTCGTTTTGTAAACAAACCGATCGTTGCCATCGTTAAAAGAGAAATTAACTTCTTTTACCTCTTTTATGTTTCTTACATGCACCTTAGCGTTATATATATATAGATTTGTTACGTTTTTTGAGTTTCCGAGTTCATAGACAGACCGGCAGAGAGAAATAATTTTAAAACTGTTTTTTGGGGACTCGAGAAGTTTTTTTTAAAACGTGATGATCTATAAAAATCTTGAGGTTCAATTTTCAGACGATTACAATATTAATATTTCATATGACAGATAATAAAAGGAATGCGTGTATGAAAAATTCGAAAATAATTTTAATAAATTAAATAATTTAAATGATAAATATATTCAACATGAAAAAATATTTCAACATTGAAGTAATATGATACACACAAGAAAAATATATTATCACTTGTATTAATTACTTTCCACTATAAAACGTATAAATTCCACTTTGCGTGCAACGATGCTTTTGTAACTTCATTTTGCATATTTCAAACTAAACGTATTTTTACCTTATTCATGCGATTATTCGATTATAATTGGTTGTGATTAGAATTAATTGACCGGGTGAAAGAATTTATTAAATTATTGAAAAGGGTTCAAAGTCATAAAAAAAGAACTTTTTCAATCACAATTTTTCGGAACTCAAATCATAAAAGATGAGCGATTTTTGAATAATAGTTCCATGTACCAAGTGCAAAATATCATATTTGTAGTGTATAGCATTTGAATCATAGTTACATCTACCGAGTGTAACGTAATAATTTATAATGTTAAGTATTCGAATTATAGTTCCATGTACCAAGTGTAGAGTGTCAAATTTATAATGCAAAATATTCGAATTATAGTTACATCTACCAAGTGTAAAGTAATAATTTATAGTGTTAAGTATTCGAACTATGATTCCATGTATCAAGTGTGGAGTATCAAATTTATAATGCAAAATATTCGAATTATAGTTACATCTACCAAGTGTAAATTAACTAATTTATAGTGTTAATTATTCAAATTATAGTTCAATCTACCAAGCGAACCATTTACCAATATCATTTAAACTGAAGTTCAATTTATATATTTTCTTTTTTCGCCCATATCCGCTCATTCTACCACTTAAAGTTTCGTACATGTTGGTGAATTAGCCTTGAGATTCTTAAAAAGAAATCCAAAACTGCAGATCAAGCATTTGCTGATGATTCATGCCAAGGTTTATCAGCGTATTTCCCCGTCTTACAGTTTCATTCCTTTAAATATCTCAATAAAAATTTGATACAACGCATGTTTTTTCACGTGCTAGCCTTAGAGCCAAGCATGACTCTCATATGAAATAAAAAAATATATATATCCTGAAATTTTACACTTCATTTACTTTAAAACCGGAAGTGAGAAAAAGGTCTGCCAAATAAGGAAGTCCATATCTTTCTTCCATTTTCTTAAAGTCATTTGGGCATGATAAGTGTTCAACCTTCAAAATGATTTGCAGCGTCTATAAAAATAGAGCGGAAATGGATTTAAAATTACATGATAATATGGATCTTTCACAATTTATAATTTTATGAGACTGGATCGAATATGCTTTCATTCGAGATTCAATCAAACTAATTTTTACACGCTTTTATTTAACGCAAATTCTTTCATATTTAATGAGATGGGATTTCGTAAACGATTTTTCATGCACTTCCTGATGTTCTGCAATTTTCTACAGTTCTTATGACAATACAATATTTTTGTTTACGAATTTTTTAGCTCATTATGACAATACAATATTTTTGGATACGAATGTTTTAGCTCCTTATGACAATACAATATTTTTGGATACACATTTTTAGTTCCTTATGAAAATACAATATTTTAATATCTGCAGAATTTAAATAGCATATAATCGATTAATTCTAACTAAATTTTGATTCTATAAGAGAGGTGCCATCTGGAAGTGAATTTGAGAGAAAGCTGAGTGCAAGATTTCGTCTATATATTTAAAATAATTGGCAAAACCAGAGGGCCAATCCCCTAGCTCCAAAGACCGATTTCGGCAATTTCTATTTCATATGGAAGCTTATGACCCCTAGATATTGTCATCAATGGTCGTCTACCACCCACCAACCTCCATTTTCAAGATCGCAAAATAAAATTTTGGCTGAGTCTCTCAGCCTCTACAACCGCTACAAGCATAGCCACAGGCTATTTATATTTCGGGCGAAGAGCTAGTCGCCGAAGGCGGCTAGTAATAAATATAATTATGAGTTATGAAACATATTTAAGACTAAACAGGCTGAAATAATCATTGATAGAAATAAAAATTTATAAGGCACGTATTTTATTAGCATACGAAAAAAAATATCAAAAATCAAAACAAAAATAATGAGGCCCTGGAATTGATTGATTGAAACTCGAATGGAAGGATATTCAATTCAGTCTCATGAAGTCACAATGAGTGCCAAGAGAACGAAAAATTTTAAACATTAATCAGAAATTGAAATATATTATGGATGCGATTTAACTGCAATTAATCCACAGTATTTGCTGTAGCGCTGCGCACTTTTGCGGTTTTTGGTTTGATATTCAGTAGTATCGGCGAATGAGTGGAAAAAGTGGGGGGGGGGCAAAAAAGATATAGATACCTAAAAGTATCCCGAGTATAGGTTGTAGAGAGTAAAGTCTAAAAATTTAGTTACAAAATTAGTTAGCTTTCCCGTACACTATTGTTTTTTGTAATAATTCATAGTTTTAGGCAGCTAAAATAAAATAAAAGTTTCATTTTTTGACGTAGACTTACGTCTCTCCATAGTGGTGTAATGGTGTGTCGGGAAAGGAAAAAATGATGACGCTTTTCGCGATGAAGTTAAACGCTTATAACTCCGCAACCAAACAACATAGAGAATTGGTTTCAGTTCAATTTAACAGAGAAAGGTAGACATTGAAGATTGCAAAACTAATTTTAGAATTTGGAATTACGGTTTAGTCATAGTCGAGCTGCAAAGTTGGTGAAAATCACGAAACATTTTGATGACGTCACAGCGACCGATGCGCGAATATTTCTCAAGAATTGTTGAATTACGCCGAATTCCGTGGTAATGTTAAATGCTTATAGCTCCGCAACCAAATAACATAGAGAGTTTGTTTTAGTTTCATTTAACAGAGAAGGGTAGACATAGAAGATTGCAAAAATAATTTTAGAATTTGTAAGTACGGTTTAGTCACAGTTGAGTTGCAAAGTTGGTGAAAATCACGAAGAATTTTACATAGAGCCACATAGGCTAATAGTCACTATAGACTATAGAGCTAATAGTCTCATAGAGTAAGTACTTTACATACTTTAGTCACAGTTGAGTAGTCTACGCCCTACAATCTCAGCGGCCGTTTCGAAGAGACAGCCTCCCGTCGATTTCTTTTTTTTTTGCTAAAAGCGAGAGGGTGACTGCTCTCCCGCACCCTCGAGCTGTTGCCACTGATATACATAAGTTTGATACAAAAATTTTCTAATTTTCATTACGATAATAAACGTGTCTATTATTATTTTATTATGTCTATCATTATTTATAAAATTATTTAAAAAAATTTCATTCTAATTAAAACTTATTTTCTAAAAACTCTGCCAGTGTGCAAGGAAAGAACAAGAGGTGATGCCAAAAGAAAAGTCACGAATGTCCTCTCCTCACTCTTTTCGAATGCATTTGCATAAGAATGTCACAAATATCGTGTGATCAAAATTTATTGTTCCTATGCGTTCTGCAACCAAAAGTTATCGATTGGAATCACTAAAATAATCCTAAAAATTCTTAATTATTTTTTTCGGTACTGGTTTTTTACTATTGTCTTGCTTATTTTATAACTAGAAAAATCACCTGTCACGGTATGACGAATGCAAATTGCCTCTTCATTCGAGAGTTTTCCCGTCAAATTTGACGTGTTTAAATAGATATATATGCGAGAGAAATGTTTAACATTGATTCAAAACAAATAAAAGAAACATGTTTTATGAAAGGAAAAAATATATTTTTTATTTACATATTATTTACCTATTTATTTATTCAAAAAACCTCTTGTTCTAAAAGAAATCTAGAAAATCTAATAGATATAATCTAGATAGATAAAAAATCTAGTTTCAACAATCTAGTTAGAACAAAGCATTTCTCTGCTTGTCAAACGTTTCCAAAAAAATACAATCAAATTATATCATCACGATTGCAATAAATAATGAGATGCATCGTGGCGTCCAAACTATATCACGCGCATGATGTACCACTGATGCAATTTACTACTTTCTATTGAAAAACTGAAATTAATTTGAAATATATGATTAATATAATTTAAAATTTCTCGGGAACTATCGATCATAACGAGATAAATTTTATATCAATAGATAGAAAATTTTATTTCCCTCTTTTAGAACTATTAAATTTGAAATCGGAACGACAATTACTCTTTTAAATTTAAAATGACTAAAATTTAGGTCCTCTAACAATGAAATAACTCTGTTTAACGTCTCGCAGTGCTGTGGCTCGAGTTTTATTGGTGGTGACATAGGAGCGTTACCGAGAGATCTGGGCTATTATGTTAGAAATTTTGATTTCACCCAGGAGTAATTTTGAAAACTCTTGTATGAAGAAAACTAATTCTACTCCATTTTAGAATTCAATACATAATCTATTCAATGAGGCCTTTTTCATTGCAGTGCTATTTTTTCTTTGTGTCTCCTAATTTTTTAAGTCTTATTTTTAAGTAGCCGCTTATTCTCCGGGAAATCTGATAGTGTTTAATTTTAATTCTGTACGTTCCCTTAGTAAAGTAATTTGAAACTACAAATTGTGATAGACATTTAATCCGTTTTACTTTAGTAGCAATGCACTTTTTCTATTCACTGTCTACACGAATGTCTCTAATGGAGTCAGGTAACTACGCGTCATCCAGCATTTCATTGCCCGCTGTCTGCGCCAATTTCACTTACTTATCCTCTGCAAAATATGCATTTGATTTAAACATAACATTTAAATACTACAACAGTATGATAGCTGATATCGTCGCTTAACAAGCAACACCACCTATCTCAATTTTTTGAAATTTCAAAGAGGAAGAAAATACTCAATTTTTCACAAACAGTAGTGGATATTTTTGAATTTCTTTTCACATCTCGTAGGACAATGTGGTCTCATGTTTATATCAGATGTTAAAAAAATCCAGAAATATTCGTTTATTGTTCGCGAAAAATTGAGTATTTTCTTCCTTTTTGAAATTCCAAAGAAGAAGAAAGTACTGAATTTTTCACAAACAGTAATGGATATTTTTGAATTTCTTTTCACATCTTGTAGGAAAACGTGGTCTCATGTTTATATCATATGTTAAAAAAAATCATCCAGAAATATTCGTTATTGTTCGCGAAAAATTGAGTATTTTCTTCCTCTTTGAAATTTCAAAAATTTGAGATAGGTGATATTGCTTGTTAAGCGACGATGTGAAACATGCCGATAAAAAGAAATAAAGATTAGCATCCATAATTGCGAAGCTTACCGTATATATTTCCTGACATATTTAATATCTTAAAGGACATTGTTCGCTGATTTCATAAAATAATTGATGAAATAAAAAAAATTATTACGGAATTATCTTAGCATTCAACAACGGGAGAGAAACACACAATTAAATATTTGCATAAACGATGAAAACTGTTTGAATTTTATCCTATCAATGAAAAGTATTGTTGAAAATTTTGCATGAAAATATTTTTGAGAATTTTTTAAAATTTTAGAATTAGAGGACAACTAAATTGATAACATTGAAAAGACAATTTTTTGAATTTTAAGGTGGTGTAAAAATTAATAAATTATTTTTGCACAATAGTATTTTCGATAGTTATCCCCAAAAAAATTTACTTGCGTTTTAAACAACTAAAATTCTAAATTAAAATTTCAAAAAAGTCGCACCGAGGAATATATTACCGCCCTCAAAAGTACATTCGTGCAAAATCTGATGTCAACGGTCTGATCAGGAGAACGTAAAGACACACAGACACATTCGCTTCTATTATTAGTAGAGATTATAGCCAAGCAAACTTTCAGGCAGGTAAATATTTTTGACGTAGACTTACGTCTCTCCATAGTGGTCTAATGGTGTGTCGGGAAAGGAAAAAATTATGACTCTTTTAGCGATAAAGTTAAACGCGTGTAGCTCCGTAACCAATTAACATAGAGAGTTGGTTTTAGTTTCATTTAGCAGAAAAAGGTAGACATTGAAGATTGCAAAAAGAAATTTAGAATTTGGAATTACGGTTTAGTCACAGCCGAGTTGCAAATTTGGTGAAAATCACGAAGAATTTTACATAAATAGAGTCACATATTCACACTAGACTAATAGTCCTATAGACTATAGAGTTAATAGTCACATAGAGCTACTTCAGTCACAGAAAGTCACAGTTGAGTAAGATAAGTAAGTCTACGCCCCTCAATCCCAGCGGTCGTTCTACCGACTTTTTTTCTTTTTTTTTTGGTGGTCAGAGTGTTGGTGCTTGCTCATGTTAATAAAACACAGTAACTAAAATGGTGCGCATCATTTACTTTAGACCAGTGTTTCTTAACTTTTTTGTGCCATGCCCCATCTAAACCTTTATAAAATTTTTATTCCCCCTATGTAACATACACGTAATTTTTATTATTCAAAAATTGTATGTTCACTGAAGAAACCTAAATGATAGGTTTTAGGAAGAAATCACTAGAAATACTGTTGAGAACCACTGTAAGTAAATTTTCAAAACATACAATGGAGAACGGAAATTCAAGGACGAATTCCTTTTTTCTGAGAAGGCTACGAGGATTAAAAACTTTTTTTACACATATATTTTTGAAAACTGGTCAGTGAGTAGATCCTGAAGAAAAATATGCCGCTTCTATCCGACAGTTTATACGTATTAGTTAAAACACAACAGGCGGTTAGATTTGAACTCTGGACGAGTCCATTTTCGAAATGCCTACCTTAACAATCAAATTACCCCCCGTGGTGCGTGGGCCCCACGTTGGGAAACACTGCCTTAGATGTATACGGTAATGCCCGTTTTAATAAATGCAATAATTAAAATTACATAATTCCAGTTAATAAGAACATCAAAGAGCCAGTTAAATTCCTATCAAATGTGGCGCCCATTTAAATAAATGCAATAATTAAAATTGCATAGAAAATACCAGTTAATAAGAACATCAAAGAGCCAGTTAAATTCTTATCTAATGTAGACCTTCTAATGTGAGGCGTTGGTAATTCAGTGCGAGAAATCGAGTACTTAACACTTACCGTTGACACATTTTGTCCGAAATTTAGTACTTGTGAAAGATTTCGGTACAAGAAGAAAATGACAAATAACATTCATCCAGCTTTTTATGTCTTTGAGTTATGGTGTTCAACACAGGCGAGCAGACGACAAGACACACAGCTGTAATTTCAAACCAGCGGGAATGGTTTTCCCTAAACTTTCTCGTATACTTCTCAAAAATTTGTCATTTCCCCTCCCCCTGCGTGGATAAAGAATTCGAACCTACTGTAATCCAGAATCCAATGACTATTAGAAGGTTTTTCATTGTAGATTATAGTGATAGTAAAATATTTAGGTAAAGAATCAAATTCGAAGAGATGCGTACCGATTAAAACGCATCTATCACACACTGCTAGGTTCCACTCTTGTCGGCTCAAGGACAAAGAGACTTAATTCGCTCAATTGCCTCGGGGTGCACAGAGATTGCTACCAGTACGCATGCGCATGGAGAATCGGATTAGGAAAATTAATTATGCAATTTGAACGCAATTTTTTAACCGACTGACAAAAAATTGGAAACAAATCTGCCATTAAGGTTAGAAGGCCACATACCAAATTTCATTTACCTAAGTAATTTTGTTAAGAAGTTATTGCGATTAAAAATGTGCCATTAAACACACCGACAGACAGTCAACCCTTCGACGGATTTCGTCCAAACTTTGATACGGATCTACATTCATGATGATAAAACTTTGTACCAAATCTTTTCCACTATATCTTCAAGTTTTTGAGTTATAGTGTTCAAATGAACGCGGACAGACAAACAGACAGACTTCCCATAGACGGATTTTGTCCAAAAATTTGACAGAAGCGTAAAAATTATGTGTAAAGATCACATACCAAATTTCATCCCTTTATCTTTTATAGTTTTTGAGTTATCGTGTTCACAGACAGACACACACACAGACAGACAGACATAATTCCAAAATTGTGTTTTTCGGACTCAGGGAGGTCTAAAACGTGGAGATTCGTCAAAATCACGAGTTCGAATTTTTGGACGATTACAATACTTTCTCTTTGTATACTTCGTATACGAGAAAGTAAAAAGTCTTTTTCCAACCAAAGGAAGCTTAAAACGTCGATTCCCACAAAATCTTCAGATTGAATTTTTCGACGATCGTGTGATGATTTCTCACGCTAAATCACCACAATATCCTGCTACTTCGTATAAAAGAAAAATAGAAACTGAAATGGTCCCATTTTTTCATAGGATTAATAGTATTCAGAAGTTTTAACAAAAGCTCTAAGAACATTTTTTAATGCAAAAGTACCAGAATATTTTTGAAAGTTTCTGAAATAAATTTCTCCGAACTGGAGAAAAAAGTCGGCTTAATTTTGCATATGGCATTGACTATTTTGATGTGATCTTTTCCAACAGTATCTCTTACTGTTGAAATATTAACTAAAAAGCAACGCACAATCTCCTCTTGGTTGATGAATGCGAACATGAGTCTCAGAGCAAGTTTCTGGCTCATTGATTTCGGAATTTAAGGCCAATAATCTAGTATTAATCCACTATAAACTATATTATATACACCTTTCTTGTTTGACTTACAACTTCCTCAGAACTTTCACTTTTGAAAAGGCTACATGGACATGTCAGTAGGTAAATATAGCTTTTGATATGTACTATCCGAGTCTTCGAAGCGTTTGTCTCATAGACTTAGTGTTAGTCATTGCAAAACTAACTATCAGTGGACACGTCGTCTGGTCATTTGGTAAGGTCTGATGGGGCGAGGTTAATTCGTGGTATGGCAGCAGTTTTTCCATAATCAATTAACACGTTCAAGGACCAGCGGAAAGAGAAAGAAGCGCTTCCCCAGGCCCGCGCGCTCCGGCTATTTTTCCGTTAAGCCTAATTTCATTTAAAAATTCATACAAAATCATTGCTGCAAGTAAATACGCTGAAATTTACTATTTATTATCATGGATAGTATATCCGAATATAATGTAATAAAAGTTTCATGATATTCTTTAAAAAACAACAATTGAACTAAAATAAAATTTACCCCAAAAATACAAAATACTATCTAGCGAACTGCAAACGATAATTTCTACTCCACCGCTAACCAATAAACATTCAATCTTTTCAACATGCCATCAAAATATTCAAAAAAATCCCGCGTAAAATAAATCATAGCTCTTGAATTGCGCGTTCCTCTCCAAAGAACCGGACACGCGCAGTTGTTTACATAATCAGATGACAAAAAGAAAAACCAGGAACCGAAAGTGCATACTGAAGGTGACGTTAAAAGTGCCGCATCCAGTGCCGTTAAAAAATTCAAATAAAACGTTCAAGTTGCGATCATATATATGTGATGATGGGCTGTAGGGCACGGAAAGAGTGATCACATATATGAGACAATGGTCCTGAACGGGTTAACCGAGCAGTGACTGTGTATTCATGAAGCTGCGTGATGAACATTCTGGTCCATTGATTGAGCCCTATTTAGTATTTAAATTTCTGATGAACATAATCGGTTTTTTCCTTAAAAATTAATTTCTTTTTTGGCAAGGCTGATGGGCTTAAAATATTTAAGAATTCCAGAGACGCGCACAAACACACACAAACTCTGAGTATTCATGAGGATAAGTAACGACCATTCTTGACCCATTGATTAAGCCCTATTCAGAGATTAAATTTAATAGTAGGAGTTTTAATAGTAATGTTTTTTTCGTCAAAATTTATTCATGTTTTGGGTTAGTCTGGTCCCCCTCTACAATGGTTTGCACAATTATTTCGTTGGTCGGGCATAGTATGGCTGTGTTGATAAAGTCGTTAACGTTGGTAGTATAATCTAATTGGCATTGTTTAAAATTTTTCATTCAATTTAAATTTTAAGCCAACATCGTGTTTTAACGTAAATTGAGTATGCTATGTCAGAAATTACTAATATAATAACCCAGATCTTTGTCTCGCGCCATAGCACTGCGAGACGTTAAACAGCATGATTTCATTGTTAGAGAACCTAAATTTCAGTAATTTTAAATTTAAAAGAGTAATTGACGTTCTAATATCGAATTTAATAGCCCTAAAATAATGAAATAAAATTTTCTATCGATTGATATAAAATTTATCTCGCTATGATCAATAGTTCTCGAGAAATTTTAAATTATATTAATCATATATTTCAAATTAATTTCCGTTTTTTAATAGAAAGTAGTAAATTATGTCAGTAGTATATCATGTGCGTGATATAGTTTGGACACCACGATGCATTTATTTTATTTTATGTATTTTCAATCAATGTTAAACATTTCACTCGTATGTATATCTATTAAAACACGTCAAATTTGATGGAAAATCTCTCGAATGAAGAGGCATTTTGCACCCCTCATACCATGACGGGTGATTTTTCTAGTTAGTACTAATTCCTATTCGGTGTGACCTTATTCATATTACTTGAGAAAATAGGATGTTGGCAACAGAAATAATATATGACATCGTGACGACTGTACTCTCTTAAAAGAAATATCATCTCCAGTTACATATGCATATAAATAATTATGTTATAATAATTATGTTACAATAATTATCCAGTTACCATGCATATAAATAATTTTCGTTTGGTTAATATTTAACACAACTATAAGAAGAAATTATACAGTTTGCAAATATTATTTTGTTTAAAATTTCAGA
>BGPR01001670.1:64019-230839 GCA_013235015.1 Araneus ventricosus | reverse complement strand
TCATTTACTTCGTTCAGTTACGTATTGCTAATGTCTCTCATGGGACAGACTTGGCTAGAAAGTGGAAAGGGGAATTTTATTTACACGGCTCCTAACATTTCTTTAAGACCGCTACTAGGGTAAGAGCCCGGAGGTACACACGGGAAACTGGATGCAGCAATTGAATACTGAGTCTAAGAAATTTAACACAAAATCTACGTAACTGACATCACCGATCCCTGCATTCTTGGCTGGATTTTCTACAAAATTTAACTTCACTTGGTGGACCTGGAGAAGGAGCAGAGATTCGGACAGGAGGAGAGGAACTTCCTTTGTTTTCAGCCACATGCAGAGATTCAAAAGTTATGCTCTGTATTGGCTAAAGAGAAAACTAGTATACCAACAAGATCAGAATATCTTACCCAGAAGTCCAGAAGCTTCTGGAAAATTCAGATACATACGTAACAGACTTCGCCAGTTTCCAGAAAGGAGGTGTCCTTGTGGCCCTCGTAGATTTAAACCAGCGGGGTAGCTCCCTAAACTTCTCGTATACTTCCCCAAAGGTGCTGTTTCCCCTCCCACCGCGTGGATAAATTAAGACCACATACCAAATTTCAATTATCTAACGTAAGTTTACTAAAAGATTTGCACACATCTAAGCAGCCTTTTAGCTTGCCAGCAATATCTCTCCGATCTGATTACAAATTTACTACCAGTAGTTGTAGTTGAAAATATCATGCATTGAGTGCTTAAGAAATTAAAAAAAAAGCATGAAAAACAGAACTGATGAATCAATTGACACTAATTTTGGTTTGTCACTTTATAACTTTACTTTTAACAACTACTCTCGTTCTGTCAGAGTAAAAATAATGCAAAATCCACTCAGAAAAAAAATGCATTACGAAATATACGAAATAAACTAACCGCAAAATCAAATGTACAACTCTTGTTGAAAGAAAATGTTCGGCGTGAAAAGAAAAATTAAAAGAAAACACTCCATAATTAGTCACTTTTTATTAGAAGAATTTGGCGATGAGCCAAGATAGACCGGTATTACAGGAACAGCAGTGAAAACGCGAGCCTTTCTTTTTTGCTTGCTTCGTACAGTAGCGAAGGAAATCAAATATGCAAAGTAAACCAGTTGACGGACTTGGCCAAAATTTTGTACGGACCACCATTAAAGCGATAAAACTTTGTAATAAATTTTTATCATCTAGCTATTCAAGTTTTTGAGTTATAGTGTTCGCATGACTTCCGGACATACAGACAGACTTCCTGTTGACGAATTTTGTCCAAAATTTGATAGAAACCTACAAATTATGTTTAAGACCACAGCACCAAATTTCATCCCCGTAGCTCTAATAGTTTTCGAGTTATCGTGTTCACAGACAGACACACAGACATGATTCGAGAATTGTGTTTTTCCGGAATCAGGAGGAATCTAAAACGTGGAGATTCGTCAAAATCTCGAGTTCAATTTTTTGACAATTACAATACTTTCTCTTTGTATACTTCGTATACGAGAGAAAGTAAAAAAAACCATTCCCGTTCGAGTTCTGAATTTGGACCATAAACCCAAGACCATCGACAAAGGAGCTATTGTGCGACGTGTGAGCCAGTGGTGGATATCGTACTCGTCTCAAGAATTTTCGAATCACTACGTCTCCGTCAATCTTGGAAGAGAATCTTGGAAAGGGCTTAATTAAGAACAACGAACAGCAGTGAAGGAATTGCTACAAGAATTTCCAGAACTTGTTTTCTACTAGTGACTCTGATGACCGGCCGCTGCAATATGAATCAGCATAGAATTAGTACAGGTAATCATCCGCAATCCAAGCAATATCCAAGACGTTTGCCTCTTGCAAGAAAAGAGGAAGCGGGCAACAATTAAAGAGATGGTGGATGGAATGTAGAAGAATCGTCAGGACCTTAGGCTTCGCCTATTGTGCTTGTTAAGAAGAAAAGATGGGTCGACACGTTTCTAATGTTATTTGTCTACAAGGAAGTTAAACGAATTACGATAAAAGGTTAGTTATCCTCTACCGGATGGAGCGACACCTGTAAGCTTTGAACGGAAGCCAATGGTTCTCGACATTAGACTTGAAAAGTGGATACTGGCAGTCGAGATCAACCTGAATAAAGAAAAGACAGCCTTCACCACCGGGACAAGGACTCTGGCAATTTAAGGTAATGCTGCAAATTTCGGACTTTGTAACGCCCCTTCCACATTCAGACGATTAATGGAGACAGTATTGCGCGGACTTGTCATCAAGATAAACTAAAGCGATTTTGAAGCCTGCTTAGTTTATCTTGATGACAATATAGTAGACGAACATTTCAAGAACATCTTAATAATATTCGTAAAGTATTCCAGAGACTGCGAAGCTAACCTCAAGCTAAGTCCAAAGAAATGCAGATTCTTCCGAAAGAGTTTCTTATCTTGAACACATAATTTCAGCAGACGGAGTTAAAAACCGACCCAGAAAAGACTAAGGCAGTGAACCCAGTTAGCCTCGTCAGAGACAGTACACGATCTCCGAAGTTTCTGGACTTTACCGATTACCGTCGTTTTTTGTAAGGAATTTCTCTGCAATAGCAAGACCCCACCATGAAGCAACTGAAGTTAGATCAAACTTTAATTGGACTGAAGAATGCAGAAATCTTTCAATGATACAAAACAGGCTTTAATAACGTCCCCTGTCTTGACCTATCCCCGGACTGACAAGGAATTTATCTTGGATACGGATGACTGCTAGTAATGAGGGAATAGGGCAAATTATATATCAGAAGATTGGAAACGAAGAGTATTGTCATCCTTTACTTCAGTAAGAGCTTGGGTAAGCCAGAAAGAAATTATTGTGTCACGCGTAAAGAATTACCTTCATCATTAGAATCATAAGAACATTTCCATCACTACCTCTATGGACGTAAATTTCTTCTCCGGACTGATCATGCATTATAGATGGCTTTTGATTTTAGGGAACCGGAAGGCCAGATAACTCGCTGGATCAAAGAAGACTGCAAGAATATGACTTCGAAATCCAGCACCGCAAGGGAACCTCTCACGGAAATGCAGATGCGCTCTCTCGAGACCCTGTAAGAGGGTGCAAACATTGCACGGATATAGGAAAAGTTCGGAATGGAAACGGACATTTTTTTTTTTTTTTTTCAAGTGAAGTTTTCTTCAACTGAGGGATGCCTGGTCTTCAGGATTAGGTTCAAGGCACAATAGAAGATCTGCTATTAGGCCAATTCTGGAGGAAATTCAGAAGATCGACCATCTTGGCAAGAAATCGCTCGGAAAGGCCTTGCAACAAAACGATATTGGGCTCTTTGGGAC
Source organism: Araneus ventricosus (assembly GCA_013235015.1). NCBI lineage: Eukaryota > Metazoa > Arthropoda > Arachnida > Araneae > Araneidae > Araneus > Araneus ventricosus. Next base: position 227,520 of record BGPR01001670.1, on the reverse strand, counting down.
TCCTTACACCTTAAGGATGGTGTTTTATATCGTAAGTGGAGTGACGATGGAGTTCTTGTCGCTGGCAACTAATTCTCCCGAAAGCAGAATTCAAGTTCTGCAGAGACTCATGACAGCGCAAGTGGAGGGCCATTTTGGAGTTATAGAAACTTTGAGCAAAACCCGAGCGAATTCTATTGGGATAGACTTCGCGCCGACGTCGAAAATGAATTGCAGAGAATGCCACGCGCGGGCGAAAAAAGGACCCAAAAGCAAGAACTAAAGGCCGTTTACAGCGCTATAATGTGGGCGCACCTTTCGAAGAATGGCTTTGGATATTTTGGACCTCTTCCTGTGACAAAGGGCAATCGGTATGTACTGTATTGATGGACTATTTTACCAAACGGCCAGAGGCAGTGGCGAATCAGGGAGGGAGCTATCAGGCTGCAGCCCCCCCCAGAGCTGACAAAATTCTTGATTTAATTTAAATCACTTCAACTGTTTGATCTTATTTTTCATTTAACCGCTTCCCTTACAAATTTTTTTTTTGAAAAAAATTGCAAAAAATCATCATCACATTTTTTATTTTATTAATTAAATACAAGGAAACAAGCAAAACAAAATATGTTGATTTTAAGTTGAATTTTTTTGATTTTTTACAGGTGTAAGCATTTAGTTTTTAACATTATTTTACTAGCTTGAGTTATCTCGGGCAAAGTGAAAAAAGTTAAATATTAGTCTTTGTATGAAATGGATTTTTTGAAACAAGGGACAACACAAAGTAATACCTGACATTCTGTACACTGGTATCTGGTCTCTTTTCTTACTGGATTACCTCTGGAATCTCTTTTGCAGAGACATAGTACACTATCACGTTGGATTTGATTTTTTTTTCAGTTGCAGGGAACAACATCAGGAGAAAATGCCTTGAGGTTAACCTGAGTGGTGAAGGTCTAGTGTAGGTCTCCTGATCCTTTATCTTGCATCATCGCCATTATTTTTACTTTTTCCAAAGCAACTATCCTTCTTTATACATTACTAATCCACAAGCCGACGTACACTATACAATGGGGAAACACGTGACCAGTCCCGCCAAAAGAACCGCGAAACCAATACTAAAACTTGGCAAACTGCCAATGAAATGAAAATTTCCTTTCATTTCCTCCAGGCCGAGAGTAAAACCGTGATAAAACAAATCCGTACTGGTAAATTCTGCTGCTTTGCTTGAGTTTTCTGGGATAATAATTAACTGCAATATATACGAACCAGGAATAACTCAGGATAATCAAGACAAACGGTTAAAAGAATAGTAATAAAATCGTGACAACATTGCTTTCTGTATCTATAAGCAGGCTAAAATTTTCCCTACTTTTTCTAGTCATTCCATTCACTTGTAGTTGACGGTCGAAATATTTTTAAAGGCCAGTTTTCTATTGTATTTTTTAATAAATTATCGAAAGTATTGTAGTGTTCTTGTTCTTATTGGCTTTGTAGAGGAAAGCCTTAAAGTTAAAGTGTTTTGATTTACATAAAGCCAAGTGAGGGGTTTGTACTCGTCACTATGATAACAAAATTTTATGACCCTCAGCTCCCCCCCAGTCGAATCCTGGATTCTTGCTACACAGGAGGCAATCCCATTCCAGAGTCAGGAAGCCCTCGACTGGGCTGAAGAACTTGTTCGAGCATGGATTTCGCGGTATAGGTACCCATGATAATTACATTCTGACTCAAGGTACAATTTAATCTCCGCTCTCTTTACTGAGCTCTGCAAACTTTTAGAATTTGAAGACCTCTACTAGGCTTAGTTGACATCCTGAGTCCATGTAGCTGGTTACGAGAGGTTTTAATTGAACGATTTTAAACCATCTATCTTTATTTGTATCGAAGAATCAGACTGGACTGGGATACACATTTACCACTCTTTCTCTTGGCCTATAGAGGGTCTGAGCCGAAAGTACAGAAGAACTGGGAAGAACCCTTATACATTCGTCAAAACTGAATGATGCCATCTACCGAGTTAGGTCACCTAACTGCCAAGCCGAAGTATTCACTTAATCGGCTAATCCCCCTACCATACTGATCACAGTTCGATGTAATGAGACTGCCGGGGCGTTGGGCCACTTTGAAGAAGGTAAGATGTTACAAGTACTTGGGAAGATCGCTTCCTAGCAATGAGATCTATGGTTGGGAAGAGAGTTTTACAAGGTTAGCTGGTAAGGTGACCGTCTGATAGACAGTTATAGCACCCTGACTACGAAAGCGACCATTTTGGCGATTTTAGGCCTAGACATGATCAGATGATTCCTGCGTAAAGCAACCCTTTTCTCGATATTTCTACTGGGAAAGGAATACACGAGAAAACACCATGTAGATCACAACGGCTTCGAGAATATTTAAGGACGTGGCAGATGGAGCTGGAGGTCTTTTACTCGACTGGATCGTCCTTGGTTAGCAGAATGCCTTGAGTTCACCCGAGTGCTGCGAAGAGTGCTGAGCTGAGCGCTATTGGAAGGTGCAAAGTATGGTCTATTAGCTTATTCAGTTGTTCACTGTTGTAGCATGTTAGATGACAAAAGCAGAACCTGTATTACCTGCGGAATTGTTGTTCTACTATATCGGTATTAGTGTGAAGAACTATTGTTTCCTGTACCTGTTACGTGTGTTTTCCTGGACATTTGTAAATAAATCTTGCATTTCCATTATCCTGCGTGTTGACTGTTTACACATACACCCTACAGTAAGACATTTTGGACATTATACAGTAATGGTGTACACAGGCGCTCCCGTGAATCAGGACTTCAACAAATGAAAAAACCGCCACAATGATATGAAAAGTTTTGAAAACAAAATAAAAAACAAAAGATATACTTATTATTTCTCCGCTTATTTTTCTTTTTTGCATAATGAGGGAGGGAATAAATACGGCTGTTTTTTTTTCATGGAGTAGCATAAGGCGAAAGAAGGCACTGCGTGCCTTTTCACTTTCGGCATTAGAGAAATCTCTGTTCCCATCAAGAAATAAATTATCTAAATTCAAGAAATAAATATTTTAACGTTTTGTTTTGAAATCAGAGAAAAGAATATTCATTTACTACCAAAAAAATTTGAAACATGATACTTCTTAGAAAATTGGATGCAAAGAGTTTCTAAGAATTCTGGAAAATTTTATTTTGAAAAGTGACAATTTTTAAAAAAATTCTCAAAATTCAGTAAATTACGTTAGAACATACAAAAGCTAATCTATATAGGGAAATACGCGCAATCTTTCCGAAGTAGTGTATATATTTTTTGTCATTACAATTATTCGAAACCATCTTATTGAGAAATAGTGTGAAAAATAATCACCAAAACAACACAAAACATTAAATAAAAATATTTTCTGATTAAATTTTTTAAAATTTCGGCTTGCAGTACATTGATCACCATTACGACTTCACCTGATGTGCCAAATTTCATAGTCTGTAAAGTGCGATAGGATCTGTCTGGCCATCGCAGACACACACTGCACACACAATACGTGCCTTTATAGAGTATAGATTAGCTAGTAGTACGCGCAATTTTGGCGTTCCCTGTGGAATCAGGAAAACCAAAAGTGATTGAAAAAGTGACATAATGGACGAAAAGTTTTTGAAAACAAAGAAGAAAAGTACACATTATTATATTCCCTTATTTCTCTTTGCAATGACGTCATCTGCGCGAAGAAGGTACGTCAAAAATGCATGTGGGATGGTCCGGAGAATCTCTCGCTGTTAAATCGCGCTACGAAAAAACTGTTTTGAACCGATCAGGAAAATTAATTTTAAAAAAACGAAAAGATATTTTAATAGTTCTTGTTTTAAATCGACATAAACGGCCATTTGTAGGCTGAAAAAAAACTAGAAAAAGATGTTAGAACGTCGATGCGATAATTTAAAGAAATCTTTATTAAAATTCATAAAAGGACTATTTTCAAATTTTTTCAAAATTGTAAATTACGTTGAAATTCAAAACTAACTTCATTAGAACGGAAATCGTATGCTCTTTCCGATGGTGTATATATTTTATCGTAAACTTATTCGTGACTATTCTATTGAGAAATTAGTGCGAAAAATCAACCAAAACAATACAAAATATTAAATAAAAAAAATTTAGATTAAAATTTAAAATTTCGCTGAGGTGCATTCAGTCACCATTACGACTACCTGCAAATTTCATGTGCTGTAAGGCAGGAAATAGATTCGTCTGGACATCGCAGACAAAAACACACACACAAAACATTGCCTTTTATAGTAAGATTTCCTTCTTTTCATCTCAAAAAGAAGTCGCGAGTAGAAAGTGGTCCTGAATAGAAAGTCCCAGGTTGAAGATCTAAAAATCTGGATTTCTCCTGGAAACCCTTTAAAACATACTAGTTTACGAACTACTGTGTTTTCCAAACCTTTTGTTTCCTTAGGAGAAATTTTAATGTTTATATTGCACTGATTTATCGAGCTTCTCATTGTAATCGTTTTTAAGACGTTATTTCCCGCAAAATCTGGTATCTTAAGTGTAGCCGACTTTACAAAGAATTGTTCTTTGTATCAAAATACAAGGGACTGAAATTTGTATCAATGCACAGATTCCGATTTCGAGATGTATCTTTAAAATAAATTCTATCGGCAGTGTTGCGCAAATGAATTTATCATTTCTGTCTGATCTATTCCTGTCCCATTTGTGGCAAGATCTGTATTGTTAAATGAATGCTTCGCGCCTCTTCTTCAGCCCCTGTACAATTTCAAGGCCACCTGTTTGATCTAATTTTTCCTCTCGGTTAATTGATGACCTGGCGAATATTCCGCTTCAATGCACGAGCACGTCTGGGCAAAGGCTGAAAGACAGTTTACGTTTTTTTAAGGCACAGCATTGCAAAGCTTCCCAGGGTCACTGGTAGCGTTCATGAAAACGCACACCTTTGAAAAGGGAGGAAATTACAGCTTTAGGTAGGCGCTGCGTACCTGTCCCCATATACAGGACTGTCACTGTATTTCACTACTCAGTCCCTTATTACTATTTGTCCTGTTTCCTCCCTAAGATTAGGAGAAGAGGAATTTAGGGAAAAGAATGCAGACCAAAACTGCAGTAACTATGTGAGTTCAAGAAGAAATGGCTGAGTTTTCTGCAGATACAGTGGCAATCCAGAGGGGGGGCTATCGACTGGAGCCACCCAGAGCTAACCAGAAAATTTTACATTTAAAATCTCTTCCACTGTTTGTTCTTAATTTCCTTCTTTAAACAAGCAATATAATTTTTTAGTCAATTCCTACTTAGGTGATCTCGAGATATAATGAAAAACGTTGGTCAAGATTGCATGGGGTTTCAGTCATGTTTACCAGAACCAATTTAATGTTAATAGTTTTAGATATAATGAAAACGATGCAGCACAAAAATGAAATACAGACAGACACACAAGAAAGCAGATTAATATTGCTTGTCATCTAGTTCTGAGCCATGTTTAAAGTTTCAAGTCCAGCTCATCGGGAAGTTAGTTTAAAATCGGTGCAAAATTTGAACAAGAGATATAAATCATATAAATAGGGAGAGGAACTAATAGTAAGTAGGAATCCAGGGAGGGATCTATCGGGCTGCAGCCCCCACTAACCAGAATTTTGATTTTATTTAAAATCACTACAACTGTTTGTTCTAATTTCCCTTTATTAAAGAAATATTAATAACGTGACAATATTGCCTTCTGGTTGGCAGGTTCGAAATTTTCCTAATTTTCTAGCCATTCCACTTGCACTTGTAGCATTGACGTGGTCGAAAACATTTTTGGCTAGTTATTTCATTGTGTTTTTTATTAAATTATCAAACGTATTGTAATGTTCTTTATGATTCTTTTTGTCAGGTGAGTAAAGTCTGTAAAGTGTTTTGGTTTACATAAGCCATGAGGTTTGACATTCGTCATGACGATACAAAATTTTTATGACCTCAGCCTCCCCCAGACCCGAATTCTGGGTTCGCCACTGGTAGGAATTGAAAAAAAAATAATAAAATCGTGACAACATTGCTTTTTGGCTTGACAGGCTCGAAAATGTTCCTACTTTTCTAGTCATTCCAGTTGTACTTGTAGCGTTGACAAGGTTGATGGCATTTTTTTGGCTAGTTACTTCATTGTATTTTTTTATTAAATTATCAAAAGTAATGTAGTGTTTTTTTATTATTCTTGTTGTCAGGCGACTAAAGTCTGTGAAGTTAGTGTTTTGGTTTACATAAGCCACGAGGTTTGAGATTCGTCACGACGATACAAAACTTTTATGACCTCAGCCCCTCCCAGACCAAAAATCCTGGATTCGCCACTGTGCAGATACAATGCACATTGATCATTGTCATATCTAATAAAGCTATGCGAATACGCATTTTCCATTCCAGCCCACAAAGCAAGTGTAGAGAGAATGCTCTCCCTGATGTCAACTCAATGGTCGGACTAAAGAAACAGGTTGTCAGAGGAGACCATTGGAGCAATTTTGATCTGTCATTATAATTTTTAAGTGATTTGCGCCCAATTTTATAATTATATGAAAGAAGAAAATGATATACAGTATACTCTCTATTATCTGTGCGCGGATTATCCGTGCTCATTCCGGACTCACAAAAAAATTTAAAGAGAAACATTTTCACGCTTTCATGCATGTAAAATCGATGTTGATGTTCGATCGAGAAATTCATTCTGTGAAACTAGAGAGCCGTGACGGCGGAGGTTAAAGAATAGATTTTTTTCTTTTTTCCTCCACGTGCAATATTTCGTACGAACACGCTTCTCTCCGACACGTCATTCTTTAACTTCTTCGTCTTCTTTCACTCGAGCACGTGTTCCTTTAGTTTTTGCGTCTTGTTTATCGTCAGTTAGTAGCGTGAAATTTTTTACTGGTAAAAATGAGTGGTGTGAAACGAAAACGAAACGTTTTAAATGTTAAAACAAAATTAGAAGTCCTTCAAAAACTTGATAATGGAGAATCGGCTCGTACTGATGCAGAAGATGTACTAAATGAGGGAAATACAGTTTCTCATTCTGCTGCTCTACAATCAGTGGAAACTTTGTTAGATTATATGGGACGAAGAGGATTTGATTACGGTGACACTACCGCGGTTCGTAAAATATGTGTCGATATACCACAGAGATGAACAAACATCAGAAGCAAAGACTCATTACAGATTTTTTTAAGGAGCAAATATTAAAAGGAAAATTCCTAGTTTGATGTTATACAGTATGCAAATGTAAGTAATTTTTATATTTTTGTACTGATGCTATTTTTTTCTTTAATAAAAAGGAGTTTTCGGATTTTCCGTGTTTTTCTATTGTCCGTGCGATCCCTCCCGGTGATTCACCCGGATAATCGGGAGTGTACTGTAATTAAGAAAGTAAAATCAACTTTTAAAATATGATTGGACTAAAAAGGATTAACCTCGCATCTTTTTTATTACTCTACGTATTTATTTTATTAGATTGCTTAAACTTCATTGATTTTTTTATGAGTAAAATAAACTATTACCTACTTACTTTTTTCATGTTTTATTTATTTAACACTTAAACGTCCCGTATGAATGTTTGGCAATTATGGCAACCCTACTACTAGGTTGTCTCAAAAATATTTTTTCAGTTAAAAAACATTGCTGCGGACGATGGACTTCCCGCTGACGGATTCCGTCCAAACTTCGATAAAAATCTAAAATTCTTATGTAAAGACCACAAACCAGATTTCATCCATTTAGCTCAGGGATAGTCAAACTTTTTTTAGTAACTTCCCCCCACCACTATCAAAAATAGAAAGGAAGAAATTTTGGCGGGCAATTTTTGAATTTATTATGAAACTCAATAAGGATTTACAAATGTTATTTAAATATTCTTTAATACTAATGCAATGAAGTTGTAAATACCATTCTGTAAGTTATGTTTTACTATAAGTCTAGCATTTCCAATAGCTATAAAATTCTGTACAGTCAAACTCCGTTATAACGAACCCTCAACGGACTGATACAGAGCCGGCTACATGGATGCAAATTCCAAATCATAAATTTGAAAATTCGCGCGCGTTATATGGCTGCCGACTGCAACACAATAGAAATCATTTACTATAATTAAATAATTTATTACAGTTAAATCTTAATTATTATAGTTAATAAGTATAGTTAATAATTATAGTTAAATCGTTTAATAAATGTACCAATGGACGGTATATACAAGGGGGTGGCACAATAATTTCGCACAGGTCGCCGAAAATTTTGGAGCCGGCTCTGGACTGATACAGAGGTTCGCTATACACAGAGGTGTAGTGGAGCCCATACGCCTTTCAGGAACTGATCTTTTAATTCTTCGCATACGAAGTACACAAAGAGAAAGTATTGTAATCGTCAAAAAATTCAAATTCGAGATTTTGATGAATCTCCACGTTTTAGACCTCCCTCAGTCCGAAAAACACAATTTTGGAATTATGTCTGTCTGTGAACACGATAACTCGAAAACTATTAGAGCTAAGGGGATGAAGTTTGGTATGTGATCTTTAAACATAATTTGCAGGTTTCTAACAAATTTTGGATAAAATCCATCTAAGGGAAGTCTGTCTGTCGGTGTTCATGTGAACTCTATAACTCAAAAACTTAAATAGTTAGATGGATAAAATTTGGTACGCAGTTTTTTCATCAGAAATGTAGGTCCGTCTCAAATTTTGGGTCAAATCCGTCAAAGAGTTGACCGTTAGTCGGTCTGTATAATCGCATACTTTTGAACGACATAACTTATTTAAAAAATTACTTAGATAAATGAAATTTCGTATGTAGTCTTGAAACCCAATTGTCGATTTGTCTCTAATTTTCGATTAAATCGGTTAAAAAAAGGCGTTGAAATTACCAATTTGGTTTTTTCCCCCATTCTACGCAAAAAAAAAAAAAAAAAAAAAACAGCGGGAGTGTTCTCCCCTAACTTTCTTGTAAACTTGCCCAAAAAGGTGCCGTTTCCCCTTCCCCCACATGGCTAAAACAATTCGAACCTACTGTTACCCAGAATCCAATGACTATCAGAAGGTTTTTCATTATAGTGATTGAAAAATATCTGGGTAAAGAATCAAATTCAAAGAGATGCGTACCGATTTTCCGCTCTTGCCGGCTCAAGGACAAACTGACGTAATTCGCTCCATAGCTTTCGCGCGCACAGAAGATTGCTTCCAGTACGCATGCGCGTGGAGATAAGGGATTCTTTTCAAAAGTAAATTATACAGACCGACAGTCAGCCCTTTGACGGATTTGGCTCAATATTTTATACGGACCTACATTCATGATGATAAAACTGTGAACCAAATTTTATCCATCTAGCTGTTCAAGTTTTTGAGTTATAGTGTTCAGATGAACGCGGACAGACGGACTTCCCGTAGACGGATTTTGTCCAAAATTTGATAGAAACTATGCGTAAAGATCACATGCCAAATTTCATTCCCGTATCTCCAATAGTTTTCGAGTTATCGTGTTCACAGACAGACATGATTCCAAAATTGTGTTTTTCGGACTCAGGCAGGTCTAAAACGTGGAGATTCGTCAAAATCTCGAGTTCGAATTTTTTGACGATTACAATACTTTCTCTTTGTATACTTCGTAGACGAGAAAGTAAAAAAAAGGTGCGAACGGGGGTGCGAGTGTTTTCTCCACCGTAGGGAATACCGCACGTTTTCCGGCGCGCGGCGTATTCACACCCGTGTTATTCGTATGCGAGAAAGTTTTGGGGAGGTCACTCCCGCTGGTTTTACGAGAAATAAATAACCAAAAAAATGTGAAAACGTCCTTAAAATAGCGCGATTTTTGTCACCCAGGTTAGAGCGTTCTGGTACTGCTTTTTACTTTCCCAAGATTCCACTTCATACAAGGAGGAGGACGCTTAGCTTTCAATGTCAGGTGCAGAGTACGCGAAACCCACATACACAGAACAGAACGCCACTCCATACCCTTGCATCTGGAATCTGAATGGCTTCTTACTTTCTCGTATACGAAGTATACAAAGAGAAAGTATTGTAATCGTCAAAAAATTCGAACTCGAGATTTTGACGAATCTCCACGTTTTAGACCTGCCTGAGTCCGAAAAACACAATTTTGGAATCATGTCTGTCTGTGAACACGATAACTCGAAAACTATTGGAGATACAGGGATGAAATTTGGTATATGAACTTGACACATAATTTGTAGGTTTCTATCAAATTTTGGACAAAATCCGTCAGCGGGAAGTCTGTCTATCTGTCTGCCCACGGTCATGTGAACCCTATAACTCAGAAAGTAGAATAGCTAGATGAATAAAATTTGGTACACAGTTTTATCATCATGAATGTAGGTCCGTATAAAATTTTGGGCCAAATCCGTGAAAAGGTTGACTGTCTGTCGGTCCAATAATTTACTATTGAAGAGAATCTGCTATCTCCATGCGCATGCGTACTGGAAGAACGGAACGGAATTTCATTACGAAGTAGCGAATTGCGTCAGTTTGTCCTTGAGCCGGTAAGAGAGGAAAATCGTTACGCATCTCTTTGAAATTCTTTACCTAGATATTTTTCAACCACTATAATGAAAAACCTTCTGATAGTCATTGGATTCTGGATAACAATAGGTTCGAATTTTTTTAGCCGCGCGGGGGAAGGGAAAACGGCACCTTTTTGGGGAAGTATACGAGAAAGTTTAGGGGAGAACACTCCCGCGTAAACTTCCCGCTGGTTAAGCAGGCAATTCACATCTATTCCTATCTGGAAATTTTTGGGCACGGGAAGGAAAAAGCAATCGTCATTGGTCGAAAACCTATGAAATTTAGAACAAATGATTCAAAGCGATGGAATTCCAACGAAATAAAATTCCAGCAGTTCATGCGCCATCTGAGACCCCGAACGAGGCTAGGTCGGCACATGAAAGAACCTGCCTAGATTGAACCTCGTGACGAGGCTAGAAAATCGGAAATCCGACGAGGGTGGAATCGAAGAGCAACAGTAGGGAGGAGCGATCTTTGCACCCCTATAGCCAGAGCACTTTGAAGCCTCACATGAATGTCGTGCCTGGATTTTTCGATTAAAATGTGTGGGAAACCAGCGGGAGTGTTCTCCCCTAAACTTTCTCGTATACTTCCCCCAAAAGGTGCCGTTTCTCCTTCCCCCGCGTGTCTAAAAAAATTCGAACCTACTGTTATCCAGAATCCAATGACTATATATCAGAAGGTTTTTCATTAAAGTGATTGAAAAATATCGAAGTAAAGAATTCAAAGAGATGCGTACCGATTAAAACGCATTTATCGCACACTGCTGGGTTTCACTCTTGCCGTCTCAAGGACAAACTGACGTAATTCGCTCCTTTCGGGGGCACAGACGATTGCTTCCGTACGCATGCGCGTGGAGATAGCGGATTGGTTTCAATGGTAAATTATACAGGCCGACAGACAGTCAACCCTTTGACGGATTTGGCCCAAAATTTTATACGGACCTACATTCATGACGATAAAACTGTGTACCAAATTTTATCCATCTAGCTATTCAAGTTTTTGAGTTATAGTGTTCACATGAACGCGGACAGACGGACTTCCCGTAGACGGATTTTGTCCAAAATTTGATAGAAACCTACAAATTATGTTTAAACACCACATACCAAATTTCCTCCCAGTAGCTCTAATAGTTTTCGAGTTATCGTTATCACAGACAGACATAATTCTAAAATTGTGTGTTTCGGACTCGGGGAGGTCTAAAACGTGGAGATTCGTCAAAATCTCGAGTTCGAATTTTTTGACGATTACAATACTTTCTTTTCGTATACGAGAATGTAAAAAAAGGTCTTAGGACAAATGGCATTGCTAGCCTTCAAGTGAATTGCCTGCTTAGCGTCAACGGCACTGCTTAACTTGCGACTACGCCACTGGCTATAACAAAGGGCTCACTGTATTCGACTTTTCAAATACTGGCTCCATAAGATTTCTTAGAATCCTTAAATGCATTTCTGCGTTGAAAAAATTAATTAATTTAATTGCAATTAGTAATGGGCTAAAATAAGTTAAAATAAATATCTGTTCTTAAAAATTTAAACAGTGAAATTAATTATTCTTACATTTATTTCTCTAAAGTATGAAAAGAAGTAGTTATTTTTTGTTAACCGCTTACGGACCGACTTACGTTGTAACCTATGGTATTTAGAACGAGTTAACTCGGTTATGTCCATAAATAAGCTGAAACTACGTATGAAAAGTAGAAATTTTGGTTCACTACCGAATTCCTTGCTTTTGAGATCGTTACAAGCATCTGAAAATACATTAGGAGTTCGGTTGGAAGCATTTGAAAAGTTCGTTATAACCGAGGGATCGTTAGATACGGATTTGACTGTACTATTATTTTAAAATCAGCGGCTGGTCGGATAGAACCTGTAAGTAGGTAGAGAGGGTCGTAATTTGTCCACTACTAGTCTAGCTCGTTGTGTTTTTGTATCGTGTTTGCTGACAGACAGACAGCCCGACAAACAGGCATGACAGTGGTGTAGTCGCAAAAGCAAAGACGGGACGCTCTAAAAGCAGTGACAAGAACCAGGGGTGTAGTGGAACCTGAAACGAACCGGAACATCGTTCCGGCATTGATACAAATTTCGATCCCCTTGTATTTTGATACAAAGACAGTGCAAAATAAATAAGAAAAAACTGTGAAAACATACTGAAGACAGTGCGCTTTTAGTCACCCAGGCTGTACCGTTCCGGCACTTCTTTTAGAGCATTCCAGCACTGCTTATTTTGCGACTACACCACTGACCGGAACGCTCTAACCTGGGTGACAAAAATTGCGCTGTTTTAAGAACGTTTTCACAATTTTTTCAAATATATTTCTCTTGGGAAAAAAAGCAGTGCTGGAACGCCGTTCCAGCTCCATTAAACCCCCGAGGTATAACTTCAAAAATTAATTTTTCAGATTCAGGGAGGTCTAGTACTCAGAGATCCCCCCAAATCTCGAGGCGATTATGATGCTTTCTCTTTCTTTACTTGATATAAGGAAAAGTTGCAGACTCGTGCAAGGGCCGGTCTTAGAAGCAAAGTGTCTACCAAGTTAAAGAAAAAAATAAATTCCTAAACTCATAAAAAAATTTAGATAACTTCGATTCGATGGACTTAGATGCAGGAGATCTACCAAGTTGGGGGGAAAAAAAACGTTCAAAAACTGAACAATTTCTTTGAGCTTATTTTGTCATCCTTTTTGCACTTTTAACTAATAAACCGTTTCCTTACCAGGTAACAGAGGCTTTAAAATTGCATTGACTCGGATTTACCGAGATGTAAGTCAGTGTTTCAAATGGAAATATGTTTGATTGCGTTTAAAGTTATCTCACGCTTGATGATTTAAAAAAAAAATCATATGCTGGGCAACATAAGTGTTTCGTGGTACCCTCAATAGATGGCGCCGCAATATCACACGACATAGAATGATGTAGAGATGATTCGACAGAAAAAAACAATCGAATGATACGGAACATCAATTACTAATTAATGCAATCTTCCAAAAGTCTTTTGTTTTAAGAATATGGATGATAAATTTGTAAAAGATTAATATAAAGTAAAATAAATGGCTTTTTTAAGAAAAAAAAACTTTTTATCTAAATATGCCGTAAAACAGAGAAATTAACTTTTAATTAGAAACAAAAATAAATTTCAAATTCAGATGACTTATTAATAAAGAAAGTAAATGCATTAGTTATAATTAAATTCCGTATTCATACAATCAATTCCCGTATTGCTTGGAGCAACATTATAAATATTTTTGCCCAGAAGCAAATTTGTTGAGTGCATAACAGATAATACAGAATTCAGACAAAATTCAAAAAAGATTTTCCACATTTCAGCTTTTTCGTACTTGAAGCTTCTTTTCACAATTAATAAATAAAATGTGTGCATATTACATATAGTCATAATGATGCTAAAAAATTTAAAAAAATTCTGAATTTAAAGCAGCATCCACAAAACTCTAACATTTAAATGTACAGAGAAAATTCTTCAAGGGGCCATCCCAATCAATGACCACTTTTGTTTGGCATGGAGTTTTTGGCTCATAGATATTATGTTAAAATAACTCCAAGGAATGGCCACTTGAACCCCCCTGAGTGACAGGGGTGGTTGTCTGTTCAACTTCATTGAAATCCATTCTTTCTGTCTCATTGCCCTTGAGCCTGTTTATCAGAAAAGGGAACAAAAAGTACATACACTCAAAAACAACACTAGAATTCAAATCTAAATTAATCATCCATTTCCCAATGTAGAGAGAAAAGTGAACGTCGCCTTGAACTGAGGTGGGAAACTCAAGTGGCCATGGTTACTAAACACAGAGCAAGAACTCATTTTTGACACAAGCACTGACATTTGATATCTGAATGATGTTCAAGTGAGTTTTTCTGAATCTACATCAGTGTGCAGAAGTTCTGTGTCAATATGGTGATACAAGATCGGCAAAAAAGTTAGCTGCAGCTTTCAATTGTAGAAGAACGCAAATAAAAAAATCATTCAAGAAAAAGGTATGATTTTAAAAGACAACATTGACTATTAGACACCATGAAAGTTAAAACATTTTAAATTTCATGATATCAAACCTTATGTCATGATGCCGTAGGGAAAGTTTACTGACAAAAAGTAAATGTTTCAGAAATGCTTAAGTAGAAAAATTTCCTGTTAGTGGATAGATACCACAACATATGAGCCGACCAAGTCTGCGGCAGCATGAAACCACGTCATCTAAAGTGTCTTGCACATTTTGGTGACCCTCCGGATGGAAGCATCGATGTACGAGAAAGTGTATATTTTTATATATATAAAGAAAATATAGTACGAGAACATCTCACGGGCCCTCAGCACTATTCTGACAATGGACTCGTCTCCGGGACCAGGGGCGAGGTGTCCCGTAATCAAGAAGAAGAAGATACCACAACATAAGACTTTAGGCATCGAAACTTTTCCGCTAGAAATGGATAGATTTCAGCTTTGAATTACATCAAATTTAAATTACTACATGGCAAAAAGGCAGATGTCGACTAAATTGCGAAAAATAGATAATATGGATGGAGGGCGATTGTTTCCCTTTTTCAACTATGTACTTCAGAGACGGTTGATCTATCTGTGATTATTGGGTTTAGAAACAACATCATGAACAAATATTTTTTTATTATTATTTTGGTTAAATCTTGACAATATTGTTATGTAAACAGTTGTATGCAATAGTATGCGATTATTTCACAAGTTCTCTTTAATTTTTTTTTCAAATTATAGTCTGTCTTTAACTACCTGCAAATTATTTTTGCTTCCTCTATGAATTGCTGATCAGGCCAATTTAAAGACAGACTTTATGGACATTTTGACATGCCATGACTTAACACTCAAGTGATAGTTGTCAAAGTTTGCGTTTGCAATTTCTTGCCAAATTTAGCATCAGCTTAAGTCGCATAAGTTTCAGTACTGTGGTGATCTTCAAACATAATGAAGTACCTCAAGGATATCAGTAAATGTGACAATTTTCTCAGCTGGCAATATCAAGCTGAAAAGTGAATTGTGGCTCAGTTTTAGCAGCTAATTAACTATGCACTGAAAACAATTTCAAATCTCATGTACCATGATTAGCAACATTTTGTACAATGTGACTGTCTCTTTATGTTTGAAATACTTGTTTAATTACTTGGGGATACTATAAAGCATTCATATACAGTGGGTTGCCAATATAATGTGGACACTTTAAAATTTGCATATTTTTTCGAATATCTCCCGAAAATCTGCATGTCTTTTCTTTGAATTTTGAATATGCAAAGATTAGGCTTGAACTTGCATTTTGCAGTGAAGATTCGATCACAAAAGTATTTAGGGGATCGGCAAGAAAATGATGAAGACAAAAAAAAAAATTTCAACTCATCCCGTTTCAAAGAAAGCTGATAACCACATGATACTTTTACCAATGGTTACGTTTGATGTGCATAATATTTACATGCATTTTCGTAAACATAGCATAAATATCAGGGAATATATAAAGGTTTCTTTAAAAAATCCCAAATTTTTCCGTATGTTTTTTGCTTATAACTTGCAGAGTTTTAAACCAAATTGTATGAAACTTACAGCATACGTGACAATATGTTAGAGAAGCACTGCATCAAATTTGAAGTACATACTTTGAATATTAAAGGAAATATGAGTATTTTTAGTAAATGATTTTTTAATGGGCATGTGCGAAATGTATATATAGCGTAATTTTGCTTTCATGAATTAAGAGCCAAATATATAAGGCAACTTATATAAAAATTCCAGTTCAATATCATTAATGTTCAGAGAGAGTATCGAAATTCTCCAAGTTGCAATGCCAATATCTTTCTAAACAATAATGATATTGAACTGGAATTTTTATGTAAGTTGCCCTATATATCTGGCTCGTAAGTCATGAAAGTAAAATTTCGCTACATTTCGCACATGCGCAGTAAAAAATCATTTACTAAAAATACTTATATTTCCTTTAATATTCAAAGTATTTACTTCAAATTTTAATACAATACTTCTCTAACATATTGTCATATATGCTGTTTCATACAATTTGGTTTAAAACTCTGCAAGTTATAAGCAAAAAACACAAGGAAAAATTTGGGATTTTTTAAAGAAACCTTTATATCTTCCTGAACATTTGTGCTATGTTTAGAATATGTTCTTTAAGTACTTTACAATAATAATACTTAAAATGGTAGCTTAATTGTTTGGTACTTTGTCAACATAAACGATAAATTCTTTCTGCAGATCCTCTATCCGTGTATTAATATCCTGGTATCTAGTTTCATCATGTGTTTACGAAAATGCATGTAAATATTATGCACATAAAACATAACCATTGGTGAAAGTTTCATCTGGTTATCAGCTTTCTTGGAAACAGGACGAGTTGAATTTTTTTTTTTGTCTTCATCATTTTCTTGCCGATCCCCTAAATACTCTCATGATCGAATCTTCCTTGTAAAATGCAAGTTCAAGCCTAATCTTTACATGTTTGAAATTCTAAGAAAAGATATGCAGTTTTCGAGAGATATTCGAAAAAATATGCAATTTTTAAAGTGTCCACATTATATTGGCAATCCACTGTATATGTAAGGATATTAGGCTATAATTTATTACACATGCCAGGTGAGCACTAAGTCTTATCTGAATATAATAATTTATTTCAAAATAATAGTTGAATGTAATTTTGTGTCATTGGATAGTTCACTTTTAAGAGTTTTTTGTGCTTTAGACAAAATGTTCTATTTCAAAAAAAAAGTTAAAATGTTAATACACGATAGTACTTACGGACTTAAATTGTGGTGCATGGAATTAAATATAAGTGAAGGAATAAATGAAGTTGCTCGATTCCTCCTCTTGGCTTTTTCTTTTGCGGCTATATTAAGGACAGCCTTTGCCACGCCTGTAATGGTTTCTCATGTGTGAGGCTTATATGTCCACATCCAATAATGATCCAATTTGTCTTTTATGGTTTTATTGACACACACAACACCACTACGACATATATATATACAAGTAGAAATCACATGGCTTAGAGCCGGATCAAAATCTACACCCGCTCGGGAGTAGGGGCAAAGAGAATCTGAAGATGAATCCCTGCTGGGGTGGGGATAACAATTCTCCTTTTCCCTTTCTAGGGATTACTGAAGTTGCCACAACCCAATTGCCATTGAGGAATTGAAGGCTAAGATAAAAGATACAGTGTACACCGTTTTATTTTGTTGTCCTTTTTTGCAATGTTTGTAACATTCTATGCTGTGTTTGTGGGTGTCATGTCATATTGATATTCTTGTATTGCTTTTAAATTCCCCCACCAGTCTGCTAAAGGCCTTACACCCTTTCGGGTAGGCCAGACCTGTGTGGGTTTTAAATTTAAAAAAAAAGTGTGCACCGTTACAGACAACAAGTTAAAGAACACTTGGAGAGAACTAGAATAGTGCTTTGACATTCTCCAAGCTACCAAGGTGGCAGACACTGAAATCTACTGAAGCGCATGGTCTTATTAAAAACTTTATAAATAACCGTACTTACGAAGAATCCAAACAAGCATATGTCTAATTATAATAGTTTCCATACGATACATTTTTATAACAAGGGCAAGACTTAGTGCTCACCCTGTATATGTTGTATATAAATGACAAATTGATAACAAACTGGAGTCTGCAAAAATATTAGGCTTAGAATATATTCTATTTTCTTTTAAAAACCAGAATATATCCAACTGATAGAAGCTTAAACGGATTTCGATGTACAGTCGGACCTCTATTTAATGAACCACTATTTTGCAAATTTTTCCTTGGAACCAAGAACATTTTGCAAATTTCTTCGTAAAATAACCTCCAAATAACGAAGTGCATTCTCTATTTAACGAACTTTTTCTTGTGATCCTATATTTTTTTTCTCCCAATTTCTCAAAATATTTCTGAACATTTCAAACTTATTCTCTTATTATGATCAATGACCTTGAACTGGTTTTACCAGTCGCCTAACTCACCGAGAGCAGTAAAATCGCTGTCATTCTTTGCATTTCATCCAGGAAGTGCAACCTTTATCCACCTCCCACTGTCCACTTCACTAGAAAAACTTTCAATATCCCCCACCCTCAATGGAGCTGTCCTGTGTCCTTGAACTAGTCTCCTGTTTTCTAGATTGTTCATCAGAGTCATGCTGGTAATTTCAGTTCTTGTAACTGGAAAATGTCAAAGCGAAAGTGCTTGCGCATCAAAGAAAATTTTTATTCTTCATGAGGTGGATAAAGGCGTGAAGAAAAAGGATATTGCTTTAAAATTTGGTATTCCTCCAAACAGCTTATCAACCATAATAAAAAATCGCGATAAGATACAAAGTTATGATTCATCGAATTTTTGTTCAAAATGTTTAAAAACATGTGCCTATAAAGATGTAGATGAGGCAGTTTTGAAGTGGATACACACAATGCGAGATAAAAATGTTCCAATCTCTGGGCCTTTCATAATTGAGGAAGCTCTTCAATTTGCAAAGGCATTGTGATACGACAAATTTCGAGGAAGCAATGGATGACTTGAAAAATTTAAGAGATGACACGGAATTATGGCAAAAGTAATATCTGGTGAAAGTAAAGATGTTGATGATAATGATATTGAAAATTGGATAACAGAGACGCTGAGTAAGATTTAAAAAGGCTATAAGCCAGAAAACATCTTTAATGCGAATGAGACTGCTTTATTTTTTTCAATGTTTGCCTCAAAAGACATTACCATTTAAAAAAGAAAAATGCTTTGGAGGAAAACAAACCAAAGCAAGATTAACTGTCATGTTAGGAGCAAATATGACTGGACATCAGAAATTGAAACCATTAGTTATCGGAAGAAGCAAAAATCCAAGATGTTTCAAAGGCGCAAAATCTTTGGAGGTTGATTATGGCTTTAACAAAAAATCTTGGATGACATCAGAAATTTGTGAAAAATGGGTTCAAAAGTTGGGCAAATATATGATTGCAGAGTGTCGCAAAATCGCTATCTTTTTTAACAATTGTCCCGCCCATCCGAAGGGAATCAACCAAAAACTGAAAAGTGTTACAGTTTTTTACTTGCCACCAAACACTACATCCCAACTGCAGCCAATGGCTCAAGGGATGATAAAAAATTTTCAAAATGTACTATCGCAAGAGAATAGTGCAAAAAGTTACCACTGCGCTTGAGAGCAATCAATCCATGCCAAAGATCAACTTACGGGAAAGCATATCAGAAATTTCTAAAGCATTCAATAATAATGTCACATTCGCAACAGTTTTGCCAAATCTGGATTCTTTGTCAGCAATGAGAATTCGGCAAGTAAGGAGGACGAAGATGATATTCCCTTAGAGGAACTTAAAAAAATGTGGAGATAGCTAAGGGAGAAAGAAGAAATTAACGATGATGTGCTGATTGATGATTTTCTTTCACCTGATTCTGAAGCTGAAACCTCGGAAACACTAACTGAATTGGATAGTGTGAAAAATAAAAACAATACAGCAATGAATTGCGATGAAGAAGGAAATGATCATGATGCAGAAATCAACAATCCTTCTTATGATGAAATACTAAAATCATTTGAAACAATCCGATGCAGATTAGAGTTTGAAGAAAATACGCCTGAAGGGGTTTTTGGTGCATTGCAAAGATGTGAGACGTATTATGAGAGAAAACACTTTCTCAAACAAAAAAACTCAGACAAAATTAACAGACTTTATCAGTAATTAAATTTAAGGACACATGTGGTAATTATGTATGCTTAAAATTACTTGTTATAATAAATGCAATAATGTATTTAAAATTCATTAATTTTAATATAAATTTTTTTTAAATTGAAAATACAGTGTATTCCTAGACAATGTTTTGTTTTATTCTTGTTTCCCTTGCAGATTTCTTTTTGATGAGCAAGATATATAAAACAAATAGATATTAATTTACAAAATATAGGTGTGATTAATTACTTTTTTTAATAATATTTAGTGTTTATGAATTTAAAATCTGTTTTGTGTAGTTTAAAGTATTTTAAAAAGTGAATCTCTATTTAAAGAATTTTCCAAATAACACATTTTTTCGGGATTTAGCGACTTCGCTAAATAGAGGTCCGACTGTATTATATTTCCAAATAAATTAAGATAAAAGTTCCAAACTGAGTTCATTTTAATGAATATGTCACATTAGTACATTTAAAATAAATATAAAAAAAACTTTAAAAAAATGTTTTTGCCAATGCATTAAAAAAGAAAAATAATTTTTTCTCAAAAATCTGGAGGTCAAAACAAAAATTGTAAAAGTGTGAGGCGCTCGTTTTATATCTTTCTCCTATTGTTTTCAGCACCTCATGCTTTTACGATTTTTGTTTTGACCTCCAGACTTCTGAGAAAAAATTATAATTTTTCTTTTTAATGCATTGGTAAAAGTGTTTTTTTTTTATATATTTATTACCTTTTAGTCTTTAATTTATGTCATAACTCAGCATTAAAAATATTTCGGGATTTTAGAATCAATTTTTCATGAACTAATTCCAACAATTATTTTATTGAAAAGAGCTCTAAAATTACTGAACTATTGCATCTTCATAAAGACCCAATGAATATACAAAATTTCAAAACTCTAGTGCATCGAGAAGCGAGTGAAAAATCGATCACAAAATTCTGACCTTCCAAGAAATACTTTGAACTTAAATCCATTTTTTTTCAACTAATTTCAGCAATAATTTCCTTAAAAAGATCTATAATAGGATATACTTATTTTTATTGAAACATTTAAATTACTGTGTAAAGTATTTTAGTTCTCAAAAATTACTATAGATGGCACCACTGAAACCTACCGAGTGCAAACGTAATTTTGCGTATTTCTTTTTAAAAACTGATAATTGAGAGCTCTAAAATTATCAAAATATTGCATTGCCATCAAGACCCAATAAATATATAAAATTTCGAAGAAGTGAGTGAAAAATCGATCACAAAATTCCAACTTTGCGTACAAACATGAAACATTTCGAAT
Source organism: Araneus ventricosus (assembly GCA_013235015.1). Taxonomy (NCBI): domain Eukaryota; kingdom Metazoa; phylum Arthropoda; class Arachnida; order Araneae; family Araneidae; genus Araneus; species Araneus ventricosus. The sequence continues at coordinate 206,036 of BGPR01001670.1, read as the reverse complement.
TTAGTAAAATCGTTTAAAAACAAAATGTTTCATGTTGAGGCAAATTCTGACTATCAGAATCCAATTGTAGTATCACAAAAATTCTTACACTACCTATTGGGTTTTTTTTTTCTTGTGACAAGAATTTTCCCCTTATTTTTTTTAAATCTCATTTCACACATTAATTCTTTTTACTTGAAAACAAAATGAAACAAGACAGAATAAAAGATGATATACATTTTAATTTATTATAAATGAAGAAAATATGAATACAAGGCTTGCAAGAAATCTGCAGAGTTTAAAGAGGTTTACTCTTTGAAATCATTGTCCTGAAAAGAAAGAGAAAAGATTAGAAATTTGATTATTTATATACTTATTTCTTCTTTCATTTTGAAAGCATAAGTGCACAATATAAAAACAATATTTTAGTTCCACAGTTTCAAAAATAATATTCAGAGGCTTTTCTACATTTAAAAGATGTATAAAAGATATTAAGCTTTGTGACTATAAAATATGGAATGCACTCCACATTCCATTTCTTAAAACATTTTTCTTTCACCTTAACAAATGTACTACACTGAGATTTTTTAAATTATTTTAGTTTGATTTGGAAAACAGCAGCAAATTATAATTTTAAAAAACTTCAATTGCCCCTATTAAGTAGATTTCTCTGAATTAAAAACAAATATTTTAAAAGAAAATATAGAAATTACCTAACAAATAATCACAAAATATATAAAATAGAGAAGAAAAAAAATCTACACATACTGTGTTAGTGTCTTGTTTCCTCCACTTAAAACAATGTATGGAGATTGAGTCTCTTTCTGCTTTTGTTGTAACAGTTTCACTGTGTTGAGTGGTGTATCCGTTGAACTCATCTGCTTCAGTCTCTGAAAGCAAGAAAAAAAAGAAAAAAAAAATTATTAAAAAAAAATCCTGTCAGCAAGCCAAAGAGATGGGAACAACCTAGTTTTTGTTCGGTTAACCATTATTTTGGTTATTTTTCTGTCCTGGTTATTATTTTTTTTAAATCTAAAGATCCGGGTAAAAAAAAAAAAAAAATGAACCGGAAGATAGGCTCAATTTGAGGTTCGACTAGACTAAAATTTACCAAGTTATGAAGCTTTGAATTTCATCATCTTAAGCCAATCAACAACAACCACTTGCTAGAGGGGTCTGTTGGCTGGCGGATTACTGAAAGATTCTTTAAGAACAGATAAATATTGGATAATGGATTGATTTCCAAACAGTATTAATAAAAACTTTTATCTATAAACGGCATTCGTTTTTTGTAAAAAAAAAATGAAAACTGGTTATTTCGAAAACCTGTCATTTTGAGTGGTTATAACCTCCAGGTTAAACTGGAGGTGAAAAAAACCTGAATAACCAAAAAACCAGTTTTGGTTTTTAATTTAAGAAATGAAAGCTAACAGTTCATCAAAATTAAAACAAATACTAGCAAAAGGTAGAATACTTACAGTATCCTGCTCTAATTTCTTCATCCTTTTATCAACTTTGTTTTTGCCAGGGCCTTTTCCATGAAATTTATGCGAGAGGTAGCGGAAAGCCTCTTTAGCCGTCAGGAGGCGACCATTATCATCTATGTATTCAAGTTTCACATCTGGCTTGTAATTTGATTTTTCACGGAATTCCTGCACTGGGCCTGTATATCGGTCTCGTTTGCCAAACTTGTCATCCTCACTAGAAGAAAGTCACAATTTCAAATCTAGAAATGCATTTATTCGACAATTTTTTTTATTTCTGGTACTTTCAAATTCCACTTTTCAGTACCTCTCAATGGATCAGATAATACATATTTTATTCAATATTAATTCTTTAGAAAAATTAGCATGACACTAAACCTTATTACTTATAGGATAAAGCACATACAATGAAAATTATTGCAGAATTATAATAAATCAAAAGATATAGAAAGTTCCTTGTTCATGTAATTGTATTACTTACACTGGATGAAAGATAAAATAATGCATTAAAACTGAGATAGTTCTTTACAAATTAAACAGCATATTTAATAATTTTAAACTGGAGTAAATTTATGGACTAAATGAAAAAAACTCTTCATCTTTGTTTTTTTGATATAATGACATAAATTACTCATTTGAAATAAATAAAGAGTTAAATAACTTGATCGGTCATTACTGGACAAAGTAATAAAATATTTTTTTGAACATAATAATCTACAAAAATGGTAACAGTTACACACATTTCAAACATGGAAACATTTTGAGAAAAGAATGATTTTCACATATTTAACACATAAATAATATAAGACATGAGCTAATGATCTGAAACAAAAGTTGAATGAAATAAAGAATTCTGCCTGATGCCTTATAATACGATGCAACATTCATAATTCTTCAATTTTTCTCCTTTAAGTCTCTATAAAAAGACATTCACACAATTTTTTGACTATTCTAAATGAAAATTAAGTGTTTTCACAATTGTTGGATACAAGGTGCGTTCGAAAAGTTCGGTGAATGGTCTCATAAAATAAAGCAAACAATGTATAAAAACAAAATATCTTTACTAGCATTCAAAGTAATCACCATTAGTTACAATACACTTTTGACATCGGTTGTACAGCTTCTGGAAACCGTCAGCAAACTCTTCTTTCGATATCGCTCGGAGCACCATTGTCACACGTTGCTGGATCCGAGTAATGTCGGAAAAGTGTAGACCTTTTTCTTACGCTTCTGCAAATGTTCGTGAATAAGGCTAAGCTGTCTAGGCTTATCTTCAATTCTTCTGCTATCATTCTCAAAGACAGCCATCGATCATCCGCAAGCATCCGTCGCACTCGTTCGATGTTGTCTGGAGTTGTGCTTGTTGGTGGTCGACCGGAACGCGGCTCATCTTTGACATCTTCCTTTCCGTCTTTAAATCGTTTAAACCATTCAAAAACACACTTTTTACTCACTGCGTCCACTTTCACTAACATTTTGTGTGTCTCCGTCGCCGTTCTGCCTAATTTGAAGCAAAACTTGATATTTACGCGTTGCTCCATTTCGCAGTGATGCGCCTTTTCACACTGACTCGTTAAATTGGTTGTAGCACGCACTTCCACTTAACTATTGTGATTTGGACGCTAGGGGGCACTAGTTGTCATCTCTCTCAATGTGTCTGCGTGAAGGCAGCATCCAAACCAGCGCGGTTATTCTACTATGGGACCATTCACTGAACTTTTCGAATGCACCTTGTATTTCTGGAAGATTATCAAATACCTGACAATCTAGTTGTAGCAACAAATTTCGTCAAGTTCAAGCAATTTTTCTTTAATCACATTCCATCAACTACTTTCACAATGCCATGTTCAGTGGCGGTGAGTCGGGGGAGGTTTCTCCCCCCTCCATACTTTATAAGGGAAAAATTAAATTTTTATTTCATTTTAGCTGCCTGAAACTAGGATTTTTTTTTTAAAAAAAGCAAAGGTCTTAGGGAAAGCTAGCTTATTCTTTAATTAAATTTTTAAATTTTGTTGTCTACTCTCTACACTTCCAGGTCGTTTTAGATGTCTATAATCTTTTGCCCTCTCACTTTTTCCACCCAATAGCCACCATTGGCCATATGATTTTAAGCAAGTTAATTTGGTAAGAGCCAGCAGCCTTACAATGAAAAAGAATAACTTTACAAACAATTACAGAGATTTTATACAGAAAGAGTTAAATTTCAAAAACTTACTAAAATTTTTCTTCAATAGTATAGGATTGTGCCTGGAGAGTACTCGTTCTTGGAGCACCAAACATTTTTTTGTCTTCTTTATCCAAGTAACCTATTGCAAAAATAGAGTGCACTATTTTAACACTGGAATTAATTAAAAGAATCACACATTAAAGATTATGATAAAAGTGAGAATTGCAAAAAACCATCAATATTAGTAGAATTTCTAAAAATCTGTGTTATAAAAGATCAAAATGAAATTTTATCCAGAAAAAAAAAATTCTTTTATCTGTAAAGCTACTTTCCAGAAATGTCACATTTTACATAATTTAATCAAGTTACTTTTGAAATGTGGTTACATAAAACAGCTATTTCTACTATATTACAAGATATCCACACATCTGTCTTTATACATGCAATAAATTATTTTTAAACTGAATGCAACAGTTGATGTCTAACTCATTCATAACAGGTGTTTCTAATCCTTCCAGTAAAAAAGAGAATTTCCCAAGTACTCTGCACTGAAGTTGTGAATTTAAAAAAAAAAAAAAAATCATAAATATGCCATTACACTTTCAAATTAATACCTTGGTAAATTTTACCACTTCTTTTCTGTTGAAGCTTTGATTAAAGAAGGATTATCACAACTGCTGGTATGACTAAACCTTTATTTTGAATTTAAGTTAAACTACCGATATTTTTCGAAAAATAATAATAAAAATTTAATAAGAAAACTGGAATCCTCCTTTACAGACTTTATCTTTCATACATAACATAACTTCAAGACTGAAAACAAATTTATAAAACTAACTATAATCCAACTACAGTCAAGAGTTTAAAAAAAATTATCATAAATTTCTGTCAACAAAAATTAATTCCGATTTTGTGGAGAAAGAGAAAAAACATATAACATTAGATTGATAAAAAAAACCAGCACCAGCTCTTAATTAAAAAATCTGCTTTGCTTAATTATACCACTCTTGACAATAAGGCACAAGTATAATGCTCCTAAGAATTCCCAATTAATATATATAAATTTCATAATTTAATTGACACATACACTAGTATTGAAAAATTTGAAATTTGCACACAGAAGCAAAGGCAATTTATTGCCTTTCACACATTCACAATTCATTTTATTGCCAAGTAGATTAGGGATAAATTTAATGAATATCTAAAGGTTTTTCTTTTTTTGAAGGAAGAGTATTTTTCATTTGCAGTTTACATTGCCTCTATTTTATTTAAAACTACTAGCTGTTATGCCCGTCGTTGCTCGAGATTAAAACACTTTTATGTCTAATATTTTTAATGAAAAAAACTATTTATGTATAGAAAATTATAATACTAAAATTTCTTTATCGTCTGGAACATTTTTACTTCAAATTTCGTTTATAATAGTGAAGTATAAGCAGGATTTTGATGAATGTTTTGGGTCAATTAATTAAATAGTTTAATTTTCATTACTAAAAAGCGTCAAAATAAATCAGATCAATAGTTGCTTCCAGCAACGATTTTGAACGTAAATGAAATTTTTGTCACTGAAAAGCCATTTTTTAAACTTCAATATAGTATAAAAATAGTTATTGTAACATAACACTTTCGAAATAAATCACAACCCCCCTGCAAAATCTTGTTTAATTTTTAATTTTAAAAAATTTAATTAACTTTTGGGCCTTTTAAAGTTGACAGTGATCTTTCACTTCTTTTTAAAATATTTACAGAAATAAAAAGAAATTTGTTCAAAGTCTCACAGTTGCCTAGCAATGAAGTATCATTAAATTTGCTTTATTTAAGAATCGCCTGCTGTAATAATTTATGAAATTTTGAAAAATTAATAAAAGTTGAAGGAAACATTTCACAGATATAAAATTGGTATCATTGAAAAGGTAAAATTTTGAACTTTAAGATGGCATAAAAATATTTTTTTTTTGGGGGGGGGGGATAATTTGCAACAAAGTTAATACAGAAAAACGGTTTGGGTTAATTTGTAATTAATTGGCTGTTCAATTAACTTTCTGATTTCGAAAAGTTGACAATAATTTTCCTCTTGTCTTGAATAATAAGTGTGAAAAGTTTGGTTGAAATTGCTGCAGTAGTTTGGAGATGTGGAACATACCCACATACACACCCACAATGACTTTTATTTATATTAAGATTATTCACTTATTCAGACCAGGAGATATAATAAACTTTAATTCACAAAATTGACAAATGACATTAATAAAATTAATAAATGACAATGAGAAGACATTACAATACAAATTAAATAATAAAATTATATAAATGTTAAACCCGTTATTAATAACAGCGAAATATAAGCTTGTTTTAAAATTTCAGACTTTCCCAAAGAATGAAGTTTTCATTCATTCCCATCCTTTAAAAGAACAATTAATTGTAATTTTATTTGCTCTAAAGCCAAAAGGCAATGGAAGCGAGTTAAAGAGTCAAGAAAGTACTCAATATTAAAAAAATTGCAAAATAAAATCTTGTTAAAACGTGCTTTACTCTTAAACAATTGCACAAGATTTGACACTAATCAATGTACAAGAACAAAAAGTGCATGAAAAAGAAGCTTCAAACCTTTCTTAGTTGCCAGATTCAAAGCTCCCACAACACCTGTACTAATATCTGGCTCTTCCTCTAAAATGGGTTCATTTTCTCTCATCTGGAAGAAAAGAAAAAGAAAGAAAAAAAAAGTTTCAGTTTCCTTCAATATCTTCATATATGACATTTACTAACTATGAACTAGATATATAAAACAGCTATATATTCAACCTAAAGAAATCAAACTCATGAAGTCCCATCTTGCTCTAAAAATTTATCTTATATAAATATGAAAAAAAGTTTTAAAAGGAGAATTTTCATAGGTTGCACAGAAACAGATTAATTAACTTGAAATCAGGTTTGCCATTTAACACTGGCTAAATTTTGATTATTTCAGAGAAAGTATTTGGGTCAGTGGCGAATCCAGGATTTCGGTCTGGGGGCTGAGGTCAAACATTTTGTATCGTCGTGACAAATGTCAAATCTCATGCCTTATTTACACCAAAATACTTCAACTTTACAGACTTTTCTCAACTGATAATAAGAATCATAAAGACCACTACAATGCTTTCGATAATTTATTAAAAAATACAATGAAATAATTATCAAAAAATATTTTTGACCGCGTTAATGTTACAAGTGGAATAGCTAGAAAAGTAGGAAAATTTTTGAGCCTGTCAAGCTAGAAAGCAATGTCACGATTTTATTATTTTTCAAAAATGAAAATTAAGAACAAATAGTTGCAGTGATTTTAAATAAAATCAAGAATTTTGGTTTAGCTTGGGGGGAGGGGGGCTGCAGCCCGATAGCCCTCCCCCTGGATTCGATACTGATTTGGGCGAAAGTATTTTAGATAAACATGTAAGCAATACTCCGCAAAAAGAAAATGATATACAGCATTATTATATTATAACAATAAATATAATCAAAAAAAATTTCACTAGATAGGAAAATCAACTTTTAGTCATACTTTCAATGTATTTCTTTTGTGGCATGTTAGCAACCATCCTTATGGAATGTCACATCACAAAATATGTTTGTTGTCTTAGTGAGTTTTTTAGCAAAAAGAGTGAAAACTGCAGAATAGTTTTATATAACCTACAATATTATTGTCAGGACAATTTAAAGAACTTTTTCACAAATTATCTAACAGCCCATCTTTTTTATACTATTTGTAGCAGTAAGGTTCATTCCGAGTGATTAAAAAAAACAACACCTTTTTATTCATCAAATAATGCCTGTAAAAGCAAGCCCAATCACCACAAAACACCTGCTATTAAAATACACCAAAATTGCTGCAAAACTTTATACTTACAAAAGCTTATATGTTTTCAGTCAATAAATATTTTCGACAAAAAAACCCAAAAAATTATAAATAGGCTTACAGCACATTTGTTTACTTATCAAAAGGGGGGTTAAAAATCCCTACATCTGTATTTCACCTAAATGATGCAACAAGCTCAGAATTAACTTACTGATATTTCAGCAGGTTTCTCTTCCACATCAACTTCATTCCATGCTCCTTGATTTTGGGATTCTAATTCTTGCTTCTGACGTTCTTCAAGGAGCTCCCTTTCCAAATCCTATAAAAATAAAGACTTTTATTATCTAGCTTTGTATATCACATTTAATTAAATGTATGATTTATAACAGCAACAGGCCAGTTACAGATAATACACATTAAAAATGGTAAATACAGTTGACCACCAATAAATAATTACTTACAAAAAAAAAAAGGCATCAATCACATTGTTAATGTTGTCCACACTAAAATAATTTCCAACTGAACTTCAAAATCACATTCTGAGCATATAAAGTTTAATAATATTTGCAGTTCATTAACACGTGAAATGATTAAACACCAGATTGATATTTATCGAATTATAAAGAAAACTATATAGCTACCAAACAATTCATGCAAATAAAATACTCTAGAAGAATCATATAAAAACATTTTATCCAATAGAGTTTGAAAGCATTTCAGGAAAAAAAGTGCAACTTCTAAATTCTGGCTGAGAATTAGTCAAATAGTTAGTCAGAAGCTAGTTAGAGAGTCAGAAGTTGGTTAGAATTAGTCTATTATTAGTTAGACTAGATTGGTGTTTCCACAAATATTATCACTAACTTTCCACAGCAAACATAAATATCCTTTCAAATCTGGCCTTTTTATTACCTTATAACAGCATGGATTGAAAGAAAATGTGAGAAGTTTGGAAAAAGAACATTTATTTTAACCTTTTAAACAATAAATTGTACATGTACAAAATTTTCCTGGCTTTGATGATTAAAAATATAAATTAAAAAAAATCATCTGAACAATATGTTAATAAAAATATAAGTATGTTGCAAAATAAAAAAAAGTCTAAAAGACAAAAAAAAAAAAAAAGAGAGAAAGAGAAAAGGAGAGAGAGAGAAATGCAAGAGTTCGCCAAACAATTTTTTTTTTAAAGGAAAAAAAAAAATAAATAAAACCTTTTATTTAAACCAACTTCCTTTAATATACGAAGAGAAATAAATAAAAAAATAAAAATCTGAAGACCTAATAAATTTTGAACACTGGATGTGAATGAATAATAACGGAGGAAAAAGAAAATTGGTGAAAATAGGCAAAAACAGCCAAATTTACCATTTAAAATTAAATAAATCAAATTCTAACTTTAATTTTAAAACAATTTTTACAGCATTAGCTCCCTTTTGTGCTAATCCATCAATGTGCTAAATTTGGTACTTGTAGCTCAAAAGGTGTGGGCGTGCGTAAAGAAACAAAAAATAAATAACGGACATACATACTCATAAAAATTACTCTTTTATATAAATAGATTTCATAAAATTTCCAAAAATGAAACTAATTCTGTTAATGATACATTTTTCAATTAAGGCTGTATTAAAATTCTTTTTTTTTTTTTTTTTTGCACTTAAGTATATTCCTAACCGCTAAAGAATAGAATGTATATTTATTTCATAGCTACATACTTCCCAAGTAGTTTTTATAAATCACTAGGTGTTTTTGGTGACAAGATAGTCTGTGGTAATAGTGATCGAGTTTCATTTCCATTGAATCTCCTTATGCATAATTTGTGTGTGTGTGCATGTGCTATTCATAGTTCCCTTTACATTATATTTTAAAGCTTCAAATTGTGACAGACATTTAAGACATGCTGCCATATTCCATTTACTGTAGATATGAACGTTCCTAATGCCTTTAAGTCACATGATGTAACTGTCCATGCCATCTAATATTTAATTGTATGTTATCAGTACCATTTGCATTTTCTCATTCCTCATGTAAAACGTGCAGTTGATTCCAGTATTAAAATGGTTCAGCGTATTTTACATCTAACAACATGCAACATCTAAAACATGCCAATAAAAAAAATAATTTAAAAATAGCAATCAATCATTCAGCTTATTGCGATATATTTCCTGGAACAGCTTTCATATACGGCATCATTGGCGATATTTTGCAATTTCAGCATCTTTTTTATTGCGTAAACAAACATGGCGACTGTTTTGTTGCATATTGTTCTCTTGCGAACGTGTTCCGGGCAAAAACTTAAAAAATCATCAGCGGCTTTGCTGTCAGCAAAGAGGGAACCTTGTACTTCGCTTTTTACTTTCTCGTATACGAAGTATACAAAGAGAAAGTATTGTAATCGTCAAAAAATTCGAACTCGAGATTTTGACGAATCTCCACATTTTAGACCTTCCTGAGTCCGAAAAACACAATTTTGGAATTATGTCTGTCTGTCTGTGAACACAATAACTCGAAAACTATTAGAGCTACGGGGATGAAATTTTGACTGTGGTCTTTAAACATAATTTGTAGGTTTCTATCAAATTTTGGACAAAATCTGTCAACGGGAAGTCTGTCAATCTGTACGTCCGCGGTCATGCGAACGCTATAACTCAAAAACTTGAATAGCTAGAGGGATAAAATTTGGTACACAGTTTTATCGTCATGAATGTAGGTCCGTATAAAAGTTTGGGCCAAATCCGTCGACGGGTTGACTGTCTGTCGGTCTGTATAATCGCATACTTGTTCAGTTTTGAAACTAACTGCCTGCGCATGCCTACTGGTGACATGTGAAAAGAAGAAGGGACTCCGAAACTTGGCAGTTTGCCAAAAACCAATTCTGGAGCAATTTTGTAAGGACGCAAACATTTAGGGAGTCTCGCCAGGTCCTGTTGCGCAAACGAATGCGCAGGGGATTTGAATTTGTTTTGATCCTTCAAACCACGCGTGGTTCCAACTTTGGTTTACTTGCGACGGAAGTTTATTTGACGTCTTTTATTATTCTAGTTTTCTCTACATGTGTTAGGAGTATACGAGAAAGTTTAGGGGAGACCACTCCCGCTGGTTTAATAGGATATTAGGAATCTAGTTTATTTTTTTACTTCCGACCTGGAAAACGGCGTCTTTTGGAGCCAAAAGTAAAAAGTTGCCAAAACCACAAAATATAACCAGTGATGCCGTACATCAAAGTTGTACCTATTTCCTAATATATTTAATATCTTAGAGGGCTTTATTAACATATTTCCCCCAAAAAATTAATGAAACAAAAAAAGAAAGTAAAATTCATTACAATATTACCAAACAATTTCAAAAAATAAGCAGAACCTTCATTCCATAATCTCCAAACAATGGAAGAGATACACGTAATAAAATATTTGTTATTAACGATGAAAACGGTTTGAATTTCATTGCAACAATGAAAAGTATTGTTACAAACTATGCATAAAAATATTTTTTTACATTTATTAAAATTAGAGAAATAAAATTTACAACTAAATTGAAATCATTGAAAAGGTACTGTTTTTGCATTTTAAGGTGGCGTCAAAATGATTTCTATGTGATATTCCCAAAAGTTATCAACAAAATATGCCAAAATATTTGCTTAATTTTTAATTAATTGAAATTTAAATAAAACTTTCTTCGAGGTGCACGTTCCATTTCTCCATAGCATATTTGTGCAAAATTTGGTAATTCTAGGTCTTCCCTGTAAAGAGCTAATAGACAGAAACACAGATACTTATTGCCTTTTATTATTACTAGAGATTACAAGAATGAATAGTTAAAATAATTGCAACGACTATCAATAAACGCAAATAAGTTGTGATTGATATCAATAAATATGCCGATTATGCAAAGTTAATTATTTATATATCTCACATGAAACACAAGTCATTGATATTTGTACATAGTAAAAACTAATCAATGTAACAAAAGATTGCAAAACTTAAGCTTTCACTTACCATCATGTCTTCAGCTTCTTCTTCTCGATTTCCAGATAATCCATAAGTAGGTATTTCTCCAAGAGTACGACAAAATTCAGCAACTGAATTCAGTTCAATATTTGCTGCATTCTTGGAGGCTTTTGGGGACTCCAAATTGCTACCATTTACACTGTTTAATATTTCAATAACCTAGAAACACAATATATATCAAAAACATGGGGAAATATTTTTTTTTAATTCAATTTTACATTTAAATATATACACATCCCCCCCCCCAACCATTCCTGGCAAAACTTTACAAATCTAAACAAAAATGTGAAAATTATATCAGAGGAAAAATACACACAAACTTTTTCTCTTTTCCCAGATTACTCTGCATTCTAGTCCGCTTCATAAAACTCACACACACATATATAAGTTAATTTTTTTAAAAAAAATAATGGAATAGCTGATTTTGTATTCCTGTTCTATTTTTAAATTAGTGTTTTAAATCAGTTTTGTTAAATTCATCCAGTACTAAGAGTTTGAATTTTAACACATTCATTGCTATGGAAGAGATCTCGTCCTTTGGGAATCTTCCCTGCACACTAGAATTTGACTTGCATAACAAATTTATCAAGTTAAACATATTAATAGGTGTCCTCAAAATATGTTCACCCCTTTCTTTTTTGATTTATAAATTGTTAAGAGTGAGCACAGTTACCTTTTCTCTTTCTTGGAGCTTGCATCTAATATGCCCATAGCATTGAATGTGTTAAATAATTTGAAAATATTTCCTCAGCTTGGAAACTCATAAATTTGACAGTGCACTATCAATTAAATACCCTATAATTTTTATCTCAAGATCCTCTATTTTGACTCAGGTTGAAGAAGATTCATGACTGTGAGTAGAATTAAACCTTTTGTTTTATATTTAAGTAAACTATCGATTTTCAGAAGAAATGACAATAACAAATTGACAGAAATACTAGATTCCTGCTTTGGAGAGTTTATTTCTCATTGTGCCAACAGGATAACACCATAGTCAGAACCAAAATTTCTACATACTCTAGTGTTTCAACATACCTCCAAAGATTTTTTGCTACTTTTGCTGTATCAAAATTTCTACATATTCTACTGTTTCAACAATGCATTTAAGCTTCGCCATGATACCTCCAAAGATTTCTTGCTATTTTTGCTGTATCTTTGTTTTTACTTTCTTTGGGTTTCATAGAAGAATAACTTGTGGCTTTTAGTTCTGAATTTTGACAAGTTAAGTGTCTAAAATGGTGAACATAACAATTAGTTGTTTCTTCAATGTGTCTATCATACAAATTGGTTTGGGAGATATAAAGGTGTCTATCATCCACTGGTGATAAAAATGTCCAAAAAAGAAAAAAAAAATGTAATTTAGTAAGTTTAAAAATATCAAGAGAATGTTTGATATAAAGATGACACAAACACTGAACTGCTCTTTCAGAGAGTTTATCTCATACTAGCAGTACGTGCACGGTGTTACCCGTGGAATCAGGACTTCAACAAATTGGAAAAAAAAAAAAAAAAAATTGCCCACATTGACACGAAAAAGTTTTGAAATCAAAATCAAAACAAAAGACACAAATTATTGATTTCCCCTCTTATTTTTCTTCACGATAATGACACTTGAACTGTAGGAAAACAGTAGAGTAGCAAATAAACAAATATTTTCGAAAAAAAATTTTAGGATTTAAAAGATTGATTCCTATAAACCAGAAAAAAAAAAAAGATGAAATTTTCCACTTCAGGTTTAAACTTTGAAGCCACATTATGTAAATAGCTCCTTGAAGTTATATTTCATTTTTTCTTGTCTTCTCTAACTAAAGATATCAGCCATATGCTCAACTATCAAAAAGTATAAAAACAAACAAATTAAAAGAATGATCTGTCGACGCGAAGCAAAGGGATTATGACGTCACATGGTTTCGACGAAATGCATGTTGGAAAAATACGTCACATGACCTTGATTACAAAGAACATGAAGGGAATTTTGAAATGAAAATTTTTTAAAAATTAAAATTCCACCAAATCTTAAATTTTAACCATTCTTGTTTTAAATCATGGAGAAAGGTTATATTTATCACTTTAACAAATTTCAAATTGATAACAAAATTAGAACGGCGGATGCAAGAAATTGAAATTCCAAACGAAGTTTTTTAGGGTTAACCGACTATTTTTTAAAAATTTCTCAAAATTCAGTAAATTATCTTAGACGTTTGAAACAAACTTCATTAGAACAGAATTGGAAATCGTCTGCTCTTTCCAATGGTGTATCTATTTTTTTTCATACAATTATCCAAAACCATGCTATTGAGAAATTAGTGCAAAAAATCACCCAAAACAAAATATTAAATAAAAAATTTTCTAGACAAAATTTTAATAATTTGGGCTTTGAGTCCCCATACGACTACCTGTGTGCGATAGATTTGTCTGGACATCGCACGCAGACAAACAAACATTTCCTTTTATAAGTATAGATTTTACATAAAAAAATTTGCATATCTATAATAAGCTTTTTAGTAAAAAAAATTTAAAAAGATACTACAGAATTTTTAACATTGTAACTTGTACATAAGCAAGTGTATCATAATAGCAAAAATAAGTTGCAATATTCTGAGCACAAAAGAATATATTACAGGGGTGAAAACAGCAGATACAAAAAAGAGGAAAATTGAGAGTAGCTACATTTTTACGTGAATAGCGACATACATTAAGGAAGAGATAAGTAAACATTTATTACTGAATGATTTACTCATCACAAAAAATTATTAAACAAATATGGTCTTGCTTACAGACATGTATGAATTTTTTCAATTACAAATACTTATTTTTAACATTATAAAATCAATGTTTTCTTACCCACATTCTTAAAATAGATACAATTACTAAATAATGTTTTATAATATCAATATTTTTTATAAAATACATATAATAAACCTAAAATATATAAATCAGATTTTGCTTTATGAAAGAAAAAGTCACAAAAGAGTCCTGCATAAATATCAGTTTACAAATAATAAAAAAAGCGGAAAATCGCGGATCCACGGAGGATTTTCACCCCTGATATTAATATTCTTGAGCTGAATTCAGCCACTTCCAACTGAAAGTAGGGATCCTTCTGCAATTTAATTTGCAAAGAATCTGCTTTACATAACATACATGGAATCAAATAATTTTAGATTTTATGGTACTGACAAAACTTCATCTCAAATTTCTGATTATATCTACAAAAATTGCAAAGACACAAATTCTAACAAACCTTTTCTGGTGCTGAAGCCATTACTTTACGTTCTTTTAGTTTCTTGGCTTTATTGAGAGCACTGTTCCATTCTTTTTCTTTATCTTCTTCTATTTTCACATTGGAAAGGTCCAACTGTATGTCCATATCTACAAGGGAGAATAAAAAGATTCAGATGAAGATAATTTAAGAAAAAGATATCCATTTAATAATAGGAATTTTTAAGAAATAAAATATTAAACACAGACCTTCATGAATTAAAGGAATTCCAGTCTTTGTTTCAGATTCTTCACTATCACCCATGTCTATATCTCTTATTCTACCACGTCTTCTGCAATTAAAACATTGAGTATGAAATTATTTCAAGAAAATTATTGCAATAATTTTTAATGAGTAATATATTTTTTAAATTTGTAATACATTTTTTCAAATATTTTTGCAAGTTATTACAACATTACATAGATAAGTAGTTATATTGAAAGACTGAATATGGGGGGAAAAATTCTTTTTAATAAAATGCAGTTTGTTTGAATAATATCTGAAGCTAAAATTGATTATGTTACATTGCAAACACATCGATCAATGAATTTCTTCTTAATACAGATGCTGAATAATTAATTAACAAAGGATGCAAAAGTAAATAACTACAGTTACAAAACTGAAATTCTCCTGCTTATAGTCTAACACTAACACAATCTGTAAGTTTGGAATGTGATAAACTTATAAATCACATAACAGATATGCATAAGGCATCACTATTCTGTAGAGAACTGAACAAGGAACATTTAAGAATGTTAAAAATTAAACTGATTTCAAATAAAAAGAGAAGCAATGACAATGGTACTCATTCAAAGAACAAACACTACTACACATTTTATTCAACATATATAACTGCATGTCGTCCAATGCTATGTTGTGTCCTTTATTCTCTAGCAAAATGCACAATGGATACTATAGTTAAACTGGAGTCGTGCACTAAACACATGTCATGTAAGCAAGAATTAATTTTATTTTAATCTCAATCTATTGAAATCTAATCTTACTAGCTCTTACTATTTTATGCTGTTAAGAGATGAAAGAATTTTTATACATTTGTTAGCTGTGTAATCAAAGGTATCATTTTGAAAAATATTATAAAGTAAGCTTTATTCATTCTACTTCTTCTAATTGTATTTTAACCTTTCAGCTCTAAAGATGCAAATCATTCAAGTACAATTTATAATCTATAGCAAGATTGGCTTTTTGGGATTAAAATACTTTCATACCTAATATTTTTGACGTGAAAACTACTTTTGTATCTAAAATTATAATAGTCATAATTCTTTCACCGTCAGAAACGTTTTTTTAAATTAAAATGAGAATATCAATTGAACCAGATGATTTTTAAAAACCGCTGATAGCTAATTTTCTCCATAAGTTATTAATATTTATTGCATAAGTACTTCAAATTTTGTTCATAAATCTTGTTGTATAAGAAAGATTTTAACGGATGTTTTGGGACAATTAATTACATAGTCAAGTTTTCATTAAGAAAAAGTGTTAAAATAAATAGGAATAAAAAAATAATAAAATTAGTCTTCATCCAGAATTTTACTAATGTGATCTAGCAACAGTTCTTCTTATGTATTCTTGTTTCTCACCAATAAAAAAAGTGTTACAAATTGTGAATTTTATACACAATTATTGAAAAATTATTAAAATGAAGACATAGAATTGAACGGAAATGAAACTTGTGTCATGAAAATCTAATTTTTTAAACTTTTAATATGGTGTAAAAATAGTTTTTGTGAGATAATACATATTTTCAAAAAATATCACGATTTCAATTAAATGAAATTGCTTAATTTCTTGCACAATCTTGCTTAATTTCCAATTAAATGAAATTTTAATTAGCTTTTGGGGCTTTGAACAAAATATGAAATTTGAACACCTGTTTTTCAACCGATTGAGATGAAAATTGGGCACAGATCTATAATTAATGTTACAGGGTTCATACTGTATATATGATAGTAAAATTCAGGAGTTTATGAGGATTTTTTCAGGAGTACAGTACAGAATATTCAGGGATAACGTGAAAAAAAAAATCAATTGTAGGGGAGAAGGGGGTAGCGTGGACAATTTTTATAAAAAATGGCAGTAAACTAAATATCAATTCTCCCATCTTTCCCGATTGTGGCGACTTGGTATATGCGCGGTAGACTCTTTCGGCGCTAAGTAAGGTCAGAAGTAAGAATTCCGGATTCCAGCAACTTTCTATCAATAAGGAAAAACGGAAACATCATATTTTTATGTTTTATCGTAATTTTATCTTTTGCTCTTCGATTGTAATTTTTCAGGAGACAAAAAGAAATATCAGGATAAAAACACAATTGGCAGGAGTTTTCAGGGCCCTTAGAAAAAAAAGCAAAATTCAGGCGTTTTTTAGGAGGAGTATGAACCCTGTATAAATGAACAATCCCCGACTTTCATTTAAAAATAGCAAGATGAATATTACCTAGAGCCTAAGTCTCTGTCTTCAACCGTATCTCCTGCAAGTAAGTCGTCGGCTTTCAAGATTGAGACCTTCTTCAGTTTCTTCTTCTTTTTGGGCTTTTTGAACTGCACCTGGGGGGTCAGGAAGCACCTGTTGTAGCACCAAAGCACAAGGTAAAACAAGAAAAACAAAAAAGGCAAACACCGCTAACAGCACATACTGTACAACGGAGTGAATAGAAACAGTTTTCAACTTTGTTTTAAAAAAGTTTTAACTCCTTAAAAAAATAATAAAAATTTAAAACAATTATACCAATTACAAATAGCTACAACGTCCTTGAAAACAATGATAGGAAAAAAAAACTTGAACACAATTCAAAAAGAAGATTAAAGTTTTGTTTGTGTACGTAATAACTGTCCTATGCGACTTCCCTTGGTCAAAGGGGCATTCATGCTTTAGTGAAGACTGTTCACAGCCACAGATGCACGTTCAATAGCTGCAACATATGTGTGGTTATCTAAACGTTTTGAAATTATTTTCTGTGTGTTCATTTTATTGGGATATGCTGCAAATTATGTCTTAATGAACAAAATGAAGATAAGCAGAGAGAATACTTCACATGGTAGTGTTCTCTACACTTTTGGGTTTTTTTAAAAAAACCATTAGTTTTCTTTGTTATATCTAAAATTTTAACCATGCACTTATTCTTTTTAACTGGCCTGGGTTTTAAACTAGTGTCATAAATTTTGTTTTTGTTCGGTTGAATCATGCTTTTCTCAGAACTGCTTTTTATCTCAGATCTAAATAAATCTTGTATTTGGTGCAGCTTATCTGGAACTGGATCTTCTGCCAATAAAACATACCATCATGTGGTAGCGAAATGGACTACCCCTTGGATGTTATCTGTGTGACCAAAGATAGTCACAATGAGCAATTATTTCGTACGTAAACAAAACTTTTGTTTTGTGCTCAAATGTTATCTTCCTATTGTTATTTACATGGAAGTTATAGCCATTGGTAATCAGTGCAACTACTTTGAATCAGCCTGTAAAATAATGATTTTCTACTACTATTTTAAATTAATAATAAGTTTCAGTCCTAGCTGAATATCTTATGGATAAAAAAAAGTAAATAAATACCTGCTGTTTCTAGTCATTCTGCCATGTGAGGTAACTATTAACAACAAGAAAAATCTAATTTTTTGTACTATTTCTTCTTCTTGGGTTAAGAGCAATATGTTGAAATTCATCATTAGATGTAGAGAAAGGTAAAAAAGCATGCCATCTATTGGGGAAAACTTTTACTAGTTGAAGAAAAAGAATATTGTATGATTTGTTGCATTCTTGAATTCTACACTGTTTCTATTCAACCCACACAAATTCCATAAACATTAACTAAAAATTTCCCTTGTTCAAAACAGAACCAATTGAAAAGGTAATTGAAAACTAAGCTGTAGTTTGATTAACACTTCACTAGTCACAATTACTTACATCATCAACAATCCCTCACAATGTATCTTGAAGATATAAAATCTATTCTATGATATATTCAGACATGACACAGACTTGGAACAAAAAAAAGCTGAAATTCATAAATACAGAATCGTATCAAACGTAAACACCGAGAAGTAAAATAAGTATGATTAATTGAACAATAAATGAATAAATTTGTACAAAAAGCGCTTGAGATATTAAAAATATTGTAGAATTATTATTTAAAAGTAAATTAATGGGTGAAAAATGAATTAGGTATAAAGTTTTGTTAAAATAAAAACTATGGTAAAAATTATCTCACTAAAAAATATGGCCATGTAAGACGTTTTTTGATTATAAATAATTATTAAGACTTTTGTTTCTCATTTTTTGAGCTAACAGTTCAAGCTTTTTTATATGCTTCAGTCTGCTATTTTCCTCCATTTTCTAAATTTTTCTCTCTTTCTTTGATTGGGGTTTTTCTTTATATTTTTTCTCATTGCTATTTTCTTACTATGAAGTTCCTCCTAGTACCATTTGCCTGATGACCTTAAATTTTTGCATGTTACTATCAATAGCATCAAGCAAAAAATCTTTTTCCTAAAATATTCAAAAGCAGACTGCTTTTTGCTCATCATTTTGTATTTAACACTCTAAATTGAAAAATACGTTTCAATATACAATCTTCCTGATCTCTTATCTACCAAATCTGATATTATTTTGAATGTGCACATGGTGCACAGTTTTTGTTTGCCTGCTATTCACATCTTTTGTGAGCGACCTCTCCTCCCCTGCCCCAACGCATTACCAAAACTTTTAATGCAGATTTATATCGATCCCAAGAATGACAAAATTTGATGCCGAAAACGCCGAAATCCACACAAATGTGTCATGCCTGTGTTTATAGACAAACGTTAAGGAACGAAAACTAACAAAAATGAAATCGAAATAACTAACAAAAATGAAGAAAAGAAAGTTAAAGAGAATGTGAAAATAAAATGGCTTCCTTCACGGAGAGCTAACTATCTTTGTTCTCACGAAATTCGGATCAGAAGAAATTCATGGATGATTTTCTTTCAGAATTCGGAATGAATTCCGATTGGATGGAATGAAAGGTGATTGAACGAAACGAGAAAGAAAAGAATACAACCTTCGGGCATTCCTCCCCAATCCCAATGCTAAACTTTGATCCCAAAGTGCGGGAAAACGTTGATACATAACTCGGACGCTGAACGGCTTTCGGCAGGATTACGCAATATCTTATGAATGCGAAACTCTTTCGCTTTAGAGCCATACTCAAAATTTTCACATGGCGCACAGTTTTTGTTTGCGGGAGGAACCCCCCCAACACATTAACAAAACTTTTAGTGCAGATTTGCATCGATCCTAAGAATGATTAAATTCAATGCCGAAATCTGCATTTCCGCGGAAATGTGTAATGTCTGTATATTCATAGAATAGATTCAAATTGATCAAAGTTTGGTTTTGAACATTTTTCCCACTATAACTATAATAATCAGCCCTAATAAGAATGACTATTCTGTAAAAATAATTCAAACTGTAATGTGCTAAAAACAACTAATATATTCAGACTGCATGTGTATCTATTTGATATTGTGTCTTATGGAGAGTTAAGCAACATTATAAGTTATTTAACAAGAGGCAACATAAAAGTATCACACACAAAATGGCACTTATGAAGTTAAGAGTAAATGAAAAACAGTGCATAAACAATTAACTTTTCAACAGAAAGAGAGAGAGAGAGAGGAAGGGGAAAAAAATCAAATTTTTTCTGTTAGACTAGTTTATTGCAAACTTATGAAAAATATCATCTGCATGATATTCTCGTTTCTTTTTTTCACAACTAAAGAGCTTTGCTTTGTAAGAATTTTGCAACTATTAATTTCATTTTAGGTTAAAGTATTAGGGCATCTGTATTATTTTGTAAGTTGTTCTTGCTTTAACCATAATTACTTTCACTGAACATAATATAAAATTTTATTTATGTGCCTCACAGTATCTTCAAAGTAAGATTTTCAAAATAAGCTACATGAGATTGTTCATAGCTTGACCTAATTATTAATTCATTTTTGTATTTGTTTCTCTACTTATATATCAATTTGGAGTTGCAATTTTTTTTTTATAGGTGGGGTTACAGTTTAATTTTGCAGACCAAATAGGGCTATGAATGAAAAAAAAGTTTTAAGAATCCTATTGTTATACAATCCACCTTTTATTACAATTATCATATGTTTAAAAAATATTTTCATCATGTTTCAAAGAAGCATTGTAGACATCACCAAGTTTAGGGGGGGGGGGGGAATTTCACAAAGCTTTTGTGGTAATCAAAACAAAAGTCTGCTGATGTAATAAAGTTTTTTAAAATGATTTGGGATGCATGATATAAATAAGGTATTTTCAGCAATCTTTTACATGACTAAATGATAAAGGTATTGATTAGTGCCTTCATTTTGCTGTCATCAAATTCGAATGTCTTTCCTTAGCATCATGCTCCTATAACTTCAATATGTCCATAACAAAATTTTAAAAAAACATTCATTGGACACTGATGTAATTTTGAAGTGTTTTCAACATTTATATCAAACAACTTTTTTATAATTTTCTATATGTTTTTTAGAAGAAAACATGATGAAATTTTTTTTATAAACATCTAATTTTTAGAAAATTCTTTTCTAAAAATGTAATTGCCAAAGAAATTCTGCATTATCTTTTGCAAAAATATACACATATAAGCTCACCATCAAGTTAAAAAATAAATTTAAGATTTCCAATGAATATAGTCACTATTTAATGTGTGTATACCCATCAACTGAAAAAATAAACACAAATACATTTTTTAGCCAACCCAATAGAAATAAATATTAAAGTAGCCTTTGAAAATGAGTCAACACATTGAAAAAGAATATGTAAAGAAAACATCAAGAAAATTTTGAATAATAGAATTAACATCAGAGAAAAGCTAATTTATGTAAAACCCTTAACCATGTATTTTCAAACAGATACCCACAAAAAATGAGAAATTTCATAGACGTTAGTCTTTTTATTTTGTAAAACATATTATGATGGCAAATGAAAATACTTACCATATCTTCAGGTGTATAGTATTCATTGGCAATCTTCATTTCTGGCATTTCAAGAGTCATCTGTCATAAAACAATTTGAAAGTTATATTAATTATTTTGCAAAATCATTTGTTTCAAAGATAGAAATGTTTGAATTCATATGCCGATAACATGGGCACAACTATGTACAGAAAATGCAATATTATGAGGAACAGATATGTAGAGAAACTTTAATTTAAATTATTCAATTCAGTTTCATTAAAATAAGGATTATAATAATTTCATTCATTGCAGCTCCTTTATAAATATAGTTCCAAGACCTTCGATAATCTGGAAAATATCAAAACACATTTTGCCAAAAACACAATATTCATTTTAAAATAGTTTATTACCATTATTTCATGTAGAGCAAATGTTAAATTCATTACATTTTCATATATATTCACTTACAAAACAATTAATATGAGCAGAAAAACAAAGAAATTTAATTTGAAAAAACTGCAGTAAAAGAATAAAAGAATCCAGGCACAACTGCTGGCATACGTTCAAAAATTGCCGGCAGGTGACCCTTGATAATGTCTGCTTGGATGGATTCTTTTACTAGTTTTTTCAAAATAAATTTCTTGTTTTTCTGCTCATATAAAATGTTTTATCTGCCTTTGTTTTTCGTTTGCAGCAGCATCTTGCACACTATTGAAACAATGTAATTTTTTTTTTTTTGGGGGGGGGGTGCTTTTATATTTTTTGATTTGATTGTTTACTCTTTATATTTCACTTACAAACTTTTTATTTTAACATGTATATGTAAGTGCGGGGGAACACAAAACACTGCAAATAATAAATTATAACATGTAAAAATTAGATTTCATATTATATATGTGATATTTTAATTTTTTAACTTTCCTAAATAATCTTAATGGCACCTCATTTTAAATACTTCTACTTTCATCATAATTAATGCACTACAACTTTCTCTGCAAGTCACGAGTTTCTAAAGGGGAAATTCCCTTTTCTGGGTACTTAAGCGTTCTGCGCATTCATTTCTGCCCTTTTTCACGCCAGTATGTAAGCTTTCAACAACAACGCGCCGCTCAGGCGTAACCTTCTAAATACTGGTCGTGGAGCTACATAAAAATTAAATACTTTACCTATGAAGAAATAACGTAATGCCTGAATAAAAGAAGATTTAAGCAAATATTGTCTCTTCCATGACCAAAGTGGACTCCATTTCACCTTAGTAAAGCCTGATCTTATATATATATATGAAGTTGGCTTTCTAATAACTACTTCTGAATATTAATTTTATACAATTTGACCTGCATTTCTAAACAACAAAAGCAAACAAACAGAAAATTTAAGAAAGAAATATTAATAAAAGATTTCATTCATTTTTACAAACAGAGGAAGGTGAATAAAGGATTCACTTAAGTGTTGATAAAAACCATGCAACGCAATGACATCAATATTTAGAATCACAATTGATGTATGCTAAAAGATATTAGCAATTTCCTAAGAACAGTGTTCAGACTCCACTCAACTACCCTAAACTCCATGGTAATGGAACCATCCATTAAGAATTTTTTGTGATTAATAAAACTAAAGACTTATTAACAGGTAATTTAAAAAGGGTTTCAAAGAGTAAATTTTTCATAAATCCTTTCCTTTTTTTTGACATTCGACTTTTCGGTTTATTTAACTCTTTAACCTTTTGCCAACGGACGAGAGTCGGTATAGATGAGAGGTAAAAAGACTTGGTTAGCTATTTGCCAACACTCGTCCGCAACGGTAAAAAGACTTGGGCGGCTATTTGACGACACTCGTCCACAAAGGGTTAAAAAAAAAAAAAATCTTGAAATGATATCACAGGCAAAGTTGGAAACTTCCTTTCACAAGCCTTGCTTTCAACTGCTTTAATTTGATATTCAATAAATTATCATTTTTAGAATAATAAATTTTTAATTACATGGGCCATGTCTTCAATTTTTCTGAAAAAAAGAATTAGTGTTGGAAATGTCAGAAGAATATGAAATGATTCACTTGCATTTTTGGCCCCCTAACCATTATATTTCTCTCAGTAGGAGTAAAGTAAAATGAAGCACAACACACAGATATGGCTTTTTCCAAAATATTTCTAACCAGTGAAGTGTATTTTGAGTTTAAGAAAATGTTAGTTAAAAAAGACAAAAATATAACTGCTGCAGAAAATTTGTAAAAAAAATTGCATATAAATACAAGGTGCAGTGTACACATACATGCATCACATTTTTAAGAAAAGCAAAATCAAAACCACACCATACCTCGTTTTGCTGCTTCAGTTTCATTCTAATTAATTCAAGTTCTTGCTCTTTGCTTACATAATGTGTGCTACTAGCTTCTCCTAATAAATAAAATGATAGCATTTAAAACATATTTTTGTATACAGAATCAATTGTAATACAAACTATTGGCTTAATTGTATTTAAAAACAAACTGAAATGTTTTTGTTAGTTAAATACGTTTGTACTTTATGCCCTCAGTGACCATAAGTAAATAATTTTCATGGTCTTTAATTCACTCAAAGGCTTTACTGATGTACAATTTATTCAATAAAAAAAAGTCACAAAAAAATTTCTCACCCTTTTTTTTTAAAACTTTGAATATGTTAGATGTGAATTGTACTGTTCATCTCAATATTTAATTGACTGAGTGAAGTGATGTATCTGTTTCAATTTGACTGTTTAGCATTTCAACTTAACATAAAAACTTAAGTTGCCTATTTTATGGCAAAAATATTTAATAGAAATGCAGTGTTAAATCTAGGTGAGGGTCCAAATTTGGCAATTCTCCCCTATGATAAATACCATAACCATAATTTATCACTAAAACGATGCATCAGTGAATGTTTCTGGTAGATGAGTTTAACTCAACAATCATACTAAATGTGCTAAAATATATAACAAATGGAATATTTTAATTTTTACTAATTAACAATTAACACTTAGTCATCTGGAAATTGTCTTTCACTAAATAAAGATGAATCTTTCCAATTTCAGATAAGATAATTCTATTCAATAAATGAAACATTTTTAAAACATAAATATGCAAAAAAGAAATATTACCAAGTTTGAAAGTTTTTTTCTTTTCACCCTCTATTTCTTCATCATATTTGGATAACAAGTTCTTCTTTTTCAACTAAATAAAGAAAGATAAGCATATTGATCAGTTATCATTCCCAATTACAAATAAAAGAAACAATTTACAAATTAAAAAACTTACAATGCCAAATTCATCATATTCAGGCTCTTCATAAGGTCTGTAATCGGGTTTCTTCTTTTTTAGTTCAACATTTTTAGCATATCGTTCATTGTCTACGATATTTACATTTTCCAGGACATCATCCTCTTCTTCAAGAACACCTATTAATACATATTATTTCATGTAAATGCAAAGAACAAGAGTGAACAAATTAAATACTGTGCTTCAATCACTAC
This sequence comes from Araneus ventricosus, assembly GCA_013235015.1. Classification (NCBI taxonomy): domain Eukaryota; kingdom Metazoa; phylum Arthropoda; class Arachnida; order Araneae; family Araneidae; genus Araneus; species Araneus ventricosus. Next base: position 180,849 of record BGPR01001670.1, on the reverse strand, counting down.
ACCCCTACCCAATTTGAAAACATGATGGATGTTCTTAATGACTCAAAATTCCAACATTGAAGGAAATATATATTTGATACATTTGACTTTATTAATCTTTTGATCATGCTACTTTATTGTAAAAATTAAGATACTTTTAGATATACCTAATTAGTAGAGCACATTTATTTTACTAAGAAAAAACTACCACACAAAAAAATTAAACTTTAATATGAAACATTAAGGAAAACTAAAATATTAAATATTATAGAATTCAATAAATGCTGACAACAATGGCAAGATTCATTTTACTGACTGTTTGTTTAATTTTTTTCCCCTTCTCCTTCTGTAAAGCTGAAAATATTGCGGTATTGTACCACTCGCATAAAAAAATGCAACAGGGTGGGGGTGAAAGACTTGCATGACTGCAATTTCAATGAAAAAAAAAAATCATTATAAAGAGAAAGAGGAGACCAGGTAATTTACGACATGTTCACTTGTTGATAATTTACGAGTGAATAAAAATTCCAATCAATTCAGCTGGAAAAAGGTTTACCACAAATACAGGGTTCCTACTTTACTTTCCTAACTAAAAATAAGCACCTTCTAAGACTTTATAAGGACTTAAATAAAATATTATAAAAGTCGTATTTCACAATACAAGACTTTCAACCAAATGAGATGCTTTTACAGTTTAGTAAAACTCATGAGAATAATACCATGTAAAAAATTCAATATTTAAGTCTTTTTTTTTAATTATACAAAAAATAATGCCATATAAAAATTTTTCAAAATAAGCTCAGTCCCATTTTTAAAAATGTCAGCAGTTAAAATATGGGCATGTATATGCACACATGTCAATAATATGTACGCATCAGTGGCGAATCCAGGGGAGGGACAGCAGGGGAAAAAAATTAAACTTGTCACCATCTTCAAAGTTGCTCATATATATAGTAAAAAATCTTGACTTATAAATATATTACACCTTATTACATTCTAACATTTTTTTAAAAAAAATTTCATACTTTAAACCAATAAATTATAAAGAATTTTCATTTCTATTTAAAATGTTCCAAGATTTTCTTTTCAGCTTTAAATGTTTAGAGCTTAGGCAGGCTTTAAACTTAAGAATACTGTAAAGTACAAAGTCACATAAACACACACATAAAAAAAAAGAAAGACATAGTATCAATAATTATAGAAAATCTTAATTTTTTCACAGGAGTGTTTTTGGTTCTATTAAAAAAATATCTGGAAAATATACAAAAGATAAGTACAGGGAACAATTAAAATTTTAATGATTGAACTAATGTAACTCTGTAACAAATGAAATACATGAAAATGACCTTACAAATAACAAAATCAACTAAAATCATTAAAATGCTTTAATTTTCAGAAATTAAGTAAATAAAGAATATTTTTAAAATCCCGATACAGTCATTTCTGTTTTTCAATTGATTTATTTTTCTTTTTCAAAAATCTGATTGTCTAATTCTTTAATTTCAGACGTTTTTCTTTAATATCTCTTCACACTGCATTTGCTTTTATAAAAAGGGAAATATTTTGGAAGTTTCTGCCTTATTAGACAGCAGGGGGAAAAAATTAAACTTGTCACTATCTTTAGAATTTAAATACTACTACTACTAATATACTACTAATTTCTACTTTTTTTAGAATTTAAATAGTTAAGCTCGTCTACTTTTCTTTTTCTACTGTTTTCAGAATTTTTTTGGTTCTCAATTTTTCGTTGTTCTTCGAAATAAAGGATGATATATTTTTGCTTCGAAGGAGAGACAAACCTTCTCATCTCTTTTTGTAACAATTGTAGAGTGAATATCATTAGAATTTTTCGCATTCTCAATCCTCATTCTACTGTAGCTTGTCCATGTGATAAAATCATAAGAATTTTCATTACTCTCCATAACTTTTCATTTGCTGCATCTTCAAGTAAAAAATCATTTAAAAAGCTGTCTATTCTGTCAGATTTTGGATCAAAGTTTTTGAATGATGCTGAATACTTGGAGACAGTAGTTTCTAAAAACTCTTTAAATTGAAGCATTAAGGCATCAGATTCTTCTGTAACAATTTTTTTCGACAAAAATGTAATACAATTTGTTTTATTGAACTTTTGGAATTATCTTGCTCAGAGGCCATTTTTCTTGGATATATGCAAAAAAGCATTCAGTACAAAGGAATAAATAATTGCTGATTTGGACAAAAGGGTTTGAAGTAATTTTGTGATAAATCCTCAACAGTCAAATTGTAAATTAATAACTTCTTTGTCAGAAATTGCTTTCAATTTTATCTTTTCTTTAATTAATTTGTCACCAACAAATCCAACATTAACCTTCTCAAGAGAAGTATAATATTTTTCCTCTGTTAAGTCAAACTGGCATAGCTTACGTGCGATTGAGATATTCTTTTTGGCTTCAGATTTTAAAATATTGAAATAGTCTATCAATTGATTAACTAATTTCAACATATCAGTGGCAAAAAAAGGCACAAATGGATTATCACTTTGGTAAATTTCTGGAAATGGCAAGAGTAATTTTGCTATAACCAAGAAAAAAGTTAGCTTGATGAGCATCAACTCATCCTTCACAGCTCCTACTTATAGTATGGAAGCTTTTGTTATTCACTTCAGGTAAGTTATTATTTTCAACATCATAAACATATTTTGTAATATCAGGCCACATTTCTATCGCACGTTTCAAAACTGGTACATTTTCCAGCCATCCTATAGCCACAAAACTCACACACAATATAGCACACAAGGGGGAGTTTTTTTTAACTCTTGAGACTTTTTCAAAATCTTCCCTTCTAGCTGGTGAATCTGTGAACAACCAGTACAAAAATGATAGAATGCCATTTACATTCCAGTCAGTACTAGATGCTCCATGTTTAAATGAATTATTCATAATATGTAGCCCACAGCTACCGATATATATTATGTTCCTACTAAATTCTTTTTTCATCTGATCTTTAAGACGATCATAAAATTTCCAGTTAACACTTGGCCCATCCATCGATACATGCAAAAGATTTGATAAATCTAACTTATATACAGACTTCAGGAAGGCTCACAATATGTCATCAGACCATGAATGGCCTATGAAGGCAGATGTGAAATATTTTGCTTAGCATATTTAATAAATAGATTTATTGCCGATCTGGAGCTAAAAAGAAATCAGATGATTGGGAAAATAAAATTTTGCTGTTCGAAAAAAGAATTTTGTTTTAAAAGGAAAATAAGCACTTTCTAAGGACTACTGACCAAAAATAAATACTTCTAATGGGTTTTAGAAATGGAAGGTTAAAATAAGCACTTTCTTAGTACTACTGACCAAAAATAAGTACTCCCAAGGGCTTTTAGAAATGGAAGGTTAAAATAAGCACTTTCTAAGGACTACTGACCAAAAATAAGTACTTCTAAGGGCTTTTAGAAATGGAAGGTTAAAATAAGCATTTTCTAACAGCCGTGGGAACCCTGCATACATTTTTATTGCATTTATTTGCCTGAACATTGCCACTTACAGAAAAATATTACATACATTTTAAGTTAATGCACTTATTGACATGAATGCTCCTGCTCTGTTGAGTGGAAATATTAATTATATTCATTCGTCTGCAAGCTATCAAGACTACAAGAAAATTTACTGAAAAATCAGAAAAAATATAGTACTGAAATAAAATAACTGGATAGATAATTTTTTGACTTTTAAAGATGATCTACAAACCACTTCCTTTTCAGCTAATAATTTCTGAAATTATCACCTGAAAACATCACATTATGAAATCAACAGTGACAAGCTGTCAGTAGAAATACTAATTTTTACTTCTGTTAAGAGGACTTTATCAGGGATATTTGAGAATGTTTAGAATAACACATAGAAATAATAATTTATTACTTTGCATTATTACATCCTTATATGACAGTATACAAGAAAACCAGATAAGAACACTCCAAATTTTTTATTTAATAAATATATTAATTAGCTTCAAGAATTTCGCCGTTAGCGAGGTGCAAAATGGATTGTTTGTATTTGTAAAGACAAGACATACAATAAAGAGTACTCCATGATGCAAGTCTATGGATATTTACCTTTATCTTTCAGAGTCAATACAACCTGGTGTCCTTCTTTGAATGAGTCTGCGCCATGAGCGACAGTGAGCCCTTTCAGGTTGTCAGATGTGTAAGACTGAAAGAAAATATTGTAATTGTTTGGTTAATCGTAAATATATACAATGTTAAAAATCAACTTTAAAAAAAAGATGAAAAACACACACAGAAGAGATAAGTACCTTCTTCTTATCAAATTCTTCTTCTACTAAAGCACCAACTCCAAATTCTTCATCCATTTCTTCAAGTAATTTAGCCTATGTGAAATACGTTGATTATAATTTTTCTCGCATATTTTAAATTATAAATAAATGTACTTGAAAGAAAAGTGAAAAAAAAAACATTTTTAGAAAAGAAAGTGTGACAGTAAAATGACATCCTTCAACAAAAATTGGGAGTACAAAGTAAAATTTACTCCATAATTAATAATTACATTTAATAACATATTTACAAATCAAATGATCAGTTATATTTTTACAAGTTAAAACCCAACTTCATAGCTGTAAGGAGAGCATAAATAATGAATTTATCTTCATTCAGAATTAGCATAAGAAAAATAGAAGAATGCAATACTATAAAATCATTTAAGAAATAATCACTTTAATGCTAAAAGCTATGTTAAGAAATCCAAAATGGCAAGTTAATTTTCCTAGGTGGAGAGACTTTATGAAATATGACCATTGCAGCACAAGAAATACTTTAAAAGAAAAACTTCTTTTAACAAAGAATATTTTTAAATTAACACTTATTTTTGCAACACAAAGAGCAAGATTCCAAGATTGATGACTTAGAAAATATGACAAAAATTTAAACCAGCAGGAGTGGTCTCCCTGAAAATTTCTCGCATACGTTCAAACACGGGTGGGGGGAAAAATGCCCCAACCGGTAGTAATACTCTCCATTCCCTAACACAGGTGGAAAAAACGCTCCAGCAGTCCCGCCTTTTTTATTTTTTTACGTCGTGGAATGGTGAAGAAACTGAATATGAAATTTGAATGCCTTTTTTCCAACCGATTGAAACCAAAATTGGACACTGATCTATAATTAAGATAAGAAAACCACATATCAATTTTCATTTATCTAAGTCATTGTATTTAGGAGTTATAGTGTTCACAAGCATGAGTTTATAAAGACTGATAGACAGTCAACCCTTTTGACAAATTTGGGTCGAAAATTTTATATGGACCTACATTCCTGATGATAAAACTGTGTACCATTTTTCTATCTAGATATTTAAGTTTTGAGTTCCCATGTTCACATGAACACAGACAGATTTCCTGTGGATGGATTTTATCCAAAATTTGATAGAAACCTACAAATTATGTATGTGTGTAAAGATCACATAGCAAATTTCATTCCTCTAGCTCTAGCCATTTTCGAGTTATAGTGTTTACAGACAGACAGACATAATTCCAAAATTGTGTTTTTCAGACTAAGGGAGGTCTAAAACATGGAGATTCATCAAAATCTTGAGTTCGAATTTTTTGAACTTAGTGACCCACAAAAATTTTCTTGCGACCCGTGAGAAATTTTTTGCTCACCACCGATATAACCTATGAAAGTGTGACCAAAATGAACTGCAAAGAAAATGCAAAACTTTAGCTATACACTATGTATCTTAACTGCCACTATTCCTTTACATTGTTACAAAGTTGTTTCCCTCACATGCTAATCTTATGGCAAGAAGGGGAGTTTTACTGAGGTTTTACTGGAGGCCAGGCGAATGAACCTCAACCTTGGTGACTTTGCAATAAATTTGGCACCTTTGGCAACAAAACAAAGCTTCTATAAAATATAGGAACTGTGACCCTATCTGAACTGGGAGCGGATATTTAGAGAACCTTTACAGATTTCCATGTGACATCACATCCTGTTAGAAAAGGTATAAAAAGCAAGTAACTCAAACCAGAATCAGTCAGTTGGAGTTTGGACAGCAGTGGAAGCTGGTGAACTGATTGAAAGTGCTGTGACTGATACTTATTAGTGGTCTGCTGCATGTTTGAGTTATTAATTTATAAAAGTGCTGCTTAGTTTTGTTACCTGTGCTAAGTTTTATTTTTCTGGAATATTTGTAAAATAAAGTCTTTTTTTATTATTATTTTCCTGCTGGTTGGACTGCATTCACATACACCCACCAGGCGATATCAGTAATTATAAACACATTTCAAACATTTCTAGGCAGGACATCAGTATCTTACTTCAGAATCAATGATGCAAAATTTACAAATATTTTGTCAAAATTCACTAGAATGTTAAAAAGGAATTACAGCAACTATAGGAAAAAAAACCATTACAAAAAATATAGAAGATGAGTAGCATGTGCTATGTGAACAATGAAATATGTTTTAAATTTTAGAAGGAAAATTGTAATTCCACCATTTTAAAAAATGTAGATTATTTGAATGAAAAACAAAGATATATAATTCCTACCTTGCATGAAAAGGTGAGAAATAAATTAAATAAGCAGTTTTTAAAAATACACTTTTATTAGTGTACTAAAATATAAAAACTTTTTATTATAATTATTTTCTATTTTTTATTCATTATTATAAGTATTATGAAACCTTGGAATAAATTTGTAACGTAGGACTACATTCCTCACAATGGGATCTCAGGAAGGAATTTGATTCACACGCCAAAGTGCCACAAAAGACGTTGTATGGGAGGTCATCTATATCTCGGTAACTACATATCTTTAAAACATAACTAATATCTTATTTTAGAGATAAAGGGTAAAAACAGAAGTTACAAAAAAAATATATTTGAAAATCGGAATTGAAGTTCACAGATTACTGAGTTGCAAAGTTGGGCAAAATATGCATTAATTGGTGACGTCACACGTATGAGGTGTGAGCACACAATTGGCTGACGCTCTCGCTTGCCACGTTTTCATGAGCAAGATTTCGCGATTGAGTTGATAATTTTGTTTCTACAAATTTAATACAAATTCCAAATGCAAATTTACAAAGAAGGAAATGCCAACGAGATACCAAATGAGATATAGAGAAGTTAAGAAAAGAATTGTTGAAGCAGGAGAAGCAACAAAAGAAACAGCAGAAAAAGGAAAATAAGAAGCAGCAGGAGAGGAAACGAAAGAAAACAGCAAAATAAAGAATGTTCGGCCTTACTTGCAAAAGAGAGATATAAATGATATTATGAGAATAAGAAACGAAAGAAAATGGCTGCAAAGGCAGCAGCAGCTAATCTGAAATTAAATGGAGGTGCGTCAACATCAACAGGTTCGTTCACAGTGAGTTCAGGTTTGGGTTTGCCTCTTCCAAATTACAGTGTAGAGTGTCTTCGAAAACGAATTTGGGAAGAAATCGATGAATAATATTCAAAACATTTTACAGGGAATGAATTTGGACATGCCTGTAATGTTTGCAATAGACTGTGGTTTCTCAAAGGTGTAACACCAGCGAGTAAAAATGAAAAGTTTCTTTCTGTGTTGCACGCCGAGTTTCCTTATAAAAATGTTCAAGCCTTCAATTTGTGATTATTATTATTTGAGATGAATTATTAAATTATATATGTTACTTTTCATATGATCAACTGATCCTACACAGAATTGTAACATATCCACATATGATTGAAGAATTAAAACAAAAGAATTGACATTGTAATATATTATATTAAGAAATAAAACAATTTTCATTTTATTTTGCCAATTTTCCAAACATTAGTATTTCAAAGAAACAAAAGAGAATTGAGAGAAATTTCGAGAAACAAAAGAGAATTGAGAGTAACTTCAAGAAACGAAAGAGTATCGCGAGTAACAAAAAGAATCCGAGAAGCTTCGAGAAACAAAAGAGTATCACAAGTAACAAAAAGAATCTGAGAAGCTTCGAGAAACAAAAGAGAATAACGAGTAACAAAGAGAAACTTCAAGAAGCAAAATAGTCATGCGAGTTCTTCACGCGAGTAAAGTAGTACTACACCTTTAACATCAGCGGCTATTTGAAAAAGACAGCCTCTAGACATTTTTTTTCTAAAATTCACTACCAGGTGGAGCCATTGGTATGGAATCAAAAAATTTAATTGAATTAATTACAAGATAATGAAGTTCTGATAATATTGCATTAGTGTAACATCTGAGAATACACAAGTGCACAAAATTTCAAAACTCTTAACACATCAGGATATGAGCAAAAAATTAATTACTAAATTTTGTCTTTCAAAATATGAAAGGAATCAAGTCAAATAAAAGCATTTAATCCAGAACCACATGACAGCTATAGCCATCCAATTTTGCATAAAAAGTATATGAAATACTAAAAAGTGGGCAGCAATGCAGCAAGCTTAAGCAAAACGAAAAACTTACAACCATAAGAGCAAAAGGGAGGACAAATAAAATACAAAGAAAAATTTTAAAAAATACCCTTTTTTCAGCTTCTAGTTTTTCTTGCATCAATCTTTGATGTTTTATCACCCAAGCTGCTGGAGACTCATCTTCTGAATCAGAATCAGCAATTCCTTTAGTCTTTCTGTAAAAAAGAATTGCTTTTCCAATTAGAAATTTTGACTATTAAACAGAATCTTGAATCATATTTTTTTTTTAAAAAATCAGTACTTTTCTGCAAGCTCAGAAGCAGACAAAATAAGAGCAAAAAAAATGGCAAAAGCTCAACACTGTAATTTCTCACTTATATGGAGGTTTAAGATTGCAGTAGGGAAAACTAGGAAGATGATTCTAGAAAATTCTTTTCAAATTGTGAAACAGCTGGTAATTTGTGATGCTATCTCAATTTGGCCTTTGGTCATATGATGTACAGGAAGGGATTTCCATTCCAACCTGAAAAGCAATCGTAATGGTGCAGAGGTGAAATCTGCTTTGGGGATTCTGAAGTAAATTTTCCATTTTTCATTCTTCTATGGATTTGAATTTTACTCTTGAAGGTATGATGAATTAAAATATCAAGTACAAATTCATACTTCAAGCTACAATTTGATATATATTTTAATTCTAACTGGTTTAATGTTATGGATACATAGAAAAATTTAATTTACGGAGACTTGATCCTACCAGTAAAAAGCTTCACAAAACAAGAATTAATCAGAAACCTTTTGTTATTTACTGCAACTTCAATGCTTTCATTCAAATGAAGAACATTGTGTGTTTAGGATCAGCTTTCTGATGCAATGGAATTTGTCAACAATGTTGCTGGTGCAGTGGAGTTTGTTAACAATGTGGCAACTCAAACAATAAAAATGGATAGTTGCTTCAACAATCCTTCACCTTGATTGTTGATATAACTGATAATGTTGTTGGTAGTTTAGTTTTATACTAGCTACGTGACCCGGCGTTGCACGGGCGATCTCGAATAATGCGTCATTCCTTGACGGAGAGAAAAAGTGAGGTCATGTGACACATGCCCAACATTCTCTCCTAAATAAATAAGGAGAAAAGAGCGGTTCAATCATTCCGTCCGCGTAAAGGCTTCAAAATATACTTTTAAAAAATCGCAAAAATAATCTTTATTTTGTAAAATTACGATTCCGGAATTATTTTTTGCCTGACTTTAGTACGGAAGGAATAAGATAACCCAGCGTTGATCGGAATCCGTATTTTTTCATATGCCCGCCTCCAGTTTATATACACATGAAGCAAGATGCACTGAGTACATGAAATCTAAAAGTGAAACCTCATAGAAAACAATAGTTTTAGTAAAAACCCTATATGAGCGATTTAATTTTCCCTGTTTCTTTATATCATTACCAAAAACCACACAAAACTCTATCCACATTGACTTGTTCAGGTTTCCATATTGCAACAATACATTTTTTTTATTTCTGTCAGCGTCACTTTTTTATTGTTGTAACAATGTTCTTTAAAGTAAACGACTTCAACAATAAAATGTATTTTGAATTGCGCTGCAACAATGAAAAGTATTGTTATAAAGTATCCGAAACAATGAAAAGCATTGTTGTCAATTAGTTTTTAATTAATATCTTTTTCACTAATTAAAATTTCGATATTTAAATGGCCGAAATGGCTTCCCTGGATTATTCCCCATCTTTTGGTACCTTCCGCGCGCTTCTCCGTTCGGCGGTTCGTGAGAAGATAGAGGGACATACATACATACATACATACGTTTGTTTACCTTCGAATTTTAATAGAGTAGATGAGAATAATTATTTAAAAATTGCTTTACAGTACTACCCCTGCATTTACATTCCCATTTTTAACATTTTTTACAATACTTTTTGTTAGCTCCCGAGATTATAGAGAGGATTAAGTGGTTTCCCATGATTTACATTTTCATCCAATTTACAGCAGTATGTTCTCTGGTCTCTTGATAAGTCTAATAATATTGTCATTATTTAAAGGATAATTCTTTTAAATAAGATGTTACTATGGGCCAAGCTTCAAAAACATAGTATCGAGCTCCCTATATGAGGGAGACATGAAACTAGGCTGAAATATATTTACTTTATGCTTAATTAAGATATCAAATTATGAGAACATTCTCATTCTTAAAAACACAGTTTTTGTTATACCAATAATCACAATATTTAAGAAATGTTAGAAGAATTAAAACTAGGTTAAGTCTCCCAAGTTTCCCTTACTTACAGGCATCTGGTGGTTGCCAGGGTAAAAGAAATTAGCAGTTCCTCAAAAATTGCTTGCTTGGAAAAAAATGCTCGGGAAACAGCTGTGGCCAAGTTAATAGAAAAGTATTAAAAAAATAAGTCATTACCTGAGCTTTTCTTCAATGGCTCTCTTTTCCTTTATAATTCTAAGCTTCTCGCGAAGGTCTTCCGCTTTCTTCTTTTCACTGAGATTTTCAGTTTTAACAAAAACTTCAGCAGGCTTTGAGGGATCTTGGTCTTCACTCTCAATACCTAGGAAAGTTTCAGATATAAAAAATTTCAATTTGGCCGGTAAAGATTTCAAGTTATCATTTATCAATGCAAATTCTTTTGAACACCAAATTAAGGTTATTTACAATAAGGAGAACATATATGTCAGATAATTTTAAAAATCCACTCTAATGTGAAATCTTTGTTCAGATGGTAATGATCAAAATCAAGAAACAGCAATTTGTGTAAGTTAACTATGCACAGTCTACATCAAATATCATCACAAAATCTAATTTTTCTCAATTCTTCTGCGTTTCTAGCTTCAAAAGTAAAAATAATAGTGATGTGTCCTAGTAAACATCCAAGCCAATCATTTTTATTTGTATTTATTTAAACTAATAACAGAAATAATGCAATTACTGACATTATTAGAATAAAAAGTAGATGTATATTATAATGTACAACTTTTAGTATTGTATGGTAAAAAGGCATTTTTTTTTTTTTAAATCCAAAAGACACTTCCCTATATGAAATTAAAGTAGACAATTTAGTATATTTTACAACAAATTCACCAGGGGGAAAAATCGAAAGTCAGTTTCTGCACATGAAATGAAAATTTGTGGCTCCTGAATGATAGTTAAAAAAGTTTCTTAGATTATTTGGAATTTTTCCTAAACATTTGAAGAGGTTTAGATATTGTGAAAAAACACACTTTTTTTATCTATATATGTGTGACTCTAGATTAAATAATTTTTAAAAAATTCTTAAAATTTCGCATGAAAAAAAGGCAATTTGAACATTCTAAAAAATTAAGCCTTATATCCATACACAACTTATGAAAATACTGCATTTAACAGTAATTCTAATTAACAGAAAATATTCCAGGGTGAAAATGGAACTGTCAGTTGTTTTATATTAATATGAACTAAATCCCAAAAAGAAAATATGCTCTCCAAATGGGGATGGAAATTTCATTTCAAGCGCAAAAGACATAACATAAGTAGGTTTTCATAATGATAATAAACTTTTTCAACTTCAACTGAATATATAATTTTACTTTTCTGAAAATACATTTGCAGATTTTTAAAAAATGATGTTATAAGAATAGCAACATACCAGGAATTTGACTTTTAACTTCTAAAGGTTTTAAGCCAAGTTTCGCTCGAAGTTTGCTGTAAAAAAGATCAAAATATTCATGAATTAATAAATATGTTCTTCAGATATATGACAAAGAGAAAAATCTTGAGTATAAAGATTAATTAATTTTAAGGATAATTTGTAACAAAGAATATTTTATACAATAATTAACAATAAACTAAAACAATCCATAGTAATTAATAACAAAACTTATAACTAAATTAATTAATATATATATTTACGCAGAATAGTCTGTGAAAGTCACGTGATTTGGCTACGTGCCAGAGATTCAAAACAGGCACTCTGTCTACAAACTAAGGATTTTTTTTTTAATTCTGCGATGATTTAATATCAAATAAGAGTTGTATTTGCTTTTTTGTTCTCTCAACGTTGGGGAAACACTGAATCATTTAGCTATTATAGGGTTTTTTCCTCCTTTTTTTAGCTGAATTAAGCAGTTTCCTTTCCCTTTTGCTTTATGTTTATTCATCCAAGGAACTCTGCAATATCAAATAGAAGTTATACTCTAATTTATTTTTCCAAGATCTTTTTGTTTATATATATATATATAACGTTTACTTTCATTTATATTTAATTCATCCATAAAAAACTCCATAAGAAAAATTGTGTTACCAGTTGGAAAAGTTACCAGTTTTTCTTACAGGGGTTCCTTCTTTTTTGTACTTAATTTTAGAATTGAATATTTATATACTAGGGGGCTCTGCCCCCTGCTCGCTGAAGCTCGCCAATCCTTCTAGGTTTGCTACGCAGACCCCGCTTGCTTCGCTCGCCACAGTGAAGACACTGCATGTCCTAGCACAATTATTTTAAAATCTTTATATGTAATATATATGAATCAGCTTTATTTTGCTTCTGATGCTTTAATTTAAATCAACACAGAATAAAATTTTTTAGCCTCAAAAAAGATATTCTTCTTCAAATAAAACTTTGAAAGAAAATTATTAAAGTGCATAAATAAACAAATAAGAGTTTCAAAATTAAAACAAATATAATTATTCTAAAAATTAATTCTAAAAACAAATTATATTTATTATTATTAATAAAGAGATTGTCTTGTGACATCTTAGCACTATGAACATAAAAAAGACAATATTATTAATAAATAAAAATCTTAAGCTGTTGCCTTTTAATGCTTTTACCTTAATCAAGAAGGAATAAAACTTTTTGGTCTGAACCTTAGCATACCTTATTTGAAGGTACGATGCGTTCGAATAAAACGTTTTTTGTAGGCATTCTGCGATAGAATAGAACGTTATTTGTAGGCACTGTGCGATAGAATAGAACGGATACTACACGGGCAGATGAAATGTTAATTGCAGGTACAATAGTAACGGATAAAATTTTATGTTTACATATCATTCTGTTAAGCCAGTGGCGCCATCTGCTTATGAATTTAAGAAGAAATTGTAAAAAAATTTCTATTTATAATAATGAATTCTAAATTAAATACCAAAATGTAGAACATAATTTTAGATTGAGGGGAAGGTTTGATAAAATTTATTTGCAAGTTTTTGATTCAAAATGATGATAAATCCAAGTCGCTGACTTAAATTATCTTGACTTTGACCTGAATGTTCTCTGGCTCTCGTAAGCCTTCTCCTTCATTTCTAATTAATCTCTTTTAAATCATTTCATCCAAAGTTTCATTATATTGCAAAAAATATTGTGTCTTAAACTCATTTTTTTAGAGAAAAAGTAATTTTACACCGCAACGAATATAGTAACAGGCAATCCTATGACGTTATGCCTAGCATGGCGGACTTTCGGTTTTGTTTGGTAACAGACGTTGCCACCGACAAAAGAGAAATTAACCCCCCTTTTCCGCCTTAGCGTTTTATATAATATAGATTTTATTTTTATTATTTGTTCCTTAACCGTGCAGGTTCTTGTACTCAAAGGCTTCCTTTACTTAAAAATTTGTGTTAATAAATCTGTGACAATCAGATCCAAGGTATAGTTGGCAAGCTGAAAGCCTATATTAGATGGGCGCAAATCTTCTAGTACATGATAATTCAAAAAGAGACATGAAAATACTTACTTTGTTTCTTCTATACTTAGAGACAACTGAGGCTCACTGCGCTCTAAAAATAAAAATACCCTAAATTATAAAATGTAGTTACAATATAAACTTCCCATACAAGAACAATACTTATGATAGAAGTAAATGTTAAATTTTGTCGCTTAACAAGCAACACCACCTATTTCAATTTTTTTTTTTTAATTTCAAAGAGGAAGAAAAAACTGAATCTTCCATAATCAATAACAATTATTTCTGAATTTTCTTTCAAATATGGCAGGAACGTGCAGTCTCATGTTCATATCAGATGTTAAAAAAATCCAGAAATATTCACTATTACTTATAAAAAATTCAGTTTTTATTTCCTTTTGAAATTTCATAGAAATTGAGATAGGTCATGCTTATGATTTGTAATATTTTGAATAGCATTGGTGGATATTACATTATCTTCAAAGGAGTTTTTTTTTTTTTTTTAAATCTTTCAGTAACAGCAATGCATTTAATCTCTGTATTTTTTGAAAAAATTTTTAGCTTAAGATTTTATTATTTCATACCTCTGTTATTGTCCGAGAGAAATTTAAGAAAAATTATTTAGCATTATACTGGTAAGCAAGATAATATATACATAATACAGATTATAATAAAATATAGCCATCACCATTTGTCATAAAAACAATGAAGGAACACAAAGGAATATTGGTCATCAGGAAGGAAGAATATCCCAAGATATTCAAAAGTATTTGTGTTTTTTCAGCATAAATGGCTCATGACTTAACATTAAATATGTGTCATTAATCCCCAAGCATTTACTACAGTCTGATAGAATAAAAGAACAGATTTAAAGGATGGTGAGAGCTTTCTTTCTATTTGAAGTTACAGCATAGTGTACTTGGTAATGTTTGAAGCTCAATTACTAAAATAAAACAAATGTTTAAAAAAAATGGTACTTTATAGAAATTTTAAGCATGTTGTTATTTCCCTATAAATACTGGGTTATGGCAAGCACTTTTAGACTTAGTTATGAAGATTGAGTCAAACTGTTTTATTTTGTGCTTAATAAAACAATTTATAAAAGGAACATCAAGTCTTACCTGGACTTTCATTCCCAGTATCCATAGATCTTGAATCTGATCTTGATCGTTTGCTACAAAAAATAAATAAATAAATAAGAAAACAGATTTTAAATTATCTATGAACTTAATCTATATGTATTACAGAAATAAATAAGTAAGTAAGAGTTACAAGCAAGATAAATCATGAACTCTTACCTAGAATCAGAGATACTGTGGGACTGAGATCCACTTGCTTCTGTATGAAGAAAAAATTATTATTACATATTTTCATATAAAAAAATCCTTAAATCTTTAAAAATAAATGTTTTAAAATATTTTTTAAAAAGGTAAAGAATTCAAGACAAAAAGATAAAGACAACAGCAAAGGTACATTGAATTTTTATTGTTTTCTACACTTAATACACAATTTATATATTAGCCGCCTTCAAATTTTAAACTAAACATATATGTCACATATTTTATACATACATTCAATAAATACAATTAAAATATGATTCTAAATAAGAGACAAATGTATTTTCAGGACACTTGTAAGATGGTACTAGAAAATGCTTACCAGAGTCCTCTCCTGAAACTTTCAACCCAAGTTTTTCTCGAAGCTTGCTGTAAAAAAAAAAAAAGCCAATAATTAGTGAGAATTAAATGGAAGCAACTACACAATTAACAGTATTAATCAAACTGAAATTAAATGGAAGAGGCTGCTTTATTATCACAAAATACAGAATATACAAAAGATTAAAAAAAAATACAAAAATAATAAAATAAATTAAAGTGAAGTCTCTTTTAATTATTTCTTTTCAGAAAACTCTATGACCTTTAGCAGGTAAAATGCAAAACACAAATAGCAATAAGTCAGCTTAATTACAAAGATTTTTTTTTTTACGGATTATGTTGTTTATTTTTCATACATTTATAATTGTTGACTTCAGATAAAATTATTAGAATAGTTTTTAATAAAGAAAGATTAAATATGGCGGTGATTGGTTATCAAACACAATCCATTTAAAGACTGTTAGTTACTTCAGCTATTCATCAACTGAACATTAATTCACCAGATTTTTATGGCAATTTTGAATAACTCACTCTCAAGCCACAAAAAATTATTAAATAATTTTTATAATAAATGTCAACTACATATAAATAAATGTAGTAGAAATTAGATAATTTTTTACTATAGTTATATACAATTACATTATTAGCTTCCTAGAATGAGAACAATTCTTGACACTCTATCCTTTTTAGGTCAACAATATTATGAAGTTTTTAATAAGAAGTCCAAAAAAGCACTTTAAAAAATCCCATATAACAAAAATCAACTATGTAGCAAACAAAAAGATAATGTATGTAACTGCCAGAAATTCAATACAGAAACCATTTATACATGTATAAAATTTCATACTTCTCACTTTGGATGGACTATATTTTCGGTTTCAATTTCCATTCGTATTTGTTGGCCTGATAAGCTTGTTGCTGTTAATAGCAACCCTATTGTATCCTAGTTCTAACTGCTCATCTTTTTGTGATTATGCCAACAAATGGCAATAAGATGCAGTTCTACAAACATTACATACGGATACATGCTAATCCCATGAAGTATTTATGATTCAACAAAAATATCTTTCACAAATAATTTTATTGTCCGAACTATCTGTTAACCAATCACCCACTGTATACTGTTGTTAAAAATACTGAAATATTTCTTACTTAGCTTCCATAATGCTTTTAGAGTCATCATCTTTTCTCACTGAAATAAAAATAAATATACATAATTAGAGAAAAATTATTAAACAAAATTTTTAAAAAAAGTTCATTACAGAGAATAAAACTTACCAGGCTTCTCTTTACCAACATCTAATGGTTTCAATCCTAGTTTTGCTCGTAATTTGCTGTAGAAGGTGAAAAAAGGCACCTCATTATTTCATAAATCAATATCAAAATAAATAAAAGTGATACAAAAACATTCATATGCCTCACGAAGGCGATTGTGCTAAAGGTGTAACGAAAATTCTAATTCCTCCCCCTTCAAATCCAGAAATTTCCAGATTTTGTAAGTAAAAACTCAGTAGTCTTTCTGAAATTTTCTTTCAGAACAAATATATCATTCAGATATTAATTAAACAAGACAGAATGTAGAACACACTTGAAACTGAAAGTCTAAATGCTGGGGAATATTATATACTACCATATAAATCTTCTAAAGGAAATTTTGGGATTAGATTCTTAACTAAGACCCTATTACCAAAGATACAGGGGTGGCCCAGTGAGTAATGTTAGAAACAAATCGGAATTTTAAAACAAATAAGAGTGATGAAAGGATTTTAATGATGTATACTGAAGTTAAATAGTAGGCAATTATTGATGAAGGGGTTGAAAGTTGACCACCTTCCTTAACAAGGACAGCAATGGGACGGTTCTGGAATACATCCAACACGTGTCAGCAGATGTCGCAGTCAATCGTCTGGACTGCAGACCCTTTTGTCCGGCCAGTTTTCGTAGTGAAACTCCTCCTGTCATGCCCATTGCACGGACGAAACATTTTCAAGGCATTTCGAGCACAAAAAACAATCGAATATCTGTTGAATATTTATTCATTTTCACTTGTGACTATCACAACTGAACAACACACTTAAACTCACCACTCGCTAACGAAACACACACCTATACAATTGCCCACTCTAATGATAATGCGCACCAAGTTTAGTCACACTTGCTCATAGCTAGTGCCATCTATTAGATCGTTTTTCAAACATTACCCGCTGGGCCGTCTTGTATGAGGGATAACTGTTTGAATAGCTCAACAGCTTACTGAAATGCTTTATATTCCATAACATAGAAGCTTTCCTTACCAGTAATTCTTTATTTACAATACCTGTTTATACGCATCCTTTAGGATGCAATCTAATACTTCAAGGGATAAGTGAAAAGTCTTCGTCTTCCTCAAAATAGTTTGCCAATCATACTGAATTTTCAGTTATTAGAAAAGAAAAATATAAATGCAATAACTTCAGAACTTTAACCACAAATAAAGGAAGTTAAAACTTAGCAATTATTAATATTAAGAAACCACAAAGGTAACTTTGAGAAATGATGTAATGAAGTATAATCAACTTTTGAACAAACTTTTAAAATTTATATTTTTGTTTCACAAATAAAATTGTCTGAAAATATGATTGTTTGTAAGTATGTACATTATATTAATATTCTGATTTATTTGAAATTAAGTTAGAATTTCACTCCAGAATAATTTTCAGGATTTTTGCAATGAACCACAATCACCCCTATGTTCACAAAATAAGTATAAAAATTGTAACAAAATAATAGCTACCCCTAAAAGCACAAAATGCCCTACAATATTGCTACGATATCTTCACGAAATTGTACAGAGATCAGAATATTTGACAACAGTGTTAATATCTTGAGTTAATCGGGACAGTAAAAAAAATTATTTAAACTCAATAAATGAAAAAAGATCAACAAATGACTTACTTAGTTTCAGTAATGCTAAGAGATAACTGCACTTGAGCTCGATCTACAAAGATAAATTGTATTAAAAATAATTTTTAAAAGTCTAAATAATTAAAAGAAAAATTGATATGCAATAAATGAGAACAATTTTAAGAAAATACTATAAATTATGCTTTTTTTTAAAAAAATTTGGAATGTTGATTCCATATATATGTAGAGCAATGTTTTTCAAAAAAGAAAAAAGGAATACGATACATATAATTTGTACACTTTCATGAGATATGAATAATTGCAGTATGACAGCATGCTGACAAATCAATGTAAGGGTCCTTTAAAATTAGTATAAATTTAATACCATTAAAATAATATGTTTTCTTTACACAAGACTTAGAACAGAACAATTGAAATATTCAATTAAGTTTCAGAGAAGAAACATATAGATTCACAGGATATAATAAAAAACTATACTTCAGAAGGCAATAGCAATTATCGGAATGCATGCATTCAAATGGTAGCATCAAAACATTGTAAATTTGCAAAGTGAAAATTTTGATAATTTTTTGTCAGTTTGATGGAAGTGGTTTGTAAGTATAAATGCCACACAAAAGCATGTTAGCTCAACAGTAGCCAAAACATGCATAAGAGTACCAAGCACTGCAAAGATGGCAGAAAATTGCAGAATGTACAATTGTTTCACTTGGCATCATTAACGTGGTCATTAAGGCTGCTTAAGTGAACATTTATCCTATCTATTAGAATTTTTTTTTTATAAAAATAGGAATTTACTTCTAAACTTTAATTTATACCCTGAATTTTCTTTTGTGTTTGTCATTGCCATGTTCTGCAATGATGATTTTTTTTATTTATTTCTGTTTAGCAAGTTCAAAATGAAGAGTGTTTCTCACATTTTATTATTGGAATTAAGATATTTAGAATATTACAAAAAAGTGCATCAAGGTGTTAATATTTTTCTAAAATTGCAAATAATACAAAATCATATTTTTTACTTAAATTTGAGCAGTATTTTATTTAAAATCAAAAGCAAGATGTTTTAAAAAGTAGGTATTTGGCCGCCAAATATTCGGTCTGAAATTTGGCCGAATATTCTGTATTGGGCAAATCACTATTCGTTACATCCCTATTGAAAACAATTCTATACCGCAAAATTAAATCATTTCCAGGATGTCAACAAACTTCCAAGAGGGAAAGAAAAAAATTCAGGACCTTATTAGGTATGTAACAAATACTCAGTGAATATACAGCCCTTCTGCAGAATAAATTCAAGATAAAAATAAAAAATAATGTACTTTTAAGCTAAAAAATATAAATAAAAGAAACATTTAATCCATTGCAAAAATAATACGGAATACACTATAATATGGTAAATGCATAATAAAAACATTTTTAACATCATTTATTGTACACTTTTCAAGGAAGGACAGAACATACAAAAGGAGGATGGTTGGACAAATTATGAATAATGTTACATATCATTCATCATTGCAAAGCCTGAAATTATGATTCAAGAACAACAATTTTCTACATTTTTTAGGAAGGAGTCTGTCCTGTCTGGTTTCATATATTTCAGCAGTTTCAGAAAATAAACGTTCACTACACTGGTCATTCCAGCAAAAATGGTACAAATCAGGTCAGACATTTTGGATTTTTTTTTAGACATTTTCATTACTTACTAGCAATTAATCATACTTTTTTATTTAGTCTTCATTTAATTCTGTATCCTTTTGGGTATTTTTTTATTTGACTTGAGTGACTTATGAAGGTGTAAAAAAAAATTTTATGTGGAACAAGAAGAAAAAATCTTGATGTCCCAGCTACAAACTAGTGACAGTTAAAAGGTTAATTAAGAAACTGACTAAATACTATAATAAAAAATATCAATTACATTGCATCTCTTTCAAAAAAAGAATTTTAACAACAAAATTTGTTAATTTTTTTTTTTCCAATGAAAAAATTGTTACTTATTAATGTCCCAAGATTTTGTGTGCTTTGATATGTCCACTCTGTTACAGCCATTTCAAAAATAAAATAAAATTGAATTTGGTAGCACTTTTGAGGTGACTAAGTCATGCAAATTCCATTCATGGTTAGTCATTTTGAATTCAACAGTCAACAAGCAAGCCAAGACTCATTCTTTTTCTCTTGCAATTAATCTGTCTTATTGAATGTCCACTATGTTACATTTATATTAATGATAAAAAAATTCTGAAATTTCATATAAAGTAGTAATTTTAGAATTATTTTTTCATTTTATATTTGTTACTTAATTGTCTTTTTTTTTTATTTATTTATGATTAGAAAGGCTGGTTTAGGCTTAGTTGTCCACTCTGTTGCACTCCATGTGTAACAGAGTGAACAGAATTTAATAGAGTAAATAATTTATCTTAAACAGTTCTGAAAATGTTTTTTCTGGACAATATGTTCATAATACTTAAGAAAAATGGTGCGGTCTCGTGCCAACAATCCTAAAAGTCGCCAAACATCCGCCATGATGGATGGCTGCCAGATGGTGTCAATTCTAATGACTGGAATTGAAAAAAATGGTGAAAAGTACATAAAATTGTATGAAATTTTGCTTTGATTTAAATAACTTTTAAGAGAATTGCAAGAATACATGGTGCCTTAAAAACCGAAATTTTGTACTGAAAAAAAATAATTTTTCTGCATAAAGTGGGGGTGCCCCCGGGGGAACTGCATTGACCAAATACACGTGGACTTTTTTGAGAGAATACTACATTAATACCGGAAAATATTTAAGAAATTGCTCTGAAATTGAAATGAATTTAGGTAAAATGAATGAGCAAATTAAGCATTAAAACAGAAAATTATTAACCAAGAGAATATTTTAAAAAATGCCTGAAAACAGTCGAAAAAAATAGGAAATTTTACTATAATTTTAATGAATTACGGAGAATGCGAGGAAAAAATTATATCTAAAGGCATCAAATGCTTACTGAGAATAATATTTTTTTTCTGGATAAAGTGGAGGGACTCCTACCCCCAACCCCCAGTTCGCTGCATGACAAAATATGCATGCAATTTTTATGGAGAGAATAGCGCAATAAAACCGGAAAATAGACACAAGTACAGGAAATTTTGCTAAATTCTAACCGATAGAATATCACAATAATACCAAATAGACAAAAATTTTGCTAAACTTACGTAATGAATAAATTTACCATTAAAACAAAGTTATTGCTGGTTGAATATCATGAAAAAAAATCACAGAAAGTTATAGAAGAACCATCTAAAACAACAACAAGAAAAGAATATAAGAACTAACCTCATTTTGCAGCTAGTTTTTAAAACTGGAAAACGACCAGAAGCTAAAAGGGGGAAAAAAAGCAACCGCTACCCCTAATGCACAACAGAAAGACAGTAGTGATGTGCCGTTCACTCCAAACGAATCCGACTCCTCAAAAGGAACGACCGGATCCGATTCTGACCAAAAGGAACGACCGGATCCGATTCTGACCAAAAGGAACGAATCCTCTAAAGGAAACGAATTCGCGGAATCAGATCCGTGAATCCGCAGAATCGGATCTGTGAATCCCTGGATTCGGATTTATGAATCCGCGGAATCAGATTTGCTAATTCTGATGCATCATGATTCCGATTCAGAATCGCTGATTCGGATACATAATCTTAGAAGAGGATTTGTTTCGTTCTGGAATGAACGATATATCATTTGGGGTTATGGATGCAGATCGCGTGGAGCAGGAGATGCTGAGATTCGGTTGATTTGAATGAATACAATCGGTTACGCTGTGCATACAGATCGATTTCTGAGGTTGTTTACAAAGGAACCAGTAGAATAGTTGGTTTGATCAATGATTCTTTTGATATTGCTTGAGAAGTAAAACAGTTGCTAGTAAAAAGAAGATGCAAGTAAAAAGAATTCATAATAATTATAATTTTTTGCTCTTAACTCAAAATTTCAATATCAAAAATAGTTTCATTAGTTGAATCTCAGTACATTGAAATTAATAGATTTAATAAAAACCATTTAAGAGAAAAATTTGAGTCTGTACTTTTTTCGAACAGTCAAGAATTTTTGGTATAAAAGTTTAAGATAAGTCAACAAATAGGTACGCATTTTAAAAATTATTAAGAAATAATATTTTTCCATTTGAGTAATTTAACGAATTACTCACGTACATCGAACGCATATGCTTACGTGGCAAGGTCGGTAGAACGCCATGTTTCGTCGAACCCTGCTGGCATGGGTTCGAGTCGCAGGCAGGCATTGTTGTTGCAAGACAAAGTTTTGAAAATTTTAATTTCATATATTTTCTTTATAAAGTTATTTTATAATATATATTCAGCATTTTATTTTATTTTACTCTTTATTTTCAAACCAGATTTATTATCATAGATTTTAAATAATTCCTATTCTAACTTATGAGTTCTCCCATACTTATATATAAGTTTAAGGAATTTACTAAAAAATCACATTTTGTTAATATAGTTAATAACAGATTTTAACAGCAGTGGATCTTTGATAACTGCAAAGAGTTGTTTTATATTCCTTGACGTTGGTTAAAAGATTTTTTACCGTATGGAGCTCATTAGATTTGTGTGAGATTATATTTAATTAGAAAAAAATCTGAGCTGAAATTTCATTAGTGAACGCTTCAGTAAATAGATTGTTTCCAACAAATTACATGTCATTCATGGGAAGTCCTAACCAGATAATAGAAATCAAAAGTGTCTCAAAATACTGAAGGTTCTAGCAAAGTTTCGTTAAATTCACTAATGACATTTTAAATAATTAACAGAAATGTTAATTTAAAAATAATTAGTAATTCAAATTAATTAGTAAAATTATCATCAATATAATTATCTAATGAAAATTATAATTTTATTGATTATGATTCATAATTATATTAAAATACAAGTTCAATAATAAAGATTATTACAGTATTTAAGGGCGATAAATCCATTTACGTTTTGGAGTCGGAACGAATCCGCAGATCCGGATCCGCAACCGGAGTCGATCCGACTCCATGAAAGGAACGAATCTGACACATCACTAAAAGACAGACAAATTCGAACAGGCCTCTTTTCGCTCCAAAAGCTGGTTTTTAGGGTTGCACAGAAAAAATTGCAAGGTTACCACATTTGGCGCAAAAAAAAAAAATTCAACAACTCACAGACCGCGCCATGTTCTAATTTGAGCACTATGAACACCCCATACAATAACTATTTAAATACACATTAATATGAATATTATCTTTAAAATATTCATAATTATAATTATCTTATATATTAAAGGCTGAACGTCAACAAATGTATGTATGTACGTCCTTCTATCTTCTCACGAACCACTGAATCCTGAAACTAGCCGTAAGTACCAAAAGATGGAAAATAATCCAAGGAATCCATTTTGACTATTTAAATTCCGAAATTGTAATTACTTAAAAAGATATTAATTAAAAACTTAATATTGATTGATTCCCCCGTGGTGCCATTTATCGAGAACTTTGGCATCCAACGTTCTTGCATTTTTTTGTTTATTGACAACTTTGAATCCGCAGTTCTTGGAATTTTTTGTTTATTTATTTAACGAAACCTGGTTTTCATTTGTATAAGGAAAAAAAAAATATGGAGGCCTTTCTAGGAGGGTGCCATTTTTTTCTTTTTTTCCCTTCTCTTGACCGAATCAGATCAGCAATAATTTAACCCGTCTTTTGATGGTAATTTTCATCTCTTTTTTGATTACGTAATTGAAAAGAAATTTGGAATGAATAGGAGATAATAGCCTTTGTTGCTGAAAATCCCCAAAACTCCCCAATCAAAACTCAAAACTCAATGGTATAAAAAGGGGTTTTTTTTTTTTCTAATTTAGCAAACTTGGTGTTTTAAAATTATAAACAACAAAAAAAATCATAAAATCATTTTCTGGTAAATCATGAATATCGGTCAGTTATGCGCCGCCATCTATTGAGCAGATAAAATATAATTTTAAAGTTATTCGTTTACAACAGAAAAAAATAAAGAAAAAATAATTAGAAGCTCAAAAGAAACGAAAATTTCAAAAGCTACTGGTTTTTAAGTGAAATTCAGACTTTAAAAAAATTCAGGGATAAACACATATGAAACAAGAAATATCAATTAAACTTAAATTGTATTCAAAATTCATTTATTTGCAAATAAATTTAACAATCAGAAAAGACAGAAAAAATTATTACTTCTGTGATAGATATGTATCAAAATACTTCAAGTGGAGTACAGATTTCACTTTTTTGAAGCAAACCATGGAAAAGGTGCAGCTTTAAAACAAATAGCTGACAGATTAGTAGCTTCTGGAAAAAATGTTTCTAATGCTAATTAATTTTTTACAATGTTAAGGAACTGCACGACTATAAGATTATAATAAAAAACAGATAAAGATATAGAATCTGCAGCCAACATTATTCCAAGCAAATTACCTGTACTTAAAGGTATTATGTCTGTTCACCAAATGGTCACAACAGAGAACGGTCTATTTCTTTATAGAGAAGTATCATGAAATGGACTTGCGTCATACACCAAGTGCCAAAAACGTGAGGTCGTGCCTCTTTTTTTGTCGTAGAATGGGGGAAAAAAACCAAATATGCAATTTCAATGTCTTTTTTTTTTAACCAATTTAAATGAAAATTGGAGACAAATCTACAATTAGGGTTTCAAGACTAGATATGAAATTTCATTTATCTAACTAATTTCTTTTAGAAGATATTGTCTTCAGAAGTATGCGATTATACAGACAGTCAATCCTTCGACCGATTTGGCCCAAAATTTGATATGGACCTACATTCCTGATGATAAAACTGTGTACCAAATTTTATCCAGCCATCTAGCTATTCAAGTTTTTGAGTTATAGTGTTCACATGAACGAGGACAGACATTTTGTCCAAAATTTGATAAAAACCTACAAATTATTTGCAAAGATCACATACCGAATTTCATCTCTCTAGCTCTAATAGTTTTCGAGTTATCATGTTCACAGACAGACAGACATAATTCCAAAATTATGTTTTACGGACTCAGGAAGGTCTAAAACATGGACATTCATCAAAATCTCGAGTTCGAATTTTTTGACGATTATAATAACTTTCTCTGTGTACGAGAAAGTAAAAAAACACTACACTTTCTCTAAATTTCCATTGAGATCCACGGCCTCACTTGCCTGTGCTTTCCAAAGCGTCTGTTCACCCCTAGTTTGTAACTCGACTGATCAAAAATCAAAACATTTTAAATTAAAGTTTTAATCTGTTTAGAACTATGCAATTTGTACCTAGAATGATGTAATTCTGATTATTATTATTAACTCTATTTAATGTGATATGCTAATTTGTATATGTAGTTTTTTAAATGTTTGTATTTTGGTGTATGAAAAATGGCAATAAAATGTAAGAAATGCCTTTATCACGAAATTTTACTGCATTTATATGAAAGAAGTGTTCATTTGTTTGTATTGCACAAAATGCTTTTAAAAATAAAAGATTTTTGTAATTTAATGCAATATTTAAATGTTTAACAGAGTGGACAAAATCTCCCATTACCAATTAAAAAACTACGGAAATCAGATATTAATGTATAGTTTAGCTAATTAATTTTTACAATACAGATAAATTCAATACTTTTGCTATTATTTAACATTAATTTTAGTTAGATTAGTTGTCTTAAAAAAAAAAATTGGAACATCGAATGTACTATACAAATAATAAAAAATCAATCTTTAATCTTTTCAATAAAAAATTGGATAAATATATTGAACTTGCACTCTATTTCTATTTGTTATTCAAAAAAAAAAAAAATGTTTTTTAAAAGTGGGTATTCGGTTTGAAATTTGGCCAAAAATATTTGGTATTTGTCTATTCTGGCAATTCACCATTTGTTACATCACTACACCATATGATTTCAATCCTTTTTAAGTTCAAGAAAAATTTATTTAGAAATAATTAGTAAAAGTTCAGAACAACAAAATTTACAAAAATATTATGCTCATGAATGCCTTTGGAGTTCAGATTATTTCTCAAAGTGTTCTTTAATAGTTTTCAACTCAAAAACCGAAAGTTGTAAAAAACACAAATCCTGAAATGTTCCTAAAAAACTTATTAAATTTTGACTGATTAATTTAAATATAAAGACCTGATACATAAAAAATGGATTTTACATCGAAACATAAGGTAATACAATATTTTGCAGAAAGAAAATATACCTTTAAAGATGAAATCAGAGTCAAAAGTTTTTAGCCACATATGAGCACTAAGTTTAGCAAATTAGGTTCTCTATGAGGCATAATATGAACTTCACAAATTAAAGAAATACTTTACACTATTTTTCCACTATCACTACTATCAACTTAGTAGAATGCACTGCAGAACATCTTTTCCCAAACCTAATATTTTTTCTAAAAAATCCTTCCGACTTAAAAATTAAGTGATTCTGGAAGGAAATTAGTGACCATGAATTTCAATAACCCTACAGATTACCCTGGTTTTTATTCGATCCCAAAATTATACTTTTAAATTCATTATCTAAATAACAAGAATATTTATTTAAAAAATTAAAGATTACCTTCAATTACCGAATCACGCCTTTCCTCATCTTGAGGTTCCTCTTTTATTCTAACGTCAGTAATAAAAGGTATTTGAGAAGTTTCAGCTGGAGGCGACCGATTTCTCTTTAAAACGTCGTGAGCCCCGTGTTCTTCCAGCAGCTGTTCAGTTGCAAACTTTTCGAGAGAGTCTTCATTTTCTCCAAAACTCTGTCGCTTCTTTACATCGTCTTTATGCTTCTTAGAAGATCGTTTCAGAGAAGAAAACTCGGGATTTTCTGAAAGTTTTGAATCTAACAATTGATCCACATCAAATTCATCATCTGAATTAGTAGGTGGAAGAGCTCTGCTGCTACTGTTTCCTGAGAAAATTTCTTCATCGTCAGAAATATGACGCCTTTTGGACAATTGAATGTCACTGTCAGGGCTTCCAGGTTCGGGGCTTTTTCGTTTATCCCGACGATGGCTTGATTTGTGGCTCTTTTTGTGGGAATCACGATCTCTTTCGCGAGAGCGAGAACGGTCCCTTTTATGCTTCTTTCGATCCCGTTTTTCCTTGTGTTTTTTTGAAGAGCCCATTATGTACTATTCTAAATAGAAAAATTAGTTATTTCTTGTGGACAAAACACACACAAAAAGTATAGCAACACTCAGTTCAGTAATGATAATAAACACACACAAAAAATCATTTCAAATCACATCACTTCAGATACATTTTACTTTCTTATGTTGCCTCTCAACTTGGGAAATAGCTGTATTTTCCTAATGTCAATATTTCCTAATACAAAATGGACCTTATGCACCCTTTGGGTTCGAGAGTATAAAAAAACAGCTGTGGAGGAATAAACAAAACGATCGGCCTATAAGCGACTCAGAAATAAAAGCAGTTCTGAGTCAGATGTTCAAGACTGACCAATAGCTGCCTCCGGCAGGTCACGTGTCGGAGGATGTGACGTCACATGCATAAGGTCCATTGACAGATTCGAATCTAGATTTTGTGAATAAATTTATTTTAGTATATTTTTGTTTAAATAATTTTCTATGATACATCCGTCTTGATTTTAAATTTAATTTGTTGACAATGCAAAATTTTAAAATTATCACTCCAATTTGTCTAGACAGAGCATTCTTTCATTTTCGAAATAATAAAAGTTTCTTTTTATTGGTTTCAAAACTATTTTTCAATATGTGTGTTAAAAACGGTAATGGTTTGAACTGTTAGAAATACTATTTTTAGAATAAATCCAATTTTCATTTTGTCTTAAAAATATAATGAATTCTTTCAAAAAATTAATGAGTACTAATGTTAAATAATTTAAACGATATGTGTCACATTATACACGCAATTTGAAATTATCAGTGTCCTGCGTTTTTTCTCTTCACTTGTTTACTAATAACGAATATTAATACAAACTTTTTTTATTCATCAATTAATTTTAGAAGCAAAACTTATTTTTATAACGAAGAAATACTCTTCCCAGTTCTTTATCTCTTTTTCTTTTCTTCAGCAAAAATGTAAGGGCACGGATCTGTTGTATACCACAGCTCAACAGTTTCCAAAAACAATTACTTGTACGCAGTACGGAAACTACCGGTCTTAGTCGCCAATTCACCAGCCAACAGATTTATTTTTTAATTTTAAAAATCGTCAAAAACCAAGAATTTGAGATACCATGCCAAAATAGCAACCCGGAAGTGTATGCATTCACTACGTCACTTCCGTCAGCTTTCGCTTTATCGTGGCAGACCCGAAAAAGCACGGATCGAAAGTCCCAGCACGGATAGAATAGGATTTACACATTACAGTTTTTTTAAAAAAATTTCGCTAAATTTTCGCCGAAAATTTGGTGTATGAAATTATATGATGAATTATATTATGAATATTATTAAATATATTAGTCACTAAGGTTTTGTATCATTTTATCTGTGTTAGCAAAAGATTTACTTCAATGTTTAGAGTTTTTATATAATGCCTATGAGCAAAAAAGTAATGTATATTATTTTTTCATTTTTATTCGTATATGTGTGTGTTTTTCGATTGATTAATAGATATGTACATATTTTATATTATTTTTTCAAATACGAGATAAATGAATGCATCTTTTATAATATTTTTCTAATATATCAAAAGTTTCTTACAGAATATTTGGATTTTCTGAAAAAAGAAAGAAGGAAGGAGAGGGGCGCAGTTGCGATATTTGCCCTGGGCGCCATTTTATGTAGGTATGCCACTGGATTCAAACATGAATTAAAATTAACTTTATTAATTTGTCTATGACATATAAAATTGCACTTCCTTATTATTTTAGTTGACATTATTTATGTATATAAAATACACATACATTATTTCTGAAATTATTTCTTTAGGGTATCCAAAATGTTATAAATTAACCTTTCTGGTTTTTAATGAAGCAAAAGTGTTTATAATTACAATACTTTAGTACTAAAATGTTTGTGCATCTACTAAAAACATAAGGATTACAAACAAAAAAATGATTGCCATATTTACATATTTAAATAATTATTTTAGGTTGAGTATTAGTGCTGTAATGATTTGATAGTCAAGGAAAATTTTAATGTGCTTGCTAATAGTAAAATTAATTGGTGACAATAGCGTAACTCAGCAAGGAAAGACAACGCTTCACATTAGAGCAGGAATTGAATTTCTCTTCTGTACGTATTTGTTATCGTTAATTATTAGATAAATCGCTTTCATTTATCTTCATTTCAACGTCAATACGGACTGATAATTTTTACCAGCTATTGAAAAACTTTATGCCGTGTTTTCTCTCCCTCTCAGGATTTTTTTTTTGTTGTTGTTGTTGTTTCTTTGTTTGCGTTTGGCAGAACTGCATCCAGGTTTTGCGAAATGAAATTTAAAATGAACACTATCGCATTTTCATCAAACGAATTATGCAAATATTTAGTACTAAAAACGATGTAAAAATAGCGAACTTGCGTTTTTTAAAGTTTCTGGAGTGCTCTTACACTACGCAAAAAAATGGAGATGTATTTTCAGTTCTTCACTCTTTGTTGAATGCTGATTGAAAATAGGAATGATACTTTTGCTAACTATTTATCGCCAGCTTCCGAAGAAACTGATATCCACTCAGATGAATCAGGCATACCGTGAAACACCATCAGAAACCCTGCAGAGATTATCATTCCTATATAACTATCTTCCCTCACTTCACTCCCAACTGAGACTCAAATCTGTGGAAAGGACCTTCCTTTTAATTCCATTGATGGGATTTGGGTCAGCAAATCTCTGAAATATAATATGACTTGTTATTTCGCCGAATCTTCCCAGATAGCAAAGAAAGCTTGTCTAAAAGGTTTTGGAAACCTCGACGTCGGCAAGGGTAAAGGGTTGTCACAAAGGTTTCCATGACGAGGGTTGAACCTTTCGGCAAGGTAGCGGGAAGGTTCGCTAGTCAACAAGAAACAAAGTTTTCTGTAAGGGTTTTAGTAAGATTTCACCAAGCTTTTATTACAAGCTTGTTCCAAGCTTTCCTTAAGCTTGTTTCAAGCCTTTCAAAAGGTTGTTAAGAGCCCTCTTTCGGCGGACAAAATAGAACGCCCCCTTCTCCCCCGAAGTCGTACTCCTACAGAAGGGTCCAACCCCCCTTTTTTCACCTCCGCTTCAAAGCTGTGCTCCTGCAGAGGGGTCGAACACCCTTTTTTTAGCCCCCTTCTTCTGACGTCATCTTAGTCCAACTTAGAGTTATCTGGAATGTCAATTAATTAGATCAATTAAGAATCTTAATTAATCACGACTTAATTATTAATTTCAATTAATTTTATTAATCTAATTTTCAAATGAACTTACTTGTACGATTTCGTTGTAGATTGTGACAAAACTACAAATTCCTCCAAGCCGGGGATCGAACCCGCGTTCTTAGAGTTGGAAGGCAAACGCAATAACCACTATACCGGACGAGGGTACACACGATGGGACAGGTGGTTCATAAAAAGCTTTCCTACGTCAATTTCGCTGGAATGGATTCCGAAACGGTTTGAGCGGAAATGCTTTCGCGGACTTGTCGTTCAAACCTTGTCGGTGAGGTAGTTCGTAAAAAGCTTTCCTATGTAAACCTTGCGGCAATAGTTTCCGAAACGATTTGCACGGACAGTCTATGGAAAGTGAAATGGTAACCTTCTTTGCTATCTGGGTTGAGACTTCCGGATTGTAAAAATGACTGTATGCTTAAGATTTCCCCACACTTTGTTGAAACAATTTTAATTTTTAAGAATCTTGGGAATAAGAAATACAAAAAACCTACTCTTCTTTTAAATACAACCAATTGATTCCTTAATTTTGCACCCAATGGCAATTGAGCCCAGGGCACGTACCCTATCTGCCCCACCCTAGTTACGCCTATGCACCCTGCGATAGCGTTTAGCGCGAACTTTTATATTTAAAACCACACTATAACCCCGAACTCGGAGCCAGAACGGCTCCTTGTAAGTTGGATGGGTGTATGTGGAATTTTATTGAAAAAAAAATACAAGCTTAAATGTTCTAACAAGCGTGTTTAATAATTTTGAATTCTAAAAATTTATAAATGATATTACTGACCGTTACAAAGGAAACACCAAACAACAACGCATTTAAACAGTTATAAATACTAGGGGTTACACCCCCTACTCGCTCCGCTCGTCAACCCCCAAGAATCCCGTTGTGATTCTTTTGGGATCACTACGTGATCCCAGCTCGCTTCACAGTTATGAGTGCTGGTAGTAATAGGAATTTATAAAAACATTAATTACCAAAAGTAAATTTAAATTATTTAAATAGCAGGAAGTTCTAACTCAGTTGTTTCTAAGAAACTAAAACTAAACTTTTATTATTACTAAAATTATTAATTATTACTAAAAACTAAATAATCAAATTATAAAATTAAAATGTTGAAATTATATATGTAAATGTTAAAAAGAAATTTGAATGCTAAAATGTATGATTAAGATGCTTACAAATAAAAATTATTTTCATCAATCAGAAATCAGGCACAAAACTTCTTGGTACACACAGTTGAATGTTTTTTCAACAGTTTCATTAGCCCTGAGTTCATTCCAACAAACTTCTAAATACCCACACTTTTCAATGAATTGTTGTTCAGGAAAGCTTCGCCACATGTATGCACACTCTCTGCAATAATTATTTAGCCAAGAAAGTTAAAACTTTTCTCGTTGGATAGATATTATGTGTTAAAACCTCAGAAAATTTAAGTTTTCAAAAGATGAGTTAACCCCTTTCACAAACGATTTGCTTAAAAAGGACACTTTAAAGTGACAAATGGCTCTAAATATGTTCAGATTCACTATTCAAAATTATAACCCATAATAACTATTTACTTTTACCTTTATAACATTAACAAAACAGCCTTTTTTTCAAAATTTAAAAAAAATTATTGATTTTGACACCAAAATTTTAAACATGCTTTTTTCTCCACTGAAATAATGATCAGAAAATCTTCGCTACATGGATAAAAGAACAGAGTCCTATCATAGTCAACCATGTTCCTATAACTTGGGAACTTCGTTCCGTACACAAAAACGCTTGACTCTATTTTGTACATTCAGATTGGATCGTCATAGGAAAGATTCCTCAACAGTTTCAGCTGTTCAACAGTTCTCTTTTTCGACGATTTCGATTTATAATTGAATCTGCCCGACTTCAACTCATTTGGAAAATTTTCGTCTTCTCAGATCAAATCAAGCTACAATCGTCGAATCGAATGTAAACAAAACAAACTTGCGAGTTGTTGCCAAACGGTGATTAAGAAATTCGAGCCTTTTTTGTCGCCACGTAAGAGAATTATATATATAGATATTAACGATAATATGAACCGAATGATCCGGCTTGCGCGAATAGCAAATTCGGACACTGTGGCCGACGCATTATAGCCCCCAATACGAGCGGCACATGCGACGACCTCTCAGACAGAGGTACGACCCGTCATCGACGTGGAGTTAATTTAACGCCACATCATTTTCGTACCCACCTAGGGAGTGAGGTTACAGCTTACTTATACAGAAGCGTCTCTCCCCCCCTATTTGGGGTGGCCCCGATGTGAGAGGATCGAGAGAAAATCGAAGAGAGTTAACCTCGCCTTGCCTTAGCATTCGGGGTCCGTTGAAGAACAATCGCCACAACAGCTCGGATACTGGGGTCGGAGTCCTAACGGTCATCACCGGTCACGGCCCGGGTCCTCCCGAAGGAGGTACGTATCGTCGTCGGTAATGGGTAACTCAACCCACACCATCACTGTGCCCACCAGGGAAGCGAGAACCCTCTTACTTATCCGGCGACTTCTCATCTACGTACTCGTGTTGCCTCGAGGGAAAAGGTTAGCAGCGGATTATTCCAACAGGTTAAATGATAATCAAAATAAATTTTGGAGCAAGAGAAGGAACGATAGCTACTAGTTTTCTCAATAAATGAATGTACTTATTAATCAATTTTAAAAATACAGTGGAATCTCCATATAACGAAATCGCTTGGTTCCAATGCAGGTTCTCGCTTCCCTGATGGGCATAGTAATGGTGTGGGTTCGAGATACCCCCTCCGAGAGCGGAGCGTACCCCCTTCGGGAGGGGTTAAGCAGTGGCTGATGATGGCCATTAGGACTCCAACTTCAACTGACCTCGGAAGCTTCGGCGAGGCGGGGTTAACTGCGTTTACTGTTATTCAATTTTCTTGTGAAAATTTCGATATCTTTAGAGAGAATGAGAACAGTCTCTGTAAAGACCCACTTTCTGCCTTAGCATCTGCTTAGATACGGTATGAAGTATAAATAAGAGTATATTATACTGCATTCTATTGATTTTTGATTTGCTAGACCCAACACGAACGAATCAGAATGACTTCCCGGAAATTTCCCTTTTAACAGAATCAATAAGAAATTAATTCAGTTTGAAATTTTGTGGCTGAAATAGTGTTTTCTATCGTTACTGGAAATCGCTTATTGTCGTCGGCGGGAAAATGTAGAAATAATCAAAAGAATGGATAAAGGGGGGAAAAACCACCTGTTTCAGTTGTTTGGAATTGCTTCGTGTATAACTTGCATTTGTAATTTCCACTTAGCTGATATTTCGTGGAACGGCGCTAGGCTTTTATGATTGATTCTCTTTTTCGTAGAATTATATTCTCTTTTTTCGCAGAACACCTATGTTATTTACGTAAGAGCATAAAAACAATCAACAAGAAAAATGTTATGTAAGAATATCAATAAATTTACTATTTATATTTTTTTGACAAAATATGGCGTTTTGAAAGGTGAAAAAATACGTTTATGAGAAAAATTAAGTTTTTATATTATATTTTAAAGCGAACCTGCAATTATTTATTTTATTTCTCTCTTACGCGTCTTGAGTACTCTTGAACAGTTTGGAACATTTCTCAGTCTTTATCAGCTCGGCTACTCTCAATAAAACTATATGCAGTAAAACCACGGTTAACCGAACTCGGATTAACCAAAACCCTGGTTAACCGAAATGCCTTTGAAATCGTAAATACAAAAAAACACGTGCTGTACTGCACGGAAATAATCGCGAAAGCGAGACTTTTTACTTTCTCGTATACGAAGTATACAAAGAGAAAATATTGTAATCGTCGAAAAATTCGAACTCGAGATTTTGACGAATCTGCACGTTTTAGACCTCCCCGAGTCCGAAAAACACAATTTTGGAATTATGTCTGTCTGTGAACACGATAACTCGAAAACTATTAGAGCTACGGGGATGAAATTTGGTATGTGATCTTTGTACATAATTTGTAGGTTTCTATCAAATTTTGGACAAAATCCGTCAACGGGAAGTCTGTCCTCGTTCATGTGAACACTATAACTCAAAAACTTTAATAGCTAGATGGATAAAATTTCGTACACGGTTTTATCGTCATGAATGTAGGTCCGTCCCAAATCCGTCAAAGGGTTGACTGTCTGTCGGTCCGTATAATTTCCTTTTGAAGATATTCCGTGATCTCCACGCGCATGCGTACTGGAAGAACGGAGAGCAATTTCATTACAGAGTAGCGAATTACATCAGTTTGTCCTTGAGCCGGTAAGAGAGGAAAATCGTTACGCATCTCTTTGAATTTCATTCTTTGCCTAGATATTTTTCAATCGCTATAATGAAAAACCTTCTGATAGTCATTGGATTCAGGTAACAATAGGTTCGAATTTCTTTAGCCACGCGGGGGAAGGGGAAACGGCACCTTTTTAGGGAAGTATACGAGAAAGTTTAGGGGAGTTTTGCAACGATATCCTCACTTTTTTTCTTTTAAGTCTCCCCAAGATTAGATTGCCAAAATTAAAATTAATGGACATTAACAATATTAATTTCGATACTGTTTACCTGTGACTGTCAGGCGCATTGCGCCCAAACTCGCCGGTGCGATTATTGCGCCCGACGGAGGGTTAACTTTAATAAAGAACATAAGCGTAGCCTACAAAGAGAGTTTTGAATTCGGTTCACAATCAAAACATTTCGGAATTACTGTAATTAGATACAAAATAGCAATACAGTCAAACCTGTTTTTGTGCTGTAGATAGGGACTGCATAAAAGAAACCGCACAAAATAAAATATTCAGAAATTTCAAAAATACTTATAACAAATAATTTTTTACAACATATTAGAGAATTTTTTTTTATGTGGTGGAGAGAGATCGCATAAAAATTCGCACTTAGAAAATATGTCAGATTTACGAAATAGCGAGAAAGTGCTTTCAAACAAAATAAATAATTAAAATACACACAGAAACATTAAAAAAATTTTTAATTTCTCATTTTACACATGGAAAAATTTTCAAAATGCACATAATTCACTGCTACTCGTCGTGGTCCAAAACGCGCATCTTCTTGTGATGAATTGGTTTAAAATACAGTCGGATCTCTATTTAACGAAGTCGCTAAATCCCGAAAAAAAGTTCGTTATATGGAAAATTCGTTAAATAGAGATTCACGTTTTAAAATACTTTAAACTACTCTAAACAGATTTTAAATTCATAAACACTAAATATTATTTAAAAAGTAATTAATCACACCTTTATTTTGTAAATTAATATCTATTTGTTTTACATATTTTACCCATCAAAAAGAAATCTGCAAGGAAAACAAGAATAAAACAAACATTGTCCGGGAATACACTGTATTTTCAATTAAAAAAATAATTTTATATTAAAATTAATGAATTTTAGCATTTCATCATACGAAGGTTTGTTGATTTCTGCATCATGATCATTTCCATCTTCAGCATCTTTGTCCTCATCGTAATTCATTGCTGTATTGTTTTTATTTTTCACACTGCCCACTTCAAAACTGCGTCATACGCATCTTCATAGACACACGCCTTTAAACGTTTTGAACAAGAATTCCATGATTCATAATTTTGTATCTTATCACGATTTTTTTTATATGGTTGATAAGCTGTTTGTAGGAATACCAAATTTTAAGGCAATATCCTTTTTTT
Source organism: Araneus ventricosus (assembly GCA_013235015.1). Taxonomy (NCBI): domain Eukaryota; kingdom Metazoa; phylum Arthropoda; class Arachnida; order Araneae; family Araneidae; genus Araneus; species Araneus ventricosus. Next base: position 144,204 of record BGPR01001670.1, on the reverse strand, counting down.
TTCACGCCTTTATCTGCCTCATGAAGAATTATATATTTTTTTTCTTTGATGCTCAAACACTTTCGCTTTGACATTTTCCAGCTTCAAGGTCATTGATCACCATAAAATGTATTAAACGAAAGAATAAGTTTGAAATGTTTAGAAATATTTTGAGAATAGGGAGGAAAAAAATATTGGATCACAAGAAAAAGTTCGTTAAACAGAGAATGCACTTCGCTATTTGGAGGTTATTTTACGAAGAAATTTGCAAAATGTTCTTGGTTTCAAGAAAAAGTTCACAAAATAGAGAAATTCGCAAAACAGAGGTTCGCTAAATAGAGGTCCGACTGTAGCTCTTGTCACTTGAAGATAGTAGCACCTAAAGGCGAACAGCACCTTACAGATAGAAAATATTAACACGGTGTTATAATGACAACACCGTTGCAATTCATATACCGCATAAAAAAAAGGGCACAAATTAAATCGAACACAAAAAAAATCACATAGAAAAGGAACGCAGAAAAACAGGTTTGACTGTAGGCTATCCGAAACGGCCCCCCCTCCTTAGTTCTGTTAAAACGTGGTTGCACAATAATTTCATTTTGTCTCCTAACATAGGAACTAAGTGGCGTAGGAGTTACACTATCTGATCAAAAGTATCCGCGCACTTTCAGATTTTCACATTTTTTAGAATTTCTCCTGAAAGGCTAAACTGACTGCACTCGAACTTCGACCATATAAACAATAGACTGTAACTCACATTTTACAGTGAAAATTCGGTCCTGAGGGCAATTAGGGGACCACCTATAAATTGATGAAGACGAAAATTTTTTGGCCCATCCCGCTTCACAGAAAGCTAATAATGAGTTAAAACTTTCATCAATGGTTATGTTTGATGCGCATAATATTTCCCTGCATTTTTTTTTGCTGCAAATATTCGGGAAGATATAAAGGTTTTCTTAAAAATTCACAAATTTTCCCGCCCGTTTTTTGCTTATAACATGCAGTTTTCTGCTATTATACGACACTTACAGAAAAAATGACACTATGTTAAAAACACATTTTGCAAAAATTTGGAAAACAAATTTTGAATATTAAAGAAAATATGAGTAGTTGTAGTAAATAATATTTTACTGTGTATGGGCGAGACATAGCGTAATTTTTCTTTCATAACTTCAAAGCCAGATATGTAGGGCAACTTATGTCAAAAATACAGTCAAATAGCATTAAGATTTAGAAGGATATCAGAATTGCAGTGAGCAGAATTTTTGCACCCAGAGAAACAAAATGATGAGGGGTTTTCCACAAATGGATATTTTAAAACTTAAACTTTCGAATAAATTTATAGAATTTAATAAAGATTGAACATGCTGAATACCCAGGCATACTTATAAATAAAATTCATAATGCAAATTGCAGTTCGACGATTACTATTTGAAAATTGAAGTTTAAAAAATATCAGTTTGTGGAAAACCCCTTATCGTTTTATTTCTCTTAGAGGGAAGCAAAAATTCTGCTCAGTGCAATTCTGATATCCTTCGAAATCTTAATGCTATTTGACTGGATTTTTGACACAAGCGTGACAAGTGTGTTTTGACATATGTGGCTTTGACATCTCGCGCATGCGCAGTAAAATATTATTTACAGCAAGTACTCATATTTTCTCTAATATTCAAAATTTGTTTTCCAAATTTTTGCAAAATGCGTTTTTAACATATTGTCATTTTATCTGTAAGTGTCGTATAATATAACAGAAAACTATGCATGTTACAAGCAAAAAATAGGCGGGAAAATTTGTGAGTTTTTAAGAAAACCTTTATATCTTCCCGAATATTTGTGCTGCGTTTAAGAAAACTCATGTAAATTTTATGCACATCAAACATAACCATTGATGCAAGTTTTAATTCATTATCAGCTTTCTATTAAGCGGGGTGGACCAACAGAATTTTCGTCTTCATCAATTTGTAGATGGTCCCCTAATTGCCCTCAGGACCGACTCTTCACTGTAAAATATGAGTAAGAGTAAAAATTATTCTATTCTTCATATGGTCGAAGTTCAAGGGCTGTAAGTTTAGCCTTTCAGGAGAAATTCTAAAAAATGCGAAAATCCGAAAGTGTCCGGATACTTTTGAACAGATAGTGTATTTAAATGCTTCTAAAAACTTAGAAATATTTGGTTCACATGCGTGTATATTATCAACTTAGATACGAGAGCAGGAATGGCGCTAGAGTTTGCCCGACAGGGGGACACGATCTCCCCGACAAGGGGGACGAGTGTAATGGAATTGGTCTCAAATTTTCGCCAGATTATTATTTATCAACTACAGTTGAATACGCCATACAAAATTTTTCCCCGGCGGGGGGCACAGCATCCCCGACAGGGGGGCCCTGGCTCCCCCCTCTGGCGCCACCCCTGTACGAGAGTGCTGCAAACTATTTTTCTCAAGGATTATACACCACATCTCAAAAAACTGTCCTTTAACTTTAATTAATATAAAATTCTTATAATCAGTGTCGGAAACAAAATTTTCTGCATTTTAACAGCATCAAATAAGCAGTTTCGATGTCTGTTGAATCCAGTCATTCTCAGAAATTAAATTTATGATAATACGTGCCGACGCGACTGTTTCCAGCTAATGATGGATACTAGGAAAATATGCCCTCACTTATTTATTTTCCTCCATAAATAACAGTTTTCCGTTATCTGAATCTATACTTATAAAAGGTAATGTTTGCGTGTGTGTGCGATGTCCAGACAAATCTATCGCACTTACAGCCATGAAATTTGGCACACAGGTAGGTAGACGTAATGGTAACTTAATGCAAGTCGAAGCCGGAATTTTAAAATTTAATCTAGAAAATTTTTGATTTAATGTTTTGTGTTATTTTTGGAACATTTACGGTTGTAGTATCTTTTCTAATGGTCGTTGAAAAACAATCAATGCACCATCGGATAGAACAAACAATTTTCGTTCTAATGAAGTTTGTTTTGAATTCCCAACATAATTTACCGAATTTTGAGAAAATTTTAAATAATAGTCACTTTTATGGTAATTTTTGATAAGGATTTCTTCAAATTCTCGCATCTGACGTTCTAACAACTCTGTAATTTTCATTTTTTTTTCCAGCTTATAACTGGAACATTTCTGTCGGATTGCAAACAAGAACGGTTAATCTTATCTAACGGTTATCTTATTCTATTTTTTTAATTAATCACTGATCAGATCAAACAGCTTTTTTGCTAGTCAGAGTTTCTCCAGACGATCCCAGAATGCATTTCTACAATCCGATTTCTTCCGGTGACGTCATTACATTCGCATCATTGTACATTATTTTTGATGTTAATAGCTTCACGTACCAATATTTTTTAAAGCAAATTTTAATGTTTAGAGTTTGGTCAAAGAATTGTCTACAATCTATGACGCAATTAATCAATTTATTGACAGTTGGTTTGTGAGATTTTAGATATATGCTTAGTAGTCAGCTGCTCTATCTCTATTTAGGAAATAAGAAAAATTACAACAGCAGGAATCAACCACGATTTTTTTTTCTTTAATGATTTCCTAATTTATAAACTTTTTTAAAAAAAAAGCAGAGAAAGAAATCAATTTATTGCTTTGATAAGATCCAAGACATCATTGTTAAAACACTTAATCTAAAGATTTTTTTTTCTTTTGACATCCGACTACTCATAATATAAAATATTCTTCTAACAGAAGCTGTAATTCCTGGAAACAAAAAATTCCGTAATATCATTTTTAAAAAATCTTGAAAATCTAACAGCAGTTTGGAAATGTAAGGATAAACTTGAAACACTCGATGTTTTAAAAAATATTTTGTGGAACTGAAAAGCTGAAATATCTCAATCTGCAAAATCATTAAATTTTATAATGTCTAAAAATAAAGAGATTTGAATAATTTTTTTTAAATAAAAAGGATTTAACTACATTTTATATTGTCGCGTAGATAAAGTTAGCGTGGATGTTCAATTGGATGCATCGAATGAATAGAAGACAAAGCTTGCTAATCTCACAACTCAAGACTTTATCTCCTAGAACTAAATATTACATCTCCTTATATAAAGTTGGCGAAACAGTTAATAATACAGTTACAGTTAATAAGCATAACGAAGGGGTAATTTACATATAAGAAATTTACATAAATGCTATTTTGCATATAAATTAAATAATCGAAATAATAATTGAAAACATAAAAGTCCAGGGATTCGAACCCGAGTCCTTTGGCATCGTAGAGCAGCGCTCTAACCATTCGACGACCGTGGCAATATAAATATATATTGTTTTTTTCTCTTTTAACTTTTATAAACATTTCTCAACTTACATTCAATATAATTTTGTTATGAGTAATAATTAGCATTTAATTAATAAGGTATGTTTACTACTCTGAGAAGAATTGGGATGAAACTGATATTTTTAACAAAATTAAGTCCAGAACAAAAAAGTACTGTCCTGTTATGGCATTTGAGATCAACATAGGTTTTACAAAAATTTTTTGTCGTCAAAAAATGAATGCAAAAAAAAAAAAAAAAAAAGCGCTTCTGTGTACTTGATTCAACATTTTCTTTAATTTGCATTATATTTCTTTACGCATTTTTTGAATATATACATGGATAAAAAAAAAACCCTATAAGAATGCAAGACATGCAAAGAACATTTTTAGAGAACAAGTAAAATAAAAAATTAATCTCCGTTTAGATGGACTTGAATCTCATTTGTTTTGAGATATATAACTAGGTACGGGATAGTTTATTTAATACAAAACATACTTATGAAAAGTTTAGTTTTATTGCAACTGTATTTATAAAAGACAATGTTTGTGTGTGTGTGTGTGCGTGCGATTGTCCAGACGAATCTATCGCACTTACAACCATGAAATTTGGCACACAGGTAGTCATAATGGTGACTCAATGCACCTCGAATCCAGAATTTTAAAATTTAATCTAGAAAATTTTTTATTTAATGTTTTGGGTGATTTTCTGCACTAATTTCTCAATAGAATGTTTTCGGATAATTGTACGAAACAAATAGATACGCCATCGGAAAGAGTAAACGATTTCCGTTCTATTGAAGCTTGTTTCGTACATCTAACGTAATTTACTGAATTTTGAGAAATTTTTGAAAAATAGTCACTTTTATGGTCATTTTTTATTCAGATTTCTTGAAATTCTCTCATCCGACTTTCTAATAACACTATTATTTTCAATTTTTTTCAGCTTATAACTAGAACGGTTCTGTCGGATTTAAAACAAGAACGGTTAAAATATCTTTTCCCGTTTTTTTTTAAATTAATTTTTTCCTGGGCAGATGAAAGTTATTTTTCTCGAGCGAGTTTTCCCCTGCGACAATTTTCCGGAAGGCAGCTGGCTATTTGATTGGTTGAAGAGGAGGTGACGTCATAACCTTCAATTGAATGACTTTGATTATTATTTTCGGCAGTATCTTAACGTATTTATTCATCTCGCATACTTTGCTTTGTGGCTTTCAGTATAATAATGATTTTCACGTTGCAATTTTTTAATATTGTTTTGGATAAACTTTTCTACAAATAAAATGTCATTATCGCGAAAAAAAAAATAAGCGGGAAAATCAATAATGTGTATCTTTTGTTTTGATTTCAAAACTTTTTCATGTCATTGTGGTCCCCCCGCCCCATTTTTTTGAAGTCCTGCTTTCACGGGCAACACTGTGCGCGTACTGCTAGTATATTATAAAATATAAGAAATTGAGGTGGAAAATTAAATTTTAGGTTTCTAGTGTCAATGTATTTCAGGAAAAGCATTGATATATATAAATTTTATCAGAATAAAATGTTCATTTATGTCTCCAATAAAGAATTTTTCTGTTAACTCAACAGCAGCCAAATTATGCATGAAATTAGAGACAGCTTGTGTTTAAACATGGGGAAATGAAGCAACCCTAACATTTTAACATGGTATTTATAAGCTGGATACTATCAGTAAATTTTGTGATGCAAAAATTGTTCAAAAAGCTCTACATGGCAGACAGTTGTACCTAGAGTTACAAAATTAGGCATGTAGTTACTTGTTGGGTATTAAGCACTCTCTCTCTCTCGAGAGAGAAGAGGGTTTTCAAAATTTTAATTAAATTTTTAATTAAAAATTAATAATCTTTAATAACTTTGAAGCACATTATTGCACACAAACAATTTTTAAAACACTTTTAAATTTAAAAAATTAGCTTTTTAGCAATAGCAGTTTTATTTCTGCATAAATTTCTCTAATTTTTTTAAAAAATAATTTAAATATATTTTAGAACAATACTTTTTATTGTTTTAGTTACAGTGTTTATAGACAAATACATTTTTTGTGCACAGTAAATTTTTTAAAATAATATAAAGATAGATGAATCAAACTTAAAACATTATCTTGCTTCAATGTTTTGAACCAGAGGTTCGAATCTCTCTTAAATTTCTCAATGTGTAAATTTAATTACTATTTTATTTAATTTTGCACACAATATTTAAACCCCTCAGCAGTCTAATGCAATATCCCTTTTAATTTTCTGAGGGAGCACAGGGAAAAACTGCATACCTGTTGTCATAGACAGAAAATTTCTTTTTGTTGCACGTGCACAGATTTTTTCTTTTTCTATTTCAGAGTTGTTAGAAATAGGGTTTTAAATGCTTCTCTATTGTGTAAAATTTATTTTCATGGCCAAAATTTGAAAAAAAGAAATAGGAAGATAATTAATGATAAAAAATTAATTAAAAACATTGTACTGTAATTTTGAATTGATAATAATAAATATGAAAAATAGTAATTATAATTAAATATGAAAATAATTTCTCTACATGTGCATTTATGTTAACCTTAAACTTCATGAATTTTTATTGTTCACCTAAAGTTCTGTATATCTTTACAGATAAGAGTAAGGAATGCAGGAAAAATAATTGAGAAAATTTACCTTGAAGTTAAAATTATTAAAACCAGTTATTATATTATTCAAAATTAATTAAGAATAATGAAAATATCAAGTTATGCAAAAATGCATCACTGTGCAATGTAGTATCAATATGGAAGAGCAAGCCCACGGCTACAATGTATGAACCAACATTGCATTAAATGCACTAAGTACTACAATATTACAAATCAAAACTTATGATTGCTTACAAATGTGGTTTAAGATTCTACTTACATATTTCACAGAGGCCATATTAACAAAAAAATTGACATTCAGTGCCAAGATATTTGCTTGGTAAGAACTGCTGTTGAGCTAGCAGAAAAGGACAAAAATTTTAATCAGTGAACTTACATCAGCGATGGGTTGTTTTACAGAGTACATGAGCACAGAGTACATGAACTCACAATCTCCATTGCATAACTGATTTATTTTTTGGACCTAACAATTTTGATTTGTCCTTATATATCCCGAGCCTGAAAATTTTTGAAATTTGAAAATTTCTAGTGCCTGAAAGAGGTTTAATGTGGCATGATATTCTTCATTCATTGAATCTTTCGTCCATCAGTCATTCATACAATGTCACACTCAGAAAAAGGAAAAACAAGGAATTTTGAATTGTTTAATTAAAAATATATTTACCTAGCATTCTGTCTGTTGGTGCATGTAACATACTGTGGTCATGCTGTCCCAATCTGCCAGTGCCAGGAATCAGTCCAAATTAAATACTTATTAGGACATGGGCCTGCATTTTTTTGCAAAGTTGTAATTTTTTTTCCTTCCTGTAAGCAATATCCATTTTGGAAGACATTTCAAAAAATTAATGATAAATTTCTATGTTGCTTGCATAAAAACAAGAAATTATCACTTTTTACTTTTGAAAAATTATAGGTTAATTTTTATCGTTCATTCAAATCACATCCACAATTATCCAAGATCTTTTTCTTCTGGAAAAGCTTTATTACAGATTTCTTAGCTTTTATCCTACCTGTTTTTATAAATGAACTTTCAGTCAGCTGCATATATATTGGACACTTACCATTCAAAATAATGGTAAACAGATTTTATATGATAAAAGTATCAGTTTAAATTTCATCTTGTTCATTGTATCATACTCTATTTAGAGTTTGGCTCAATTGCCCCCCCCCCCCTTCTCTTAAAAATGTCTTAAAGCACATAACTTTTATAGAAAGTAAAGTGCAAATTCCCTGGAACAGAAATAATTTCCCCAATAAACTCAATATTTAATAAAATATACAAAGAAAAAGATTAAATAAAATTTAAAAGGAAGATAATTTTCAAGAATATAAATACAACAAACATATAAAGTTGTTAAGTGGATATATGGTATTACTTTTTTAATTAGATTGCTTTAAAAACTTATTTTTTTAAAAAATTGCCCCATATGGTAATGGAATAAAAAGACTGTGATTATTTCTATCCACACACTTACTTATCCATTAACACCCAACTTAGTTTAAAGCATAGATTTCAGAAAATTTATTTTAAAATATGTTAAAAACACCAAGATTAAGATTGAAATCATTAAAAAAAAAACTCTATTATGCATCTAAAAAGATTTTAAAAATATAGTGAAATATAAAAAATTAAAATTACTTTCAAATTCCTTGCATTACCTCGAAAATAAATCAAAGGAAGAAACAAAAAATTTCTAACTCTTTGTCTTCAAAATCTAGCCTACTGGTGTTATATGCTAATTGAAAATTGTTTAGGACTTTGGAAACAAAAAAAGGCAAAGAAAAAAAGAAACAATGGAATGCATCCAGCTTGGTAACAAAAGAGAAATGTAATCGTCCTATAAATAGGGCATTGAGTGTTAATTAAGGTGACCAGTCATCCTCCATTAGGAAGGACAGTCCTTCTTTTGTAAGTTCTGTCCACCCTCAAAAAATATCTTCTGTTTCGATATTTGAAGATTAATCTGCAAATCTCTGTATTCAATTGATAGCAATCTGATCCATTGTACTATTTAAATAATAATTAATAGGCATGTGAACATAATTACAATATAAAATTTTACAAATGTTTTCATTATGAATTTATCATAGTATAGTGTATTCTGTATTATTGTTACAATGAATAAAATGTTTCTTTTATTTACGATAGTTTTTTTCTCTTCAATTAATTAGTGTCCTTCTTGTCATTGCAAAAAAGTTGGTCATGTTATAGTAATTAGGGATGTAACGAATAGTGATTTGGGTGAATAGCCGAATATTTGGCCAAATTTCAAACAGAATATCGAATATTTGGAGGCCAAATACGTACTTTTTAAAAAACATTTTACTTTTGATTTTAAATAAAATACTTCTCAAATTTTAAATGAAAAAAATGATTTTTTATTATTTGCATATTTAAAAAAATATGAACACCTGGATGCAATTTTTGTAATATTCTAAATATCTCAATTCCAATAATAAAAGGTGAGATAACCTCTTCGTTTTGGACTATCTAAACAGAAGTAAAGTCATCATTGCAAAGCATGGCAATGACAAACACAAAAGAAAATTCATTAGATAAATTAAAACTATTAGAAGTAAATTCCTATTTTTATAAAAATTTCGAATAGCTAGGATAAGATGTCCACTTAATTGTTAAAAAAACAACAACCCCAAAAAATTTCCAAGATTTGCAAATTTAGCAAGAAAATATCTTTCAGCTCCTGGAAGCACAGCAAGTAGTGAGTACTTATTTTCTGAAACTCGTAATATATATATATAGGAAACCAACTTCTCCCTGAAAATGCTGAAGAATTATGGTTCTTGCATCATAATTTCAGGATTTACAATGATAAATTATATGAAACATTATTAAATACACTTCAGCACAATGCAACTTAAAATTTGGTAAATGTTAGGACATTTTTTAATAAATGAACTTAATAGTAATTCTGCAATATTCTTCATTAAATACATTAAACAGCACATTTAAAAAAAATATATTTACCCTGAATATATTTGGCCGAATATCTGTTTAGTATTTGGTAAAAGAGCCAAACACCGAATATTCGTCACATCCCTAATAAAAATGAGTTAAAATAAACAGAAAAAAACTTGAAAGGAAAATATCCAGAATGGGTCAAATGAACAAAATAATTATTGTACAGTAAATTCTCGATTATCCGGCATTCAAGTATCCGGAAAGCTCAACTAACCGGAAAAATTAGAAAATGAGTTTTTCTGAAAATTTTACATCCGCGCGCCAAAATTTAGCACACGCTCGCCCGCGCCATTCCATTCACGTGGACAATTTATTTCTGGAATGCTATGTCCGCTCCAAACGGAGGGGCGTAGACGGAAAAAAAAAAGAAATTACAGTACAGTGATGTACACAAACTTGTTTTATGGGGGAGGGGGTACAAAATCAAAAGTGAGAATCAAAAAAAGTTTCTCACCTTTCGCCATAAAACGAGACCTAAAAACAAAATCAACAACCAAAAAAAAAAAAAAACAAAGTTAAAGGGACAGAATCGGTAAAGAAAAAAAAAAGGCTACAATCTACCCCCCCTCCCCATTTTTCTCGTTACATTCAACTATCCGGACTTTTCAGGTATCCAGAAATCGTCGTTTCCCGAGCAAGCCGGTTAGTTAAGCTTTTACTGTATTTCAGCATACACTAGTTTTACTTAATCCATGAAGACATTACAGCTGTGATATCATCCAAATAAATCACACAATGTTCAGGAACTGAAAATTAATGTCTCTACAGTCAAAGACAATTCAAACTGAAAATTAATGTCTCTACAGTCAAAGACAATTCAAACTGAAAATTAATGTCTCTACAGTCAAAGACAATTCAAGTTTACAGAATGTAGAAAGCTATAAGCAGTGAATAATAAAATAATGTGTCAATGAAGCTCTATAAATATAACTTTTGTTTTAAATTCAGTTTTCTTTATATGCTTTTAGTTACCACCCAAAGTCCTATTTATAGGACAGTTACATTTCACTTCCAGGGCTAAACCAAATGCATTTCATTATTTTTTGTTTTGCTTTGTCTGACAAGTCAATATGTTGTTCCCAAACAATTTTCCAACTGGCATATAGTTAGCGAGATTTTGAATTTTTTTGTTTTTCCTTTTCATTGACTTTCAAAGTAATGCAAAGAATTCGAAAGTAATTTTTAAAACTGATATTTTTAAAAAAATTATTATATATCTTTAAATAAGTTTTTTAAAACAATTTTCTGATAATTTTTCTACAAAAAATACAAAAAGGAAACCGACAAATTATTTTTCTCAGAATTTAATTTTACTGGACAGTTATCTTAATCTTGGTGTTTGTAACATAATTTAAAAGAAATTTACTGAAATCTATGCTTCAAATTAAGGTGGGCTTAACTTGTTTCATATTTGTAAATACGGAATTTGGTAATCGATTTTCAGTCATTTCTTGAAGTAGGGGATTGGGGGGCACCTTTCAAAAGTCAGTATTCCTCTCCACTGGAAATGCTATTTTATCAGCTGACAGGCGGCTAATCAAGTTTCAGAAGAGAACATCTTCTGGCAATAGGCTTCATTCCATTTCTCAAACGATGTGCTTTGCTATGGAAAGAGATCTATTTTGTGACCTTCCAAGTAAAAACTGAGGCACTTTTCATCATTTAATTTTTCTTACTCCATAGTCATCGAGATAAGTTGGATTTATTCACCAAATTAATTAAGATTTTCTGCAGCTAACAATATTATTAGCAACTAGAAATTCCTTTCCTGAAGAGAGTTATAACACTTTAAACTTAATGGCTGCAGGTGGGGCATTTTTCAACGCTGTTAAAATGTATCCCTCATAATTAAGGAAGTATTAATTTAATTAAGTAACTTTAAGACTTGGGAAAGATGAAGATGGTTTGAACTTACATAAAGAAGAATAATGAGCCAGAAGAAAAAGGGATTTCAAAGACTATGCAAGCAGTTCAAGATGGCATGTCTCTTAGAACAGCTGCAGACTTATATGGAATGCCCTATTCTACATTTATTTATAGATTTAAAATAAATTAAAACAATTGGTCTTGATCATAACATAACATTAGATACTTCATACAACTGCCTTAGCTCCAAGTATACATGTCAACAAGTTCTCACGACAGATCAAGAAAGCACGCTTTGTGATTATATTATTAAAAGCTCAAATATGAAACTATGGTCTGACTCACAAACAAGTACAACAGCTTATATATGATTATTCAAAATGCCTGGGCTCAAGCACTCCAAGTAATTGGAATGAAATTAATACAGCTGGAATTCATAGGGTTAAGGATTTTATGAATTGTCAGAATAATGGGACCATTTAAGTTAAAACTGAAAGTAGCACAAAATGACTGGAACAAACAAATGAAAACAAGAAAAATTAAGTTAACCTAAAACCAGATAAATTTTGTTAGATCACTGTATTTTTCGACACATTTTTTATATTTCAATAAAATTTATTTTCATTTGAGTGAAATGAGTCATTATGTATTTGCTGAAAGGTACCACATGGGGCACCTTTCAACGGATTTAGGCTTCAGTTGAAATGTATAATTTCAACTTTTAGTTATGGTCAGGAACTCTGATATGAACTGAGCAGCTGCCTAATATTCTGTTGTAACCAATGACGCTAAATACTGAAATAAAAATATATACTTTCTACAAAAATAGGGTTATACTAAAAATTATTGAAAGGTGCCCCAATATTAGTTTTGTAATTTTGTACAGTTGAGTGTGCTCGAAGACAATCAGAGGTACAGTGGAGCAGGAATGCTTTTCCAGGACTGCTTTTTCTTACAGGAAATAAATAATAAAAAATTGTGAAAACGTTCATTTTTCACATAGGTTAGAGTGTCCTGGGACAGCTTATTTTGCAACTACACCACTGGTGACAATATAATATTTTCAGAACTTAATTATCAGTTAATTTATTCACTTAAATAAAATTTTGTTTCTGTATAAGGGGCAACATCTGGTTGTGAGAATTTTAGAATTTTTTTTTTAAGATTCCATATTACTTATAATAAATTGCAAAATATATTAAAGACTAAAATACAGGAAATGGCAAACTTTTTAAAAGCATACAATAAAGTAGAAAGTTTTTTTTAAATAAAAAATACAGAGGTCAAAACCAAATCATAAAAGTGAGGTGCTGATAATATTCTTAGGGATATAACGAATATTTGGCCCTTTTGGCAGAATAATCGACATGGTAGAATATTAGAACAAAAATTCAGCTGAATAAATTCAGGATAATTTTTAAAAATTTGCTTCTGAATATATTTAATACAGAATTACATTTCAGTACATTTATTATGAAAAAATCCCCTACCATTTATCCAATTTTAAGTTGCATAGTACATAAAATGTATTTAAAAATGCAACATATCATTTATCATAGTAAAGCCTGAAATTATGATACAAGAACAATAATTTTTCAGGAGGAAGTCTGTTCCATTTGGTTTCAGACATATATATTAACAGTTTCAGAAAATAAACGCTTACTATATATTGTGCTTCTAGGACCTGAAAGATATTTTATTGATACACTTGCAAATCTAGGAAATTTTTGCCCACCAATTAAGAGGACACTCCATCCTAGACCTTTAAATTTTTATTTTTAAAAATATCAAAATAGGAATTTACTTCTTTGCCATTGTCATGTTCTGCAATGATGACTTTTTAAAAATTTCTGTGGCAATTCCAAAATGAAGAGGGTTTCTTATTACTGGAATTAAGGAGGTATTTAAAATATTACAAAAAACACTTCAAGATGTGAATATTTTTTTAATATAAAAATCAATTTTAATATTTGTTTTCATTTTAAAATATGAGAAATATTTTATTTAGAATAAAAAATGAAATGTTTTTAAAAAGTAGTTATTTGGGCTGCAATTTGTCAAATATTCAGTTAAATCACTAAACAATATGATAAGAAAATTCAGACACGATAGATATCAAAAATAAATTTATATATAGTATATTTCTATCAGGTTACATGCTTTTAGGATTCAGTTTTGACATCAATATTTTTGATAAAAAAACAATTTCCAACTTTATGGTAAACTATTGAAAAGTTTCCAAAAAAGTTTATTTTTATTACTATACAAAATGTTAATTGTTAATGATAACTCTAAACTGCATTCAAACTACGGATGCAACGAATGGTGATTTGGCTGAATATTCGGCTAAATTTCAGGGCAAATATCAACTTCTTAACCCTTTACAGTTCACTACATGTTTCGTTTTGAAAATTACTAAATTTATTTCAAAAATGAGTGTTAGACATGTAGCTGATCATTAATATGTAAAAGAAAAAAAAAAAACATTTTTCATTTTCCAGAAATTTGTGGTTTCTTAGTGAAACTAATGAACAGCAACGGACTATTTTTCCTTCGAATAAGTTATAATCGAAATGACAGTAATACATTAACAAATTTATAAATTGATTAAATTAATTTATTTTAATTTATTTAATTAATTTATTTAATTTTTTTATAATCGAAATGCAATTTAAATGACATATTTAGTTTATATGTATACAAGAGTATTTATGATATTCAACATTCATAAAATTCAATATTACTTTCGAAGATTAAATTAAAAAAAATATCAATTTAAGCAACAACTCTCAACATTTTGTTTCTCTTAGAGATTGAAAGCAATTTAGCTCTTGCAATGCCGGTATCTTCGTGAATACTAACGATTTTGAAATGGAAATTTTACACAAGTTGGCCTATATATCTATCTCTTAAGTTATACAAAAACAAAAAAAAATCACCCGCTATGTTTCGCCCATGCGCAGTAAAAAAATGCTCGATGTGAGGTTTCACTGCAAAACCAATGAACGTTTGAGGGTTAAAAACATTTCACGGCTGATTGAAAATAAAATATTTCTCAAATTTTAAATTAATAAAAGTCCTTATTTATACATTTAAAAAATGTTAATATCTCGATGCATTTTTGTAATATTTTAAAATATCTTAATTCCGATAATAAGAAACCCTCTTCATTTTGAGATTGCTTCACAGAAAAAAAGTCAACATTGTAGAAAATGACAAACACAGAAGAAAATTAAGTGGATAAAACTAAAATTATTAGAAGTAAATTGCTATTTTGATATAGAACTTCTAAGAGCTGGGATGGAGTATTCACTTAATTGGCGGGGAAAAAATGCATAAAATTGCCCGAGATCTGCAAATTAAACAAAAAAAATATGTTTCAGCTCCTGAAAGCACAATATATAATGAACATTATTTTCTGTATCTGGTAATATAAAAAGAAACCAAATGGATCATACTTTTCCCTGAAAATACTGCAAAAAAATACTGTTTGAAAATTGTTTTAATTTTGGTGACTGATTTTTATGTTATTCTGATTCTAAAAATGAAATCCATTTATTCCTATCATGTAAGGATTTTTTACAAAAGTGATTGCATATTTTGAAGGAAACAGTTGAAATTGCAAAATTTTGGCATTTCATTTAAATTTCATTAATTCATAAATCCATCTAAATTACATTTATATCCTAGTTCAAGTAATTGTTAAGTATATGTAGAATAGAAAGTTACAAGTCCTTATAGTAATGCTTTTTCTTTACCTCAAAAGTTCTTTTGGCACTTTGCCTCTTGTGAACTTTGCAGGGATTCTCTTTGTAGCATCCAGCAGTAGTCGGCTATCATGCCGACATTCCATTTTCCTTGATATCGCCTCTCCATTTCCTTTATGCATTGGTGAAATCTTTCACCTTCTTCCTCAATAACTGCACCTAAATTTTCAGGAAAATAATCCAGATGCGAATCGAGAAATGAAGTTTTAAGCTCATACTACAGCCTAAAATCTTGAAATTTTTTTGTCATCCCTTCTACAATAGATTTATATTTGGGTCCTTTTTGTTTCCAAGAAAGCTAGTAAAAACTAGTTTGAAAGATTGCCAGGCTTTTCTTTCATTTGTTTCCATTTTAGTCTCAAAATTTTCATCTTTCATCAGTTCCTTCAGTTTTGCTTCGGATAAACCCGGGAACCGGTCACAAAGGTATTTGAAGCATTCACCTTCTTTTGGAAAAGCCTTGGCAAATTGTTTCATAAGATCTAATTTTATGTGAAGTGGTGGAAGTAACACTTTTTTTGGATCAACCAGATTTTCTCTTTGAATATTTTTGACTCCAGGATCTAATGTCTTCCTGATTGGACATTCTTCTTAATGTAATGTTGTTGTCTGTCTTGGCTGTCCCATTCACAAAGAAAAAAGGGAAATTTCGTGCACCCTTTCTGCTGACCAAGTAACATAGAAATCACTTTTAGATCATTGCAAACTGCCCATTTGTGATCTCACTATGATAGTTTATTCAGGATGAAATCAAGATTTTCATAGAACTCTTTCAAATTAACTGAATGCCCAACAGATACAGAAGCATACACATTTCCGTTATGCAATAGTACTGCTTTGAGACTTCTTTTTGATGAATCGATAAAAAGTCTCCATTCTTCAGGTTTATATTGGACTTTGAAACTTGCTAAGAGGCCTGAAATATCGCTACAATAAACAAGTTCACCCGCAGAAAAAAACGGAACGAATTCTTGTTCTCTGTTCCGAAACTAAGAAAATGACGTACCAGGAGCTAACAAATTTTTTTCTTCCAATCTGGAACCTAAAACTTCTGACGAATCCTTAGGAAAATTTAAATCCCTGACTAAATCATTTAACTCGGAATGTGTGAAAGGTTTAGGTTCATCGCTAATGGAGTCATATACTTCATCAAATTCAGAATCTAAATAAAAAATGTTTTTCACAGTATCTGGAAGGGAAGGAACCGGCATACCATGAGGGACAGGGCATATGGCATGTTTGGATAAGATATTTGCTTTTTGTTCTTTAAATTGAAACCTTTCACGTTGCAGGTACAAAAATAACTCATCACCATGATTTTTTGCTTATCTCGAAACCGAAATGATTTTTTTTTTTACCTTGAATCCATTGCCTTAATTCTTCTACACAAATACAACAAACTTTGTGTGGAGTCCAAGGCTTGTTTTTCCTAATTTCATGCCAAAATAAACGTAAAACTTTTTTTTTACAAAATCCGAAATGCTTCTATGTTGTTTTTTCAGTGTATAGTTACCACAAATATAGCAGAAACAATTCTAACACATCCCCTGGAAACCATTGATCTCTAATGCAACAAAAACTAGAAGTAAAAATATAATGACCTACAACTCACAGGTCGGAATATAAATACATGTGTACAGCACAGAGCAAAGAAAGACATTAATTGAGGAGTAGAGATAAGTTCAGTGAAAAGGGGTGGAGGACAGACACGTGCAAGCAGGAGAGGTATCCAGTGTCAACTGGTTTCCTCTGGCTTCAATATTGTGTTTAATAGGCAATTTACCGATTCAGAGGAATATTCTAAATTAAAATTGTTTGTTTAGTAGTTTAGTTCACCAATTTACTATTTTAAGTCCATAAATATGTTTATTGAACTAATAATACTTTTTTGGTCTAAAATATACTAAATTCGTAAAAAATAGATTGCAATTTGTGATGAAACTGTAAGTGATGGAATATTTTCATTATTTTTCCAGTAATCAGCATCCAAAAAACTATAAAAAACACCACTTGATTTACAAATTTTTTCATCGCAGACCTGCATAATTTATTGTTCTTTTATGATAATTCCAGGCTTTACAATGATAAACGATATATAACAATACACCACGTTTACTTAAAATTTAGAATATTTTAGGAGTTTTTTTGATAATAAATGTACTGAAATAATATCTGTTTAGTATTCGGCCAGCTGAATATTCGTTACATCCCCTATTCAAATACATCAGTTATACTTTAATACATTAGAATCATATTCCGGGCTATTTAATTGTTATAATGCATGATGCAGTAATTTATGCCATTAACTTGAGAAGCCTTCGACTGTAGCAATTATTTTATTTTCTTCCAATTGTCAGTTTTGAATGCTGGGTTTATGCATTGAAACAGGAAAGATGAAGTTCAGAATAGAGAGTTCCAAGAGAATCAAGGTCTTACATTCTACAATTAACTGGAATATAAAGTAAATAACAAAACAAGTGAACCACACAAAATCGTACAAGCTTGTTTCCAAGAATCCTTAACCTTTTGGCCCTCAGGAGTTAAATGCCAATATTTATTTGAGACTCTATGAACTTGTGATAAGATATTATAATTTTTATATATTCAAAATTGACATATGCTCAGAATATTACTTGTATGGCATGAGAGTATTTACCATTAAGCAAAAATCAAGTGTTTTGTACATTAGATACACAAGTGCTAAGGGTTTAAACAAAAACTTACCAATCAAAAGCTTTTTTATGGAGAACTGTAGCAGTTATATAGATAAAGCCACAGTAGCATTATAAAGATGGAAGGCACATGTCCAAATCATAAAAATAACAGTTGTTAGAAAAACAAAATGTCCCAGTCAATCAGCACAGTGAGGGAGAGAGTTATTATTTGTTTCTATTGCTGGCCTCTTATCTTATTTAAAAGAACAATGCAATAAAAAAAATTAAAATTGATATAAACCTGTTAAGGTGACCTGGGGTAATTCCTGATAAAAAAAATGCAAACATCCATTTTGTGAAAAAACTGTTCAAGGTAGAATTTTAATTTTTGATGAATGTTTGATGACTTACGAGATGAGTCCTATGCAACCTTCTTTTCTTTGAAAATTAAAATAGAATTTAAAATATTTTAAATTTTTAGTGATCAGGAATTACCCCTGGATCAGGGCAATTCCCGAGCACTTCTGGGGTAATTAATGATCACCTAGTTTTTTTTTTTTGTGAAGAGGCATTTTAAAAATGGTTATACAACAGTAATTAACAAATAACACATTAGATCAAATAAATAAACCAGCAAAACATAGTTAAGCAGCTGATTTATTTGAAAAAAAGCAACAAAATTTAACACTAAGTTTTCCAAAAATCTATGCAAAATTTTTTAACTTTTATATGCACTGTTTATTGCTGCATAATCAACAGTGAATGGGTCAGCTCCATTTAAGGATATAGGACCATAAAAAATATATTTGTTTATTTTTTCCGATTCTGTCACGTTTGGGATTTATTGCCATAGATTATGCCTATACAAAAATGAACTCATCTAATCTTCCCCAGGCATATCATCTTTGAAGCAACAATATTTTTGTAAGTGCTCAGCTAATTCATATTTGTACCATCTTTATTTTTAATTACAAAATCAGAAACAGTTACTTTAATTTCTTTCTATTCCCCATCTTGCCACATTCTTTAAGCAAGCGGCCAACTCATTCTCTTGTTCTGCAGAATATAGGTAACAGCTCCCACATGTTTTACTACTGTGATGGATTCTTTAACTTCATTAAGTGAGAGTGTAAAGTTGAGAATGGAATTTCAACAGCTATAGCAGCAGCTCTCACACTGAAAGTTTCATTTTTAATCTTTGAAACAGCTTCATTAATTTTGACTCCTAAAACTTAATATCTTTGTTTAGGTTTATAGTTTTTCACCATATTCATCAGGCTAATTTAATAAGCTTAAAAAAACTCTACAAACATAGAATCAAGATACAAGCTAGTTAAGACAAATTAGAAATGAAGGAAATCGGAACACTTTTTTTTGTGCTTACAGTTAATAAATATGAACTGTCATTTAAAAGAACTAAAATTATATTCATTAGCTATTTCTGATGATATTTATGACGAGAAGTGACAATGATCAGGAATTATCCAAGCGATCAATAACTATCCCATCTATACGGGACAACATTCGATATAGTTCACTGTAATTAATTTCAATATTTGCAGTAAATGTGAAACAACTAATCAAAGTTAACACTATTTTCAGATTTAAAAAAAAAATTAACACAAAATATTTATTAAGATTGGTTGGTTGGTTGTGTTTTCTGGCACAAGAGCCATATTTGACTATGCTGCGCTAAACACATGGTACATATTTATTAAGAGAGTGAGGAGGATCTTTGTAAAAATGTGTATATTCAGGAACCCATCTTTGAAATGGCAAGTATAGTAAGCAGCTTAAAAGATGCTCAATTTGTTAAACTAAACAGCAAATTATAATTGAATAAATGCAGTTACATTTAAGTAAAATGTTCAAGGATTCCTGCCATATCTCAAATTTCATAAAAAATTCTTTTAAAATAAAAATTAGGTGATCATTATTTACCCCAGAAACGTGGTAATCGTGAATTACCCAGGGTCATCCTAAGGCAAATTAAACTTCATAAATCACCAGATATGTAAGTTAATGTTATGCATATATAAGTAACTTTTTTAATATTGTCTATCAATAAATTAACCTTTTACAGACAAGACCAATACAAATATACCTTATCCTATAATATTTACCAAAGATTCATGCTCTATTTTACGTAATTATAAAATATCAAACCTGAAAAAAAATTAATAACCTATATTATCTGTTATTATTTATTAAACTATTTACAATTTAAAACTAAAAATGATTCATTAAAATCAATATATTGCTTAAAAGTCTTTTTATAGCATCTATATTATAAAGCATGTTTTATGTATTAACAGGATTATAATGATTTTATTAATTAACTTTTTCCTTAATTATTTGATAAAATACAAATGCACAAGTTATATTTATGCAACATTTTTATTTAAAATAAATAATATCACCAGTCATTAAAAGTACAAATTCTAAATCAGTAAAAGCAAATGCCTAAAATTGTTAAGTAAAGTCATGACAAAAGAGAACAATCCAATTGCATTAAGCCAAATTTCAAAACTCTAA
Source organism: Araneus ventricosus (assembly GCA_013235015.1). NCBI lineage: Eukaryota > Metazoa > Arthropoda > Arachnida > Araneae > Araneidae > Araneus > Araneus ventricosus. Next base: position 123,507 of record BGPR01001670.1, on the reverse strand, counting down.
GCAGAATAATATTTGTACAATACCTTCTCAACTATGATACAATAAAATATAGTTTGTAGCTACACACAGCAATAAATATTTTTACAATATTTCCAAACTAAATATTTACATTTGTGTTATGGAATAATGAAGATGTGGCAAAGTATTTTTTCCCCCTCCCACATGAAACTGATAAAAGTTTGTCACAATTCATGAAAAAATATACAACCTGAAGTATATCAAACTTCAGCAGTCAAAATAGAAACTACTTGTATATGTATGTATATATAATAAAATAATTTACCAACATGTTTCACATGTTTTGTGCTGAAAATGCATGTAAACTACCCATCTGACTGATGCCGTCTCGTATATGATTGATATGAATTTCGACCTCATTCTTAAATGCAGAAATATTCTGCCTTTTTATCTTAGACTGGATTTCAACTAAAGTATCAGATAAAGATTTGAATTCAAAAGAGTTGTATTCACTGGTGGATAAATGTTTCAGCTGTGACATTAATGAAGTCAGCTGTGCTACAAGCATCACTATATTTGGACTTTTTACAACGAGTTCCTCTTCTTCACCTTTTTGTTCAATATAATCCAATGCTTCTTTCAGACACTGATCTTTGATTGTACCTGGTTGCAGCACAGGCTGAAGTCCTTGCTCTGGTGCAATCTCTTGACAATAAATCTGAACTTTGTTCAGATATTCGCAGAGATCTTTGTCCAGTCTTTCAAATTCAAGTACTAAAGATGCATAGGACTTCTGAAATTCAAAAGTCATCGGCTGACCACGAGAAAGATTCCGCTCCGCTTCAGTATGCATTTCTTTTAGAAGAGCCAAGTTTTTCTTCTTCACACCAAGAATTTTTGTAAGCCTTACAAGAAGAGCAAGGAATTTCTTAGGGAAACCACCCAAAGTGCCATCTTCCACAAAAGAAAGCTCATTTTTGGTTGACGACTCGCCCATCATTGAATCATTGTCGTTTGATGGCCAAGGTGACAACGGTACCAAGCGTGGAGATCCAAAGTACAAACTTCTTGGACGATACTTTTGAGCAAATGCTGATATTGGCATCATTTCAGGAGGATCATTGCTCAGAACTTCATAATCGGGAATTGAGAAAGTTCCCAAACCAGGACGATCAAAAGTGATTCGATAGGTAGAGTTAGATGTGTCAACAGCATCTATAGATCCATAGAAAAGGCCATCTTGTGGGCTGCGAACTCGTGCAGTCGCTTTTGTTCCAATTACAAGGGGGAGAGGTATTTCTGATGGAAGATCTTTGAAGTGCTCCAAGTCTACATTTTTTCGGAGCTGAAGTTGACGAATCTTGTTTCTTTTGTTCTCTAGAGATTTCCTCTCCTCGGCAAAAAATTCCGGAGAGCATCTCCGAGGTTTGCCAAGGAACCTTCTAATTTTACACCATTCCACTCGAGTCAATTTAGTTGTTTTCAAGTTCGAAAAGTGTTCCTGCAAACAGCTATGGAAGTCGCTATCTTTGAGGAAAAGGGGCTGATCGATATTCGAGTAAAACCATTCGCAGCATAAGAATCTATGAGCTTTAGGTAACTTGAGCAGATTTCGAAGTTTGAGGCCAACTTTTTGCGCGACGCGTTTATCCGGCATAGGTTGCGAGACCACAGTAGGCGTAGGTGAAGCAACACGGACTGTTTTCCTAGGTGATGATCTGGACAAGGTATATGAAGTATCTTCATGGTCATTATATATGAGCCTGTTTCGTTTGCGAATTCTAGGCGAGCAATCTCTGCGTGCAGGAACAGGTGCTGGAGTGGTAGGTATATGCCTAGCTTGGCTTTTCATACTTAAAAGAGCAGCGACAGATTCATTTTCAAGGGAATCCGCCATTTTTCCCCTGTTGCCAAACTTTAATTTTTAGAACCACAACACTTCGTTTACGGATTGAAAGTGTTCATTGTTTACGCGCGTCTTTCAAAATAGAAAATTTTCGGAAAGAAATAAGGAGCTAAAAATAAGTTTTAACTCATTATTATTAAATTTGTTTCATCATACTTCATTTTAATGCAGTCTATTTGCGTGTCTGAGTTCTTGCTAAATTTTTTTCCAAAATGATTAGTCATTATAATAGCTACTTTTAAAATATTTAAATAATCAAATAAAGAAGAAATAAATGATAAAAATGACGAAAAACAAATATTTTTGTATTAATATAAGTAGGTTTCGGAGTTGTATCAATAATGGGAATTTTATTATTTTTCTATGCATTCAAGTTTCAGATTTATTGCTCTAAAAATTTGCAGAAAAATATAGTACTTTATTTAGTAAATTAATTTTTTTATTTAAAAATAAATCAGAAATTGATATCGAAACTAAAAATATCTAGGAACTTGCCTTACTAACTGCCATCCAAGATATTTCATTGATGGTGGCAATAGAGTTCACCTTACGACAGAAATCTAGGAAAGTTCTCCGTTGGTAGTTGATGTGATGATGTTTATCTCGAGTTGAGGGAAACATTTGTCTTTTAATCAGTGAGAGTTTCAAATCTATGGTGCTGTTTTAAATCCTTGATCATTAGAAAGATGTCAGAAACATACGGTGAGTTTCATTTTATGCTTCCTTTCCTCTTTGTTTATCTGCCTAAAGGTGTGATTGCGTACTAATTCAATCGTATGTTGCTTCTAGAATTAAGAAACGTTTTGTGTGTTTGTTTTCGTTGATGAGTACGTTGAGATGATAAAAAAAAGTTTCGAATTTGATTGTGTACCGTATGCTGAAAGTGTCGAAATTCAATTTGAATCAAATAACGAATCTTAAATGCGAAACCTTAATCTCCTTGTGACAGTTTATTATATTAGCAGTGTTTACTTCTGGAATTGTTTTCATTTTCCTTAATGTGTACTCTGTATTGTATATCAGTTTCATCTAAAAAGTATAACTATTCTTTGTATAGTATTGTAATCGCTAATGAAGGCGAAATTCATACATATGACCTGCACTATTGGTAATGAAGATTTAAAGCAGTTTTTTCTTTATATTGTCTTAACTCATTATTTTTGTGTTTTGACCTATTATTGTTGTTTTGTATGAAAATATTGAGTTTTTAAAAATGCTCATGTTTTGGTTTTGTTTAATTTTCCTTTTTTAAAATAATATTTGTTATTTTATGTTTGTTTGGTCCCTGAGCTGTATTGATTATAGGACCTTTGTAAATTTTAATGAATGGAACAGGGGGAGGGTGGAGAGATATGCCAGGGATTGATAAAGAGTTCAGAAATTGGCTTTTCCTATTGTTAAATATTTGTGTGAAAGTTCATAGCATATTTCGTTCAAATCTGATCAATGATCCAGTTGATGAATTTTCTTGTGAAATAATTTCCTTATGACAGGTAGCAATTATTATATTTGAAAGTCCACTTTTGACATAATTCTTATGAATATTAATCAAAATATGGCTGTGGTCGATTTATTTTTATATATTATTTTATACTTAATTTGTCAATAAAAGTTTTCTAATTGAATATTATAGTAAAATCTTTCACTTTTAAAGAGGCTTATCATATTCTGCAACCATTTTATGCATCTTGCCTCAAAGCTCTATGTATGTTTTAATGAATATCTGTTCTATCATATTTTGAGTCGAAAGTTTGTCTAAACTGTAATAACTCTATGGCTGTCGTATGTGACCTGTCTTATGAAGTTGCAGTGTTATTTGTGGTAAAGTTCTGTAGAATAATTTTTCATTGATTGTTGTTTTCACAGTTGTATTGTTTAGTAGGAGGGATCATTGGGAAATGCTCTAATGAAATATCTGTAATTTTTTTTTTCTATTTAGAATTATAGCATTTTTTTTCCTGTTTTTCCAACTTTATTATGTGGGATTATTATATAGGTATTATGTAGATTTTTTTTTTTTTTTCCAAAATGCCCGTGCTTTTTTGTATTTTATATGATAGAGCATTAGTATAACTTACATAATTGATTTTTTTTTCTTTTTGTGCTTGAATGATAAGAAGTTATGAATGCTTAGACTATTGAACTGTTAGCAATTAAATTTGTGTATTTTATTTCTTTTGTGTGTATATATTTTCATTCTTGTGTTTTAAAGGATAAATCTTGGGTTTACTTTTAGATTATATAGGGTGTTTGTAATTAACTTATACTATTTAGAGTAATCTTTAATTGATTTAACAACCCGTAAAATACCACTAAGCTTGGTAATAGAACTAATAAAAGCATTAGGAGAAGAATTTCAGAATGCAGATGATCTTGTTATTTGGATTGTCGCCAATATTTACACTTTATTCAGTACATTCATATCTCTTCAACTAATTATAACTTTAAGAATATGGTTCTCATGGATTAGACTCTGCATCCTTTTTATAATATTCTTTATAGCTGAACATTACATAAAGGAATATTTATCATGGTCCGTGATATGTTGTCATTTAAGGTTGTCAGCTTTGGGACCACACCAAAATTCTCATGTAGGTCTAGTGATGGTAATGCAAGTTCATGAGTAACATGCATTGTGTAAACCTACGATGTATGTTGAACTGAGCTGTTTCTTGGAATACCTTTTGAATAAGTTTCTCATCAGGGGTGTAGTGGAGCGGGAATACAGCTCCAGTACTGCTTTTTTTTACTAGAAATAATCAAGAAAAATATTTTTAAAACCTCCGTAAAACAGTGCCCAACCAGGTTTTAGTGTTCCAGCACTGTTTGTTTTATGACTACACCACTCTTCATGTTTTTATAGTCTGAATTACTGATTAGGGATATAACGAATACTCCGCAATTATTCAGTATTCGACCTTTTTGCCGAATATTCGGCTGGCTGAATACGACCAAATATTTTCAAGATAATAATTTTTTAAAAATATGGCTATTAAATAATAACACAAAGAATATTGCAGACTTATATTTCCGTGCATTTTTTATCCAAAAATCTCCTAACATTTACTCAGTTTTAAGTTACATAATAGATAAATGTATTTAATAACTTTATATGATACTAGCCACCTACGGCAACCAGCTGGTCCGCCATTCTTACAATAGTAATATTATATTTAAGAGAGTAATAACTGACCCAAAGTAACTTCATATCTATTAAGTATTAAAACTGAAAAAATCCATATCATTCTCTGTGCAAAGCAAAATATACATGCTAGGATAATTACTACTCTCTGTGTATAAAAAATTTGTGCACCCATGCATCAAAAAAAAAAAATAAGGACCTATTAAACATGCATACATTTGATTAATCATTATCTCTGCAGAATAAAACATGCAACATATGATTGAATAATTATCATTCTCGGTGCAAAACAAAATATGCATGCTAGAATAATTACTACTCTCTGTGTATAAAAAATTTTTTACACCCATGTATAAAAAAAATTAAGCACCTATAAAACATGCATACGTCTGATTAATCATTATCTTTGCAGAATAAAAAACATGAAAAGTAAACTTCAGTTATATGGGATTTCTTGCTACTTCACTTTGTATCAAAGAAGCAAGTTTTAATTTTTATCCTTATATTTCACATAAATCTTAATTTTTTTTGTTCAAATTATCTGTGTCAGAGTATGCTTTTATTTGTTTTTTAAGGCTGATATTACTTGAAAACAGGCCTATTTTGGATATTTGCAAATTTTCATACTTATTTGTTAATTTTTGACCCTCTCTAAAAATTTTTAAATATTTATTGCAATTTAAATAGTCTAAAAAGCTTCATACTTTCTAGATATTCATTTTCATATACCTCTTATATAAGGTAAGTGCTCCAGTAGTGGGCCACGTACCAGTAGTGGGCCACTTGAGTTTTTAAGTTAAAAACAAGAAATTCTAACATTCCAATGAAATAAGAGATCTGCCTCTGGTAGGCTGAAACCCTTATCAACTAAATACCAAAGGTACAGCCTTTATTTCCTGTTTAGTTAGGAGCTAGAAAGTTTGTTGCTGAAGTTGGTCTCTGAGAGAAGCATTTTTAGCTTATTCTTAATGATTTCCTTAAGAGGTAACTCTTCATTCAACTATTTTTTAATGTACATTCTATTTGGTTTTAAAATGAATTGTTATTGATATTATTTGATTATATGATGAATGTATTATAAACTATCTTTAAATAAAATAATATTGATAATTTATGGATAGTGAAGGGTGGCCCACTTTTGGATCAATGTTTTACTAAATGCTCCAGTAGTGAGCCTAGGGAGGCCAGTACTGGAGCACATGCTTTCTCTCAAATAGACTGGTTTTGTGATGTTTAATAAGAAGGTTACATCTTGTAAAGTCTTTTTATTTAATTAGATTTGCTTTATTTTTATCAGAACCAGTAATGGGCCACATGGTCCACTTCTGATACACTAATGGCCCACTACTGATACACTAATGGCCCACTACTGGTACACTAATGGAACATTCTGACCAATTACTTAAATAATAAATATTTTATAGTACTGTTGAGGAAAAGACTGATATTCAAGAATTAGTTGGGTTCTGTAACGAGGCAGACAATAATAACTATCACATTGCTGGACCACTGAAAAATATTCCATCACCATTTAAAAGGGCTCTTTTCTGGCTGCAGAGGCAAGATGATAAAAGAAAAAAAAAAGATTTATTCAACATAAAATATCAAGATTTAATATCCATAATGCCCCAAACAGAACTTAAAATGAAAGATAGATAATTAGCATATACTTTTAATAAAAAATTGGCTGTTAGAGAAAAAATGTAAATCTCATGTGACTAGAATCTATAAATAAAAGATTTCATCTATATCAAGTCATTTTTACTGCATTTTTTATAGTGTATAATGTTAATGTATTGTTATTATTACTATATATAATGATTTTATTCTTTTTTCTTTGGCACAATCGACAAATCTGGGTGGCCCACTTTTGGTATGCCCACTACTGGTACATCAAAAGTTTGCTATGCCCACTTCTGGTGCATAGGAGTGATCTAAGTTTTTAATTTTTCAAAAATTATATTACAATTATTTTGATATTTCAGGTGATTATTATTTTAGATAAAAGTTTGAACAACCATAAAAAAATACAGATTAGCGAAACTTCTCAAAAGTTTAGATGATAATTGAGGAAATACCCTTAAGTGGCCCACTACTGGAGCATTTACCTTAGGTGCATCACCTATTTTATTACTAAGATACTCAATTACTGGGATTTATTGCCACATGACTTTGTAATGAAGAAGCAAGTTTTAGGTTTTTCTCCCTTTTTATTCTTATTTCACATAACTATTAAATTTTTCTGTTCAAATAAACTGTGTAAACTCACTTGGATGTTGTTTTTCTGTAGTGGATATGAAGGTGCAGTCTGGCACAATATTCCACTAACAGTTTTTAAATCATCAAAACCCACTGCACCAGATTTATGTAACAACAACATTCAAGGTTGTATCTTTCGGCATCCCATATACTAATAACTGGCATTCTTCCAATTACATTATGTCTTCCACGTTGTCTTTTTTTCCACCTCAAAAACATAATATGGAATCATTGAGCTATCAAAAACATAATAATATGGAATAACTTCTGTTTTACAGGTAGGAGCATTATATTTGTGGATATCTAAATTTGATTGTTTCATAAAGACCATTTTTACGTTCACAACTGGGGTACATTGTATTAATTGATGCATTTCTATACCATATCACTCTCTTGTTTGATATGATGAGAGCAAAATAAAATATACATGCTAGAATAATTACTACTCTCTGTGTATAAAAAAGTTTGTACACGCATGCATAAAAAAAATTAAGCATCTATAAAACATGCATGCATCTGATTAATCATTATCGCTGCGAAATAAAACATGGAAATTAAACTTCAGAAACATACATTATCTTTCAAAAGTTACAGTATAACATTAACATGCAACATATGATTGAATAATTATCATTCTCAGTACAAAACAAAATATACATACTAGAATAATTACTACTCTCTGTGGATAAAAAAAAGCTTGTATACACATGCATTAAAAAAATAAGTACCTATAAAACATGCATACATCTGATTAATCATTATCTCTGCAGAATAAACTCACTTGAACAAAATCTGTTGAGAAATGATCAAAAGTGTGAAAATTCTAAACCAAGAATTCAAACCAAAATATTATGCAAATTCCACTTAAATCAACCAATTAAATGAAAGTGAGCAAGCAGGAGACCAATTGAAATGATGCACAGTTCACTCTATGTGCCAGACACCAGTAAAAAGATCAATGCGCACAGGACACTGATAAAAAGATCAAAGTGCATCTAAAACAAATATTCTCTTACCCCCAAGCACTCCATTGGTGATCATAAGAGGAATGATGCAAGTTTGCACCCTAAACTACAGGTTAACCTATACAGGATATAGCATCTATCTACTATCAAACAAACATGCATACACACTAAGAAAGATTTAGGGTATGCAGCCGTTCCTCCCCACTTTCGATCACCAACTTTTTGTCACCAAGTGTAAGACAGTTTAGCGATGTGAGAATATTTGTTTTGGGTGTGTAGTGAGCGTTTTAATGGTATCTTGTGCATGCTATACCTGCAGCATCCAAGAAGGGAAAATTCCGCATGTGCAGCATCTCAAGTGGGTTCCGGGCAAATTTTTTAAACTTAAAAAACAACAGCAGCTTGGCTTTCAGCAAAGAGGGTAACCTAGTAGCTTCACTTTTTCATTGATTGTGAAGAATATACGTTTTTTTCTTAATTCCAAAGTTCTTACCTCAAAACGTTCCTTCGTCAAAATGTCAACAGTAGCGAAGAGCACGCGGGTCTAAACAAATCCAAAAATGTCAAAAACAGGAAAGATGTGCGTGTCAGTCGAAACAAATCCATAATCAAAACTGTCAGAATCAAACCATAGAATTCCAAATGAACTATTATTCAAATTCTATTAAATTGTCAAATTAAATAGATGGCACAGAACAAACCAATTAAAACAATGCGCAATACACCAATATAATGATCGCTGCATGCCCAAGACACAAAAAAATCTAATATATCCATGTAGTTTACTCTAAAACTTCTTTATAAACACAATTGAATACAGCAGAAGTAGGAGATATAACCTTCAATAACACAAAATATCTCACCTGTGACCAAAAACAATGCTTTTTTTAAACAGCTTGCAGCTGTCAGTGATCATGAGCCTCTTAATATCATAGGTAAAACTTGTTGAAAATCTCCACAGAGTAAAACAATCTTTTCCTCCAAATGGATTGGGCATCTTGTAAGATTCTGAAGGAGACGGTCAGCTGCTAAAAAAGCATGATAAACAAATGTCTGTCCTGTGCCTGGAGATCCATCAAGAAAGAAAAGCTTTGGACCACTGAATTGATTTCCTTATATAAGCATTCAATACAGTTTCAAATACAATTCTTTGTTTAGTATTAAATTTTTCTTTACTTTATGTTTGCTTTAGATTGCTCCAGTAATATGACATAAGAAAACATCAATGGAATGTCTATATAGGTAAATTTATGTCTGGCAATTTGAAATTTCTGAGGTCAAACCGTAAGTCTTGAGAAGTATATTAATTTCGGCAAGTGCATATGAAGGTACAGTCTCGCACAATATTCCACGAACAGTTTTTAAATGATCAAAACCCACTGTACCAGATTTATGTAACAACAACTTTCGAAGGTGGTATCTATCAGTATCCCATATACTGACAACTGGCATTCTTCCAATTACATTATGTCTTCCACGTTAGCATTATAGCACAGGAGCATTATATCTGCGGAAATCTAAATTTGGTTATTCCATCAAGACCATTTTTACATTCGCAGATGGGTTACATTGTATTAGTTGATGCATTTGTAAATATGATTCTGCAAATGGATTTACTTTTCTAAGCACTGCATCTAATTTCTCCATTGCATTTTGTAAACATCGTTCATTATTATCCATAAAATAACTATTAACTTCAATGGAATCACATTTTCGATTGGAAATTCATTGCAATTATTTATTTGTATTTGGTGAGATGTAAGCCTATTTTCGCCTATTTCTGTTATTTATATTCATTAAATGGAGGTTTCAGTGACACGGCGAGCCCTCTTCCAAGCATTTCTAATTATATTTTGCAGCTCCATAAATTAGTTAAGCGAAGGTTGAAAAAACGTTCAAAAGTTTGTGCGGTGGTTTGTTTACATTTGACTGTTGCCATTCAACAATAAGTAAATAAGCTTGATTTCTGTACCAAGTATGATATCGTTTTTATTTAATTTAATAATTTAAATTTGAGTTAAAATTTTTAAAAAACGGCTCCGAGGTGCACATTCCCACCCTCCAAAGTATTATCCTGTACCAAATTTGGTAGCTCTAAGTTCAACAGTCTGTTTTGTAGACCACCAACAAACACACACACAGACCTTTTATTATTAGTAGAGATTTATTGTTGTAAAGCCTGAAATTGTGATGCAAGAGCAATAACACAGGCCTGCAATGAAAAAAAAAACAAGAAAATTGATAACTGAACTTTATGTATTTTTTGGTGCTGATTTCAAAAAAAAAAAAAAAATATCGCGTCACGTTTTCTTGAAAGATTCAATTTTACTTGGATTTTTATAAACATTTACCATAAAAAATTTTTTTCAGCGAAGAAGATAAAAGAACGTTAAAAAGAAGTTTCAAAGGAAAAAGAGTACTTATAAATAGATTTTTTTTTTGTTTTTTTCTCAGTTTAAAATTTGTTTCAAACTTTCATGTACACAAACATAATATTTGTTTCTCTCGGTCAATCATCAATTTATGTAAATTACCTTAATAAAAACAAATTAAAATAGTATGTTGGTGATTTTCTAGATTGAATGGATAAAAACCACTGTTGCCAGATAGCACATGCAAAATTGTTCACGAGCATTTTTTTCCTAATAGGATTTTAGCAAAAATATCAATATCGATTTAGCAAAAAATTCTGACGTGATGGAAAAAAAATGGAGGTCATTTTCGAAATCAGCTCACTAAATAACATAAAAATCAGCAAAAACTTCTTTTGTATTTTTCAAAAACTTCAATTTCGCAGGCCTGTGTAATTTTTGGGTCTTTTGCCAAATGCTAAGCAGATATTCGGCCAAATGAATTTTTTGAAATATATATTTAACAAAGAATATTGCAGAATTACATTTCAGTGCATATATTATCAAAAAATGTCCTAACATTTATTCAATTTTAAGGGGGAAAGTGAGCATTATTAGGGACTGTTAAATAACTTTTAAAGAAAAGGAGAAATGTTTTACTGGGTAAGTAAGTGGAAGTGAAAAATACATTTTAAAGGAAATAACTAACCATTCTGACTTGAAGTAAAGACATTTGTTATAGTTAAGTGACAGATAAAAGGGATGACAAGCAAGATTTTACTTTTTTTAGGGTTTTAATTATTATATATTTAATTTTCTTAAAAAAATAAAAATCTTAAAATTGTAATCTAATGTATCTCTAGATAAAATGATACTATTACAGTTTCTTTAGATTTTTGAAAGCTACATTGTCTTATTGTTGGAATTCTAGTGTTTAAAATACTACAAAATATATATCAAGGATTCAATATTTAATGAAATGAATTAAAAATAGTAAAAAGGTCAATTTTATTAATCTTTATTTCTTCATTTAGAATGTGAGGAATATTTTATTTGGCATCAAAAGTGAAATGTTTTTAAAAAGTAGATATTTGGCCACCAAATATTCGGTATTCGGCCTGATTTTTGGCCGAATATTCGGTATTCAGCTAAATCACTATTTGTTACATCCCTATTACTTATGCTGTTGTTGCTTATATATAACCGTGTTTCTGAATTTTGAATTCCTACTTATCAAATTAATATATAAATTCTGCTGTCTAAATTAGAATGTTGCCCTATTTTTCATTTTCAATAACATTTGAAATTGCAAATTTCTTTTATTGATTCCTTCTTCCCATGGGAGCATTAATTCCCTTACCAAGACTGATGCTATTCTGGCTAGATTGAGCTACAAACGACTCTGGATATTGTCAGTTTAATTATTAATATACTTGATACATAACCAGGGTTATATATGATTTGTAATGTCAGTGTAATATATAAAAAAAATTTCCTGATAATTTTTGAAAATTTATACATCTTGATGGGCTAATTGTTTATTTGAAGTTCTGTTTTATTTTAGATTTCCTTTTTAAATTTCTTGTCATTGGAAGTGCTGGGACTGGAAAGTCTTGCCTATTACACCAATTTATTGAGAGCAAATGTAAGTAATTTTACTTTTCAAATTTAATAATAAATAGTTCTTTACTTTTTAATGTCTGTAGATTTTGCAGGAATGTTTTGTTTGTGAGAGATATTATCTGATGATATTTTCCCCCAAAAGAAATTTTTTTTGTGTGTGTTACTGTCCTACCACCATGAGAAAAACCCGTAAGTAGACGAGTCAGAAAAAGGAGGGAAATGGGTATAAAATCAATTGCAACATTTGGCAAGCTAAGTACACTTCATTAGGCGAGGAATTAATTTTAGACCGACGTACAAATAAGCAAAATGAGACTTCCGCCAGTTCTATTTGCGCCAAATGAAATAAAGCTGTTTTCTTCATCCCAAAAGGCAATGAATATCCCGTTTCCATAACGACCGCCACCGGCATGACTGATGTCGGAGGTCTTTCTCGTGGCGGTAGGACAGTATAAAAAATTACATGAAATATTTTATAATTAATATATAGTGCAAATTTAATGTAATAATTCATATACTTTAGAAACATGTGTTAAAATGCCAATTTTTGATCAAAATATTGAAATTTAGATTTGTGTTTCTAAATCTTCAAACTTTTCATTTTACAAAATTTTTACCTTTTTTTTTAAAGTTTATGTAATCAATGTTTTGAACCATTTTAATACATTTTTTTTTATCATTTTCTATCCTTTTATTGCAATTTTCTTAACTTTTTAAAAATAATTCTTTGTGAAAAAATCTGAACAAATGAAAAAGTATTAAGTAGTATTATTTTTTTACAAAATTAATCTTAGTGGTTTTTAAGTTTTGAAGGGTCTGAAGTATTAAATGAGCTCTGATTGTCTGAAACACATTTGTTGATGAATTCGATGATGTGAAATGACAAAAAGCTTACATTTCTTTTTATTTATTTATGAATATTTCTATGAAAGGTTGTAATGGATTATAAATTAATATGCAATTGGAAATATAGATATATTTTTGAGTCTGCTAGTTTTGAACACATGTTTCATTTTGGTAAAACTTGATTAACTTTGCATATTAACAGAGCAGCAATAATAAAACACCATTTAAAAAAAGATTAAAATAGTTTACTAGAAAAGAAGCTTCATGTCTCATCTAAAAATACACCAAAAGAACTACACTATTGACAGCTTCTTGTGCTCTGCTCCTAGCTTCAGAGAGCAACAAATTTATAAACAGACAATTATAACTTTCAACAAATTTATAAACAGACATTACATTATATTAGAGATTTGTGTAATATGACAAGATCCATTCTGCATCACTGCTGAGTTACAAGCAGCTCTCTGTAGCTCTGAAAAGAGACTTGACAGCGTGTTCAGTGAATAGGAGACAGATTTCCAAGGATTTCAGTAAAATTTTTAACTAGAAATCTGGTTTCAAATCTGTTATATTTTTCATGTTTTAAAAATGCTTTTTCTGAACCGATGCATTTGTTGTTTTTTAATTGGTTTTTTATGTGAAAAGTCAGCATTTGGATACCTTTTAAAAATATACTCTGAATAGAGTTTCATACCTTAAAATACACTTGAAATAAAATTATGTTGCTGGAACTTGTGCGTTATGAAGTATTTCTGTTAGAATGGTACCCAAGGGCGACTTGTACATAGGGAGACGGTACTACAGCACCTCCAACTTTTTGTCACTGTGTAAATTTAATAAATTTATTTTATTTCACATTTAATATTTAACTCTATCAACAATCGAACACAATTTTACATTAAACGATTTCAATCTTCAAATAAACAGCTTGGAAAAACTGAGGCAGGAAACTAAGTTCCCTATCTTAATTTTAACTATCCGAAGATAATGCACAAAGGAAAAACTAGCTACACAGACGAGAACTGTGGATCATTTCAACACTCAATTCCGCCTGCGCGCATGCGTTGTTACAGAGTGCAGGCTTTCCCTACTACGTTTTAAGCTGACGGGGAACTGTGGAGTTCGGCAGCACCAGATGAGCTGCAAACAGAGTTTCAAACATTTTACCACAGCAGAAATATTTTTTACAAGCTAAAGGTTTGAAAATAAATAAGAAAATAGGAAAATTAATGATAAATAAAAATTTAATGGGAAAAGTTTTTTCTATAGTAATTAAATTTGAATGAAATTTCTTACCATCTAAAGGATTTTTTGAGAATTTTTTGTTATAAATGGTGATGAAATATGTATGAGAAAATTTCCACAATACAAATGTTTTTAAAATTTTTGCGACCTCCAATATTTTGTACCATCTTATTTTGGATCATGATTCATAGTTTAAGAAGCCTTGATTTCAAATAAAATATAGTTTGCTTCAAGGAACATAATTTCTAAAAGGATATTGATAAATATATTCTCATTTTAAAACATCACAGTGCACCTTTAGGTTGATTCCGTAGAATAAATTATTTTTTCCCCCTTTTGGCAATTCCCATTACTACATATTACATCAGAACTTGAAGTCTGCTTTTTAACATTAAAAAAAGAATAAAATATTTTATGACACACCCAATATGAATCTGGATGTAGCTGTTTTGATTTCAAAAGATGAAACATTTTTTAATCATCATACAAGCATCAAGGTAAATGTTTTTGGGCTTTTTTGCTGGAAATAAAACAATAAGAATGGGCTTTTTTTTAAAAGTGATGTTTAATGATACTAATAAAAGGTATTCGCTTATTCATATTTTAAGTTTTACAATAAAATTTTTTCTTGTTAATTGATAAGAAAATTATTTTATTTCTGTACTATACTGTCATTTTATTGTTCAGCCGCAGCTGAATGAATCTTTAGAAATGTAGTAAATACAGGAAAAGGAAATGGGAAACAAATTTTGAGTTTAAATTTTTTATTAAAATTAATTTGTTAAAATACTTACCTATTAGAAGAGAAAAAAAATGTTAATAAGTTTATTCATTAAATGTAAAACTACTCAAACTTAGTGAAAAAAAATCCAAAAATGTAAATGGTACAAATATGCCTCATGATCAGTGAAGGATTAAAAGTTACAGCACCCCGAAAATTACATAACACAAGCCGTCGCTGATGGTACTTATACTATAATTTTTATGAGCGTAATTTATAATTAAGGTGACTTTTTAAATAAAAAAAATTGGAACTTTTTTTCAGTTAAAGCTGACTCAAATCATACGATTGGTGTGGAATTTGGATCTAAAGTTGTGAATATAGGTGGAAAATCTGTGAAACTACAAATATGGGACACTGCTGGTCAGGAGAGATTCAGGTAATTTATGAAAGATTATTGATATCATATACTGTATGCTTTTTAATAACGTTTGTATCATATACTGATGCTTTTTAATAACGTTTAATGTTCTGGTGTAATTAACTTAGGTTTGTTTCACATCTTCTCTCTGTCAGTAAGCCTAGTTGGTGTCATGTTGTTTTTTTGACACTATCTTTACTTGGATATCTGCCAGGTAGCAGAAACAGCGTGGCACGGCGGTGGATGCCGCAGTTAAATTTTGTGGCTCTTGCAGACAAATTTCTGAATCCACTTTAAAAAAAAAAAAAAAAAAAACATGGCACGACAGCTGGCCCTTCAGATAAATTTTGTGGTTCTTGCAGACATATTTCAGAATCCACTCTCTCTCTCTCAAAAACAAAACAAAAAAAAAAACATAGCCATTCATTTTCTGGAGAACAAAACATTAAACCCTTCCCTTCAATGGACTGCAAACTTGCACCTGCACTTCATGGAATATCCATAATTCAGATGAAATATGTGGGATGGCCCTCTGCACTCCTTTTTTACATGGTGCAATCGATGAGTGGATAGAATTTCCTACTAAAAGGCAAGGTAAGTAAAGGTGTCACGATCATGATCCCCATGTGGGACGTACAAAAATTACAAAAAAGCAAGATGGCACAAAAAATACAAATTAAGATTAAGAAAATAATACATCTCTAAATCTGGAGCTGGATCCTCCCCTACTACAGGGCCAGTTAGTCTGCAATGCATGTTTTTTCACATGTTATTTGAAATGTTTGAATGTGTGACTACTTCACCTGTAGGTGTCTTTTGTTATTTCAGTGCATATGTGCCTTGAAGAGCGAGTAGCATGGCTTCACAAAAATCAATTCGCTTCAATTTTATTAGTAGCTTTTTAAGTCAAAAACCCAATGTTGAGAAAGATTATCTCTTCTTTGAATATAAACAGCTATGTTTGTGGTTCCAAACAAAAGTATCTGAAAGCAGAGAAGAAAATGTATTGTGTGACCTAAAAGCCCTTTTCAAATTGGCAGTATTAGAACTAAAAAATAAATTTCCACTTATAATGAAGTTACTTACATTCTCTATTTCTATCCCTGTGTCTGAAGCTGTGCATGAAAGTTGGGGATCACTTATAAGTAATGTTGTGCAAAAATGGCCACGATGTAATGATGGGAACTATGACGATATTGGCATTTCTGACATGCTTGTTTTTATAATCTTTAATGGCCCTCCAGTAGGTTACAAAAACACATGCAAAATTCTTAAAACTGCATTAATTGAAAAATATGGCAAGTCCTACTTCCAACGTTTTAAACATGTATTATCGGATATTAAATTTAAATATTCTGTAACATCAAAAGTTGTAAACCGAATTATAGAAGGGCCCAGAAATTGTTTACCATGTTTTCAATGAATTGATAAATGGAGAATAAAAAAATATAACTTGATAATGTAACATTATTTTGTTATTATTATTTTAACATTTTCCTTTTCAGTGTATCATATTAATAGGGGACTTAAAGCCTTTTTTGATGGGAATGTAATTTGTAAAAATGTATTTTATAACAATTACTGAAATTGTATATAATTGATTTCACACTTTGTTAATGTATTTATGGGAATAGCATTAGTTATGATGTAACATTAAAAATTGTTTCATTATAAGTGTTTTGTTGTAACCAGAATTTATATTATCAGTTGTCGTGATTTTGTCGGCAGCATTATTCAAAAAGCAAAAGTAACACAAATTGCAAAGTGGTTATCACATTTAAATATATAAGATGGAAGGGTGCGTTGTGTATATTATATTTTCAGCAATAACCCAAAGGATCTTAACATTACCAAATGCTCAGATATGCTAGGATGGTGGTGCACATGTGAAATGACAACATAAAGCAATAATTGTAAATAAAAATAAAGAGTTTATTAAACAAGAATGGATAAGTTAAATATGCTAGCTACTGCACACCGTTAAGAATATTGTAAAATATTGCACAAATTTCGTAATCATTCATCAATTAAGTTTTACACAATTTTTGAAATAAACAAATCTCACACTTCAAAATTATTGCACAAATTTCCTAATCATTAATCAATGGAGTTTTACACACTTTTAAAACAATCAAAACTCACTCTTCAAAATTATTGCACAAATTACGAATTCGTTAATCTATTCTGTCCCTTTTTTTTTTTTTTTTGCTTGATAACTGCAATACACATTTGTATTGCAGTTATCAAGCTTTTCAAAACATTACACCTTCACTCTTTCCTTTATTCTCTCAGAAAAAGAAAAGAAACATCAACGAATTAAACGTTAATTTTTACACTCCACCCCAGGATTATAACCCATTAGTTCAGTGCGTCTTGCGGCACTTTCATAATTTGAGCAATTATGAGTTTAAATGAGGTAAAGGCATAGTTCATGCTCAATGAGTCATTTCTCCTCAATCTTGACTTAAGAAACAAAATTATCTAGGATAACATGCATGTAAGACTTATCTTTTTGGAGGGCTGCCACCTTCACGGTTCTTCATCTCACATCCGGTCAGGATTCCGATCAAACGCCGATCTAGCGACCCCAAATATGGACGGGCGTCGGGTGGCAGGTTTCGTTGGTTCTACCATCGATTGACGTGGCCGCAAGACAAGAGAAAGAGAAAATCTTCGAAAAATAACATGCTCCTCTCTCTCCTGCTTCACTCCTCAGTCCGCTGTCTCATTTCGTGTGTCCAGGGAGAAGGGATTGCTTTGATGTTAAAAGATTGACATCCCTCCTTCAGCTCTTCAAAACTAACCCAGCAGCCGCTATGGCATTCTGCCGAAAACGGATCCCATGCTCAGACGTCCGCTGGGACGAAACTTCAGCCTCAGGAACCCCAGGAAAAAAAAAGCCCCGAGCTATCCGCGCGCTCCCTTAAGTAAGAAGGTTCAGCGCTGTCATGATGACGAAATCGCTTGACCCCCGATTGGACAAGAGTCCAGCACTGTCCGAAAAAGAAACGCAACGTCACGATTCTCCTCCCCTTCAACAAGGTTAGCCATCTTGGAATGCCTAAAAGACCGGATGTGAAAAGAACAACTCAGCGTCTCTCTCTAAATGCGAAATCGCGACTTAAACTCACCACGCCATTGCTTTGACGAAAAAAAAAAAAACGAAAAGAAGAACCCCGTTACAGAGCGCTTTAAAATAAAAAAAAAACCATTTTGAACATATAAAAGTACCTAACAACCAATTTAAAACACACAAGCTTTTGCTTAAGTTACATATAAAAAATAATTTCAACTGAAACTCAAAATAAATTCTCACTTAAAATGTATACAGCCCTTTCATTGACACAAGAACAAAAGGTAAAAAAGGAGTAAAAAACAAGAAAATTCAGCAAACGAATTAAGTAAATAATGATATTTCACAACAAAAGGCTAATTCATTTGACACTCCATTAAAAAAAACACACTAAAAATATAAAGCCACATCACTTGATATATGAATGAGAGAAAAAAAATAAAAATCAAAAGGCTAATTCATTTGACACTCCATTAAAAGATATAACATATATGAATCAGAGAATAATAAAAACTAGTCATGTCATTTTCAAAAGTTCTTTTTAAAGCCCCCCCAATAGAGTCCATATAAAAATTTGACAGTTCTCTTTACATGCCTCAGAGTGGATTTAGAGCAAGCAAATCAAAAGAAAATAAAAATTGACATACCTCTGACTTGCAGTGAATTCATCTTGTAATTAAAAATATATAAAAATGTGATTTACAAAGCTTCCCTAAAAAATATAGCATCACTACACAGTCTAGTAATGTTTGTATCATAGA
Source organism: Araneus ventricosus (assembly GCA_013235015.1). Classification (NCBI taxonomy): domain Eukaryota; kingdom Metazoa; phylum Arthropoda; class Arachnida; order Araneae; family Araneidae; genus Araneus; species Araneus ventricosus. The sequence continues at coordinate 104,236 of BGPR01001670.1, read as the reverse complement.
AAACCTGTAGCTTAATTTTCACTGAAACCGGCATCACTATAAAAAAGTCAAACTGTATTTTGGTTGCAGACAAATTTTAAGGTTCTGGATGGGTGTTGTAGATTGATACAAAAGTTCCTGCTACTGGGGATATCTGTGGCCCGAAAGGGAAATGAAAGTCAGAAACCATGTTTTCCTATTAACCATTTTTAACTGTAAATAATATCAGAAGCAGACCAGGGATAGCTTTAGTAACTGTACAAGGCAACAATACGGCACACCCTCCCACACAACTAACATGTTTTTAAAATTCTATAATGTCCGTATTCTAAATGAGCAAAACTCATTTTTTTAGAATTTAGAAATATGCATGTTTTACCTGCAAATATGACTTGATAATATCATGGTGAGAATTTATAAACTCCAGATATATTTAAGATTATATGGCAGTCTTATTCAGTTTCAAATTATATATTTAACAAATTCATTTTTAAAATATATATGCCGTTTTACCAGAGCTCTCGTGTCTATTAAACCTTTTGTTTTTCTCTTTGTGCTCCCCCTTTGGTGCCACAGGCAGTTGCTCGGCCTCAGAATATTTTACATTTTTGTTCATAAACTCTTAGTAACTTGCATAAGCTTAACAATATTCTGCTCTGTTTTTTAAAGACTTTTTGGCTTCAACTGATAGGTTAGTGTCCTCCTCCAGCTCTCTAATTTGACTCATTTCTCAGGGGCTGGCGCTATCCTATTTCACTTTTGCTTTCCAATCCAAGCTTTCTTGTTGGGTAGATCAACTTGCATCTTTGGTAACTTTGAATTGGTGGTCACTGATGGCTATGAAATCTTACTGATAGCAATTTAGACAACACTTTCTACATCAAGACAGCTAATTTTTGTTTGATTTATTTCACAACTGTGTTAAATAAGGAAGTGTTTTATAACTCAAATTACCTTTCCTACTTTTATGTAACTATGCCAATGCTTCTACAGAAATGCTGAGTTGTATAGGATAATTTGTATGCAAATCATTGTTAAAAAATTAGTATTGTGCAGTGATCTGCCTCTTTAGAAAATGTAATATAATTGTATTCACAGAACTGTTGATTAAGTGTGTGCGTAAAAATAATAAATATTAAATTTAAACAATGATTACTAATGTCACAGAATGTGATGGAATCTTTCAGTAAGCAGAGATTGAATCAATTTTTCTGTTTAGTTTTACCTTTAAGAAATTTACAGTGCATTAAGAAATTATAAGACCACAAACGAATTGGTGCATTTCCGATTAAGAAGATGCAATATGCAAATCTTCAGCTTATATATATAAAATTGATCGTGAAACACTTTCTGTAATGATTACAACTTTAAAAATTAAGTTAAATTTCATTAAAATCTAATCATTTTTCTAAAAATTTAATAAGTTGTCTGTTAAGAAATTATAAGACCACCTGGAGAAAATCAGCATATTAAACATCACATCAGAATCATTATAAAACACATGTGTTAGTATTTAGTCAAAGCATTACCTTAAAGGCAAAGGTGAAAGTTTTGATTGTATTATCTACGATTTATTCGAAGAAGCTGCGGGGTAAAGAGTTATATGAATGTGAAGTGAGAGAAATTTTATTCTATACAGGCACGAGATTCTTCCGCAGACCTGTGGTTTTCCGCTTTTTTTTCTTTCATTTTTTTATATTAACTTTTATTTTTTGTTTGATTCTTGTTAATAATTTGGTAAAATCAAAATAGAATTGTAAAATGCTTGTAATCGGCATTAAAATCTGTTTTTACAGTATGGAATCTCTAGGAAACAGTTCTGGCACTAACATAAAGCAAGAGATTCCGCAAAAAGCTATTGCATTACTTTGAGAAGTCTGACCATGACCTTTGCAAATAGCGGACCAACAGTCCGCTGCGACTCGATAGATTACACATAAGTAGTTCCTTTTCACATGGACTTTCAACCAGTTAAAATGGCAAAAAAATTCTACTTTTATTTCTGAAACTACTACGTCTACTCTAACCGTTTGTTAAAATGTTCTGAATTTTTTCGTTTGCATTAGAGAGAAGTAGTCATTTTACATGTTTGGAAGCGTGCTAGTTGTGATTAAATTTTCAATTTTTCTCTTTTAATTATGATCTGAAGTGGTAATTTGCTCTCCTGTATCTTTCATGCCATTATTGTGTGATTAACATAGCCAATATGAATAATAGTACTGACATCATTTCCCGAAATAGCTAAGTGAATGTTCGCAGCTTCGATCTCAATAATGGTATCAAAAACCCTTAGAGATGGGAATGGCTGGATAAAAAAGTTAATGGAGTTTATTTGTAAGAGTGCATAAGGAAACTTGATAAACCTGGAGTACCTTGGAGGACCTTGTTGTACTCTATGCATCAGGTAGATGTTTTATACACAAGAGAGAATTGCCACATATTATTCAAACATATTACAGTAACTGAACAAAAACTAAATAGTGTATGGAAATAACCATTTGTATTGAAAATTTTCTATTATTCATTCTTTCATAACTGTGATACATTTTGAGAAAAATTATTTTTCTGAAAATAATAGTTTGATTCTTTTTTCTACTAGATGCATACTTTGATTTGACACTCTGTAATTTTTAAAAGATTGAAGCTTACTTCCATCTTTATGATCTGCTTTTCTGTCATTATGTTAAAATTCATTTTTAGTGAATGTTAGTGTTTTTTAAGAAAGAAAAGAATAAAAAAATAAACAAGTTGAAAATTATTGTTTTGTAATTTTTCTTTCTTAGTCTTAGCAGTTTCAAAGCCTAAAAATTTATCTAATTTATTAAGGATGAAAAATATATTTTCTTTTATTATGATGGTTGTAATCTCACCAGATATGTATTTTGAAGCTGGAAAAATTAACTTTAAACTAGCTGCGTAGCCCGGCGTTGCACGGGCTATCTCCAATAATGCGTTATTCACTGGCGGAAAGAAGGAGGTAAAGTGATACATGCCCAACATTCTCTCCTAAATAAATAAGAAGATAAGAGCGGTTGAAACATTTGCGTCAAAATCGACAATTTTAAAAAATACAAAAAAATTGTTATTTTGTAAAAAAAATTATACCGTGTATGGTGAAATGAATGGTCTATCTCAGGGGCTCCCAACATTTATTTCCTTGCGTACCCCTTTATTAATTTTTATATTTTCGTGTACCCCCTATCGACATATCCTCCCCCACCACCACCAACCATCCGTTTGTGCAAAGAAGTTATTATCAATAATGTTAAGGGCTTAGGTTAGCTTAAGAGTCAAATAACCCGAATTAATAACATTTGCTAGACTTATTTTACTTTTTGCTGCATTTGTACAATAGTAGATCAATTCCAAAACATATGCAATCAGTATTGTAATAATTTCGCATTAACTTATAAGGATGGCTGAAAATTATACTCTGTATTAATCAACTATTCAAGTGGTACAGTTATTAAATACCAAGTATTCACTTGGAGAAACAAATTTCTCTGACTTTTTTCTGTCAGCGTCATTTTTTATGTTAATGTAGTTTAATTATTGAAACTTTTAACGTTATTGCATGTAACATTGTTGTTGTAACAATGTTCTTTAAAGTAAACAATTTCAACAATTAAAAGTATTTTGAATTGCGCAGCAACAATGAAAAGTATTGTTATAAAGTATCCGAAACAATGAAAAGTATTGTTGTAAATTAATTTTTAATTAATATCTTTTTTACTAATTGTAATTTCGGAATTTAAACGAAATGGATTCCTTGGATTATTCCCCATCTTTTGGTACTTTCCGCGCGCTTCTCCGTTCAGCGGTTCGTGAGAAGATAGCTGGACATACATACATACGTTTGTTTGCCTTCGAATTTTAATAGGATAGATGGAAACTCCCTTTTTTAGAATATCTTATTGTATTTGCAAATATTTCTTCAATTTGACATTAACTTCTCCATGCAGCTGCTTTTAAATAAAATCGTTGTTGGACTTTTTGGCATGCATAATGTAGTTTTCATCATTGTCTTGTTCACTCATTTTATTAAATAATTTGCCATTTTTCTATTTTGCACACTTTTCCTGTTTTTTCATTTTTTCAATCTCATGCCTGTTTATAAGTGTGTGGGTCCCAGTGGCAGAATACTTTTCAACAGTCTGCAACGGAGATTGAGTCTCTTAAAAATAGTCTGCAGAATAGTGCGCGACTATAAATATTTTGCTTTTTTTAAAATACTTACAGTATCAACTTGCAACTATTAAAATACAACAAATATAAATTAAAAACTATATAACATCTTTATTATTGATATAATATAATTGTATAAATTAATAAACAAAAGCATATGAAGATTAATCTTTTCTTTTGAAGATAATTAACAATAATGAGGTATCAAGTTGTTTCAGAAGTTATATTAAGCATACTACACAAATATCTATGCAGAAAATTATATTTGGGTACTTTTCCGTTTTCACAGCACTTAGTGTCTTTCTATTTTGGTGATTTTTTCAAAACAATACATCACTAGCTCATATAAATGAAATATTCTTCAATATGTTAGATGTTATTTAAAAATTTATGCCTCCTGTTTATTGTAAAAAAATATACGTTTGTCAAAAATGGCTTTCTTGTATGTTTTTAATTTAAAATTGCAATAAATAATTGCTTTTTTTTACGAAACAAAAATCTTGAAAGTTATTAGCACATTTATCCTGATATGCATTTGAATGGTTTGTATGCAAACTGATAAATTCTTCTGCAACTATGAATATATAAGGCACGGTGTTGCCCGTAGAATCAGCACTTTAACAAAATGAATGAAAAAAAAAAAAAAAAAAAAAACACGCCCACAATGACATGAAAAAGTTTTGAAAACAAAATCAAAACAAAAGATACACATTATTTAATTTTCCTGCTTATTTTTTCGCCCTACAGTACAGAGTACGTTAATCCAAAACAATATTACAAAATTGGAACCTGAAAATGATTATTATACAGCAAGATTATTAAAATTGAATCCGAAAATAATAATCGAAGTAATTCATTCAGGTGAAGGTCATGACGTATCCTGCGCGTCCGCCAATCAAAATTGTCAGCAACGTTCCGAAGAAGTGCCGCGTGAGGAACTCGATCGAGAATAATAACTCTCAACTGTCCAGAAAAAAATTTATTTAAAAAAAAATTGAAAAGATATTTTAACCGTTCTTGTTTTAAATCCGACAGAACCGGTCTAGTTATAAGCTGGAAAAAATTGAAAATAATAGTGTTATTAGAAAGTCGGATGCAACAAATTTAAAAACAAAAAGAACATTCCGATGCCAAAACCGACTATTTTTTAAAAATTTCTCAAAATTCAGTAAATTACGTTAGAAATTCAAAACTAACTTCATTAGAACGGAAATCGCGTCCTCTTTCCGATGGTGTATCCATTTTTGTCGTACAATTATTCAAAACCATTCTATTGAGAAATTAGTGCGAAAAATCAACCAAAACAACACAAAACATTAAATAAAAAAATTCCTAGATTAAATTTTAAAATTTCGGCTTCGAGGTGCATTCAGTCACCATTACGACTACCTGTGTGCCAAATTTCAAGGTTGTAAGTGCGATAGATTCGTCTGGACAACGCACGCACACACACACAAACATTGCCTTTTATAAGTATAGATTTCATAGTATCGTTGTTTATTTTTTAAAACAAGGAAGAACAGAGCTGTCATCCTCTAAAATTTTCGATACAACTTTTGATTTTATGGAATTTTGCATTTGCACATATGTAGATACATTTTGAAAGTGTGAATAATAATGAATTCCATATTTCTTAACTAATGCTTAGAACGTTTAAAACTGGGGCAATCTTGGCTTGAACTCTGTTCCTCGTCTTTATCAATTTCAGAATTTGTTCTTTTTTCACTCCCGTTTTTAAAAAAAATTATTGAATTGCAGTCGTAGAGATCGATCGAAACTTCGGAGATTTATTTTCATGTAGGCGTAAATAATGCAGCTTTAAGTTTTTTTGTAATAATGTAGCATCGCAATCAAAACAACAAATTTTATCTATATACGCAGCCATCTCAAAGTAAAAAGAACGTGTTATTTCTAGAAACCAGAAGCTCCGCGCTAGAAACATATCGGAATGAAACGTGTAGAAAACATCGGCCGTGACCAATACCGATATGAGGCACTTAGCGTACTTCAAGGTCAAATCGCAGGCACTATGTCAGCTAGGTAAGCCCATTCAGCATGGGGAAGAAAAACGATGACTGCGGGTGGGCGAGAGGATTGCGTATTTTAGCAATGTTAGTTATATAATAATTGTTAAGTTATTTTGAAAGTGTGATTAATAACTTTGATATTTTTCATTACGAGATTTATTTTATGAGCACATGATAAACTTTATTACAAAATAGTCTGCAGACACTGTCCAAAATCTGCGACGTACGACGCAGCGTCGCGGTGATTCTGCCACTGGGGTGTGGGTGAATCTGAAAGAGAAATAACTAGGTTAATGAAGCATTCTAAACCTAAATGTTACAAACCTTTTATTAGGTGCAATAAGTTCAAAAGTATTTAATTATGACTTTCAATTAAAAATAAAGTAAAATATATTATAAATTTGTTAAAATTATACTAATTTTTATTGTATAAACAAAATGCTCAAAAGTGAAGACAATTCACCAATTTAGAGAATAATATGTGCTAGTATGTATTTACGTTTATTTTACTTGAAAAATTCCGTTATTTTACATCGCTTTGCATTTCGTGATGTTAAATTTTCATGAAAATTTTCACATTTTATGAGTGAGCTCAAAATAGAGTTGGGCACATTTTCTTCCATTTGGAAACCTCTTTTAATGGTTTCAAATGATTGTAGCATTTCAGTCCTATGTGGTTTTGGCTGTATCACGTGTTCATTTTCGGAATAACTGTCATTTTTCTGGCCTTTATTGTTGTCCATTAAGCTTTTCAAAATCTCTTCATCTGTAGGATATGCAGCACTTAACAGTTCTGCGTCCCCTTCTAAAATGTCGGAGAGAGTTGCACCATCTGTTATTCTTCCATTCCCTTCCACTGTTTTAAATTTTTCTTTCAAGTTGGCCAAGATCGCATCTTCATCGTCGTAATCACTGTCAAATGTCTGATTACTGAAGCCTCCTCTTTTAAAGCAATTATGAATTGTTTTAGCAGTTGCATCAAATTTCCATACTTTATAAAGTTCTGGAATTGCTTTTTGGAGATCGGTGTTTTCTTGAACTGTTTTATTTTTTTCAATTGCACTGATCATTTCTTTCAAGATTCTTTTCCTATAGTGCATTTTTAAATTTTTAATTATTCCGACATCTAGGGGCTGCAAATTTTTGTGCAGTTAGGAGGAAAGAAAATGACACTAATATTTTTTAGCTTTTCTCCTCAATCTTTTGAATGAATTGGATAATTGTCGATTAATTAAGCAATTTTACGGTGTTGTTGTCCCATTTGATTGTCCAATGCTTTCAACCATCTTTTCAAAAATTTCAAATGTCATCCACGATTTATGGTTGAATTCGTATTTAACTTCTAAAGATTTTATTAGTTTGAAGCACCTTGGAGATTTTTTTTGCCAAAAACAAGCATCTTTAACTTTTCCTCGCCAGTCATGTTGGCACGTAACAAAACTGGGGATCTTTGTTTGCTTTTCTTTCCTCTGAAGCATCTGTCTCCTTTAAAAGCTAGCGTTTTTGTGGGAAGACGTTATCACTGGAATGAACAATGCGAGTGGTTGTACGCATGAGTGATTTGTTTGCACAGAAATTAGCAACTTTCTTCAAATGACAAAAATCGAAAAGATAAACGTCTGAAAAAATTCATTATAGAGAGACAACCACTTTGTTATATGGAGAATATTTTGAATTGTTTTTAACATTCCGATTAAAAATTTCGTTATAGGAAGAAATTCACTGTAGGGAGACTTCGTTGTAGAGAGATTCTACTGTATATTTATAGACGAGAAGTATAAATGCATTGAACTGAGATGCAATGTTATCCATTGCCTGAAAATATTAAAATTTCCAGATATAATTACGATCAGTGAGATTTAACATTTTTTAAATTGAAGCAATTTTTTTTTTTTCAAGCCTGCTCATGTTTTAATAAATAGCAATAAATTTGTTTAACTGGATTTATTATGTTCAAGTCAATCATTTCTGAAAATGTAGTTGGTTAATAATCTAGTTTTCTAAATAATTTCATGCTTTTAAATTTTTGTAGGTCAGTCACACGCAGCTATTACAGAGGAGCTGCTGGTGCCTTACTTGTATATGATATTACAAGGTAAGTAGTACCTTTTGTATATTTAGCCAAAAACAATGAAAAAAAAATCCTTCATTATAAAACTGAGTCAATCATTCTTTTGAGTTCTGAAGCTATAAATAAATTGTTTTTTTTCCCTACTATAAGTTAATTACCTTTTTTTTAAAAAAAGAATTAAAGAGTGTGAATGATGTTACCTTTCGTAAACAGTGTTTTGTGTTAGACAAATTCATGTATTAAAATTTTACTGATGTCCTTGAGAGGAAGTCAGGAAAATGTTGTTAAGATTATGAAATATTACTACTATCTAATAAACTTTTAGTCATACATTTCAGTATCAGAAGTTAATGAGTTAGTTAGTGAGGAATAAAGTGACAAATAAAATTATGATAAAATATAGTTGTCATATGTATGTATTTTTGGTTTTTTTTAATGTACATCCATCTATCAAATTTGTCATTCTCCATTTTAAAGAGCATATTGATTTGGGAATTAGTCTTATATTCTTTTTTTCTTTGGTTTTCTGTTATTATGGATAACTTTATACTCTTGATGTGTAGATGATCAATTATTGATTGATTAACTTAAATTTTACCCTTTTCTTTCACTTAATTCTTTTAGCTTATATTAAATTAATTGAAGGAGATGGTTTTGTCTATTTGCTTTGTAATAATTTTGTTATATCCCCACAAATGAAATGTGATAATTATTCCATTATGTATCTGGTCCTCCATATCTAGCTATTCCTATCATTATAAATTCTTATTTGCCTGAATGTCTGGTCTCAGATTATAGTCTCAAAAAATTATTATTAGACAAAAAACACTGTTGACTAATTTTATTTGAAAATGGATGGTTGTTAGTGCTGAGTGTACCAGCATGACTTTTTAGTAAAAGAAGACCGTTTAATATAGTATTCATCTCTTATTTCATCTTACTGAATCATATATATCATAACTGAAAGCCATGTTAAAAGTTTTTGTATTTTCAAAGAAGAAGTTCATATATGCTCCTTTTGAGACTACAGCGATTATGAATACATCCTTATGAAATATATTTATGTTTTCAAGTAAATACATAGAATAATAAAGAAGGAAAAAAAAAATTACTTTCTCGTACCAGAAGTATAAAGTGAAAAAATACAGTAAATGTCAAAAAAAAATCTTTTTGATGGGTTTCATTGTTTTAAAAGTCCCCGAGTCAAAGAAAGAAAAAAAGAGAAACCAGAATTATGTATCTGTGCATAAATGAATTCAATAACTAAAAAACACAATGGGCTAAATATATGAAATTGGGTATCTGATCTTTAAATTAAAATTGTAGGTCTGTGTCAGATTTTGGATGAGATCTGTAAATATAAAGATTATCTGTGTATTAGTGTGGATGTAACTCAGTAAATCAAAAGCAACTGTGCAGATGATTAAAATTTAATGTGTTGTTCTTACACCAAAATTATTCATTTAAGTCAAATTTTCAACCAAATCCGTTGACGAGAAGAGGTATTTTTCCAAAATGTAAAATTTATTTTTTTTCACTAAACAGTGAAATCTCCCTATAATGAAATCGCTTGGTTCCAGTTGAAAAATTCGCTATAGAGAAAATTTCGTTATACGGAGATTAGAGATTTTTGCAGTTATTTAAGTAAATGTTACAAACCTTTTAGTATGTGCGGTAAGTTCAAAAATATTTAATTATGACTTTCAATTAAAAATGAAGTAATATTTATTATAAATTTGTTAAAATTATATTAATTTTTATTGTATAAATAAAATGCTCAAAAGTGGAGACAATTCACCAATTTAGAGAATAATATGTACTAGTATGGATAAACATAAAATGCGTATTGTCAAATCCATTTGCTGTTTCCACCCCGATTCTTGGAATCTTGACCCGTAGAAATGTTGCTCCCTCTGTAGAAACCCAGGTCCCCACAACTGCATTATCCTTCACATATCATTTTATTGTTATGTGTTATCGCTGGAATGAACAATGCGAGTGGTTCCAGAAACAGGCACATGTGAGCGATTCGTTTGCACAGAAATTAGCAAATTTCTTCAAAAACGACAAAAATCGAAAAGATAAAGGTCTGAAAAAATTCGTTATAGGGAGACATCCACTTCGTTATATGGAGAATATTTTGAATGTTATTTAACATTGTGATTAAATAATTCGTTATAGGGAGACTCTACTGTATTTTTAAATTATACAAATTCACACCATGTAATATAAAGAAAACTCGAGGAGAGAACACTCCTGGTCTTTACTTGGGGCTCTTTGCTCTGAGAGAAAACTTATTTAGCAATTAGTTAAATGGGAATTTATTTCTGAATGGGTCTATATTCTTTTCAGTGTTTAATGTTGGAATTCGGGTAAACTTGTTCTCTTTTTAGCTTCAGATTTTGTACTGTGTGGACAGGGCCGGCTCGTGTATAGGAGCTGCGAAACTGCAGCACCCCCATCTTTTTTCAGTGTATAAATTTAATCACTTATTTATTTAGTTTTGCATGCAATATCTGAATCCATCAATAAGACTAACTTTTGATGCTTTTAGCTACGCCAAAAAGCTGGAAAAAAAACAAGGTTACTTCAGAAGAATTTTCCTTATCCGCTGTCTTCTCAGAATGCTTTTCCCCTTCTTTAACTATAAAATCCCTTTGTACCGATTGTTTCTACTTGAGCAGGCGCATTTGCAATGCGTTTTCAAAACTTTTTTTCTCATTAAGGTATTTAACTAACTAGGGAACTGTAATCCCAGTAGCACCCTAGAGGGGAAAACTGTGTGTTAAGCCTTTTTTCTGTGAAATCAAAACTTGAAAATGAATGAGGAAGTGCAGAAATAATTGATATGGTAAATGAAAAGATTAAATTAAAAATTGTATTGTCAAAGAAAAGTCATTGATCTTTTTGCTTGAAATAAAGACAGAACAGTAGATTTCATATTTAAATAGCTTTTATAAATATCGTTAAATAATATTATCATTTTACATTTTAGTTATACTATAAAATTTTTCTTGTAAATAAAGATCTGTATTTTTACTTTACATTTCATGAATCTCTGTAATGTTCAGCCTCAGTTATATAAATCCTTATAAACGAAAGAAGAAAATAATTGTGAAAATATATTTTAAAGATAAATTTTTAATTAGCATTAAATAAAAGATATTAATTTTCTAAATTAAAATTTCTTTTGTGAAAATCATCTTTATGAAGTAAAAATCTGATAATTTTTGTTTATGATTTATTAATTTATTTGAAATTAATTAAAAAAGTGCACATAATGCAGAAATCGTCATAGATGTAAGACAGCACCCCACATTAATAATCCACAAGCTGCCACTGTGTGTGGATGTACATTTGGATGAAGCTAATTATAGTTTTATTTCCTTTGCAGTTATAATGAAAATTTTATATTTCGCAGTTAGGGTTGGTGAATAAACCGATATCAACAGTCCCATATTTTATCTGAGATAAACTGATTATTCATGTTTCCTTATTACTTTTTGTCAGTTATTTCATGCTATATTTTCTCTCAGGTAATAATGAAATGAAATAAGTTAATAGTTGCTTTAGTTTAGTTTTTATTTTCTTCATTAAAAGTACTTCATTTTATCTTGATAAAATAAGAAAAATGGGGGCATTTGTCTTTTAGTTAAGGGAGTATTAGAATTTCTATGCATTGGCTTGTTGTCTAAAAATTATCTTTACTCCATGATACATCACAGATTTATGTTTGAATCATAAATAATATTCCTATGAATGCTGATGTGATTTTAAAATTTTAGACTCATAAGTATTATGAAGTTATCTTTCTGTTTTCTAAGAATATGTAACTTATTCTTTACCAAATCAAAAATAACCTAATTCTCATAATTAAAATTGTTTTTTCTATCAAAAAAAAATTAAATTACTAAATTTGAATGTTTTTTATAAAGAATTTGGTATTAAGAAGCAGCAGTTATTTCTAACAGATAAGAATGGGAATATATAAGCATAATAATCAATTATGTAACTAGAATTTTATTGTGATCACTGATTGAACTTATAACTTGACAAAATTTAAAGAATTTTAAATGCATAAGGTATTAACCAGTGTAATGAAATACAAGTGTGCTTTCTTGATGAGTATAATATGTTCATTGCATGTTTAGATTATATGAATTGAAAAACAAGTTAAGTAGAGACAGTACCTAAATGAAAAATTTTACAGACTACCATTGAAGAATAACTTAAAAGAAGAGAAAAAAAGCAGAATTAACATATAGGAAATAAAAAATAATTTCTCTTCTTGCTTATTTCCTCTTATGGCTTTGAGCTTTGTTGGGGGTCAGAATATTATTGTAATTTTGTAGGTAGAAAAATAAAGTGAAAAAGCTAGCATTTCAATACTCAAATACATTTGTTGCTCATTTGCCACATTCTTAGTGACTTTTTTTTATAAGATCAATAGTTAAAATTCAAAAATTTGAAATACTTCTATGAATCAAGCAATCAGCATTTTAAAATCACAACAAACTTTCTTCAAACATATTAAAAAATTTTGGAATACAGGGCGATTATAAAGTAACTATACATTCTTGTGATAATCACATTTTATTGCATAAATTACATTATTAATCAAACATGTATCATACCGGGGACACACCTTTAGAACATTTCAATGTGCCCTCCTTGCACAGCTCCTAGCGTCCCACCTTGGCCCGGAAAACATGGTGTAACATAGCTGGTGTAATTTCCTCAATTTCAACTGCAATCCGTCATTTAAGCTGTTCAATATTGTGTAGTTTCACCTGGTACACCTTGGATTTTATAACTCCCCATGCAAAGAAATCTAGAGGGTCAAATCTGTTGACCGTGGAGCAAACATTCTTGGTGAGTCCTGAGCAAGATTTCTTTGCGTGGGGATTTATAAAATCCAAGGTGTACCAGGTGAAAATACGCAACATTGAATATCTTAAGTGACGGATTACAGCCAAAATTGAGGAAATTACACCAGCTATGTTGTGCCATGTTTTCCTTGCCACGGTGGAAAGCTGAGCCAAGATGTACAAGGGGGACACATTGAAATGTTCTAAATGTGTGTCCCTGGTATTATATATGTTTGATTCATAATGTAATTTATGCATTAAAATGTGATTATCACAAGAATGTGTAGTTACTTTATAATCACCCTGTATAATAATGTAATAATATTAATATCATTTTCTTCCCTGTACCACCACTTTTTCACCATATCCAATCTAGTACTTGAAGCATGCCTTAAAAATTGGTGATATAATTGCAGTAAATCGCAGTTTTGTTGTGATTGCTATCTTTAATTTGAAAGTCTTAGGTGATGTTGAATTCAGCAGTCTTATTTTTATATTGGAACATGCTCAGTTTGGGGGGGGGGGGGGGGGGGGGGGGGTCAAAACTTTTTTGCTTGAGTTTGTTTATGTCTGCTGCTTGATGATTTATTGAAGAAAAATTTGTGTAAAAATTTCTACTTATTAATATAAATTTAATAAGTTGAAAAATGGACATTTTATCATCTGTGATTATCTTAACTTCTGTGTGTGACAGCTTTAAAAAGAAAATGCCCTCATATACATTAGTAGGTAGATCTGCTGTGATTATGACTAGTTTTGAGTTTTTTAAAAAAAAAAAATCATGATTAGACAGAATATAGCCATTTGTTCATCTAAAATTTATAGTTTAATTTTTTAATCATTTTGGAACATTTATGAATTAAATAATAGTTTCAAAAGTTTGATCTCTTGATGTTTTTCAAAATAAAAAGCATTACGTTATTGAAATAAAATTATTGTAATGCACTGTAAAAAGATGAACAAACCTTAAAAATTCTTAATTGCTAAATGATTGTTAAAACTATTATTTTTATCAAAATAAACTTTGTTAAACATTATACACTAATGATTTTTTATTGTGGATTTATTTCATAATAGTGTTTTGGTATTTTTCCTGTGATTATTGTTTCTTATTAGTATGTAGTTTACAGTGATGCAAAAAGATATGTTCTAAAACATGAATTAGCACTAATAGTTAATTTTGAAGGAAAAAAAACTGGATTTTTTTTCCAGTTAATTATTTACACACTCTATGTGGAAAATGCTTCCTACTTTGAGTTACTAACTGTGCACATTCATATTAAAATTGCAAGTTTTCAACATCTGTGTTATTAGCGCAGTATGGGTGTAAGTTTCTTAATTTGTGGTAAAATTATGTTAAATGTCCACAATGATTGGATGTCAAAGTTTCAATAGCTATTATAACTATTTTCTTTGTAGTGTGCCATTTAAGTGCTTGGTTCTAATTGTTTATTTATCATACTTTAAAATTAGAATTTGGTTATAATTTACAGAATAATTTTTTATGAAATATGTTTAAAATTTCAGGTACTCATTTAGATTCAATTTAATTTATTTATACAAATAATGATTCACGATGAGTATATTTTTTTGCAGTCGTGAGTCATATAACTCCCTCTCCAATTGGCTGGTGGATGCCCGCACACTTGCAAGCCCCAACATTGCTGTACTGCTGGTTGGCAACAAGAAAGATTTAGAAGAAGACAGAGAAGTTACTTTTCTGGAAGCAAGCAGATTTGCCCAAGAAAATGGTACTTTGCAGTCTTATTAATAAAATTTTAAATTTTTAAAAAATGTATGTTATGGCTATTTAATTGATTATTATTAATATTATCCACAGTTATTATTTATAATTGCATAAAAATTCCTGTTATTATTAATAATAGCCACTTAAAAATTCGGTTATTATTAATAATTACTGATTAATCCATTAACATCAACATATATACAGTTTAGAGAAAAATATTTGGTACTTATATGAGTTTCCATTCAGGTTCTTGTCTTTATGAGAATACTTTTAAATAATGATTATTTGATAAATTTTTAAGAATTATTTTAAAACAACTTGGAGCATTTTATGCCCATTTTTTCTATCTCTGGGAACTTAGTATAGCAGTCGAATCCATATATTAATCATAGCCATGTAAATGAATGAATCTTGCTTAATGTTACTTGTAAATCACCAAAGTCTTACAGACAATGCAATTTTATTCATAAATAAATATATATGTAAGTTAGGTTTTAGAGAGCTAGTGTTCAGAATGTTGGTCAGACTTTTTATTATTTCTCAGTTTTCTTATTTAACTACTTAACTGAGTTTTTTTTCAACCAGTTAGGTCCAAAAATTGTCACTTAAAAAAAAAAAAATTGTGGTTACTTCTTTAGCTGAGCTGCAGAAGAGGCTATCTTTAATTTAAATATTTACAATTATGGATTTAAGTATTTAAAGCAATTTTTGTAAGGTGTTTAATTTTCTTAAAGTGAAACCTATTATTTTGGTCATAGTACATGCTACACAAGAAAAGAAACTTTATGTAATAGGTACAGAAATGGGGGTTTCCACTTTTGGTTTTATTTTTACTGAGTTTTTTTCATTCCTAAAAGATGCACCAATCTAATTTCAGGATTGTGTATTGTTGAGAGACATCTATTTAGTTCCTCTACTGCATAATGCAATCTTTTCCTCAATGATAAGAGTGCATCTGAATTTGAAGTTTTGTTTCTTTTGGAATCTTTTTGTGGATAACATCTAATTAAAAATATCTGCTAATCAAGAAACAAATGAAAATTTTCCAGGCCTGGGACAATATTTTATATGTAATACTGACTATACGAGAATCGTGACAGTTCAAGAGGAAATATACAATCCTTGTATTTTTTATGAGAAAATGTGCCTTTTCCCATGTGCATCATCAATTGCCCAAAATACCCAAATTTAGATTCACAAGGCATGTAGCTTTTGATACCTAACTATAAACATTTTGGAGGTAGGGGAGAGTAGCCAAATTTGGAATGGTAGCATAATTTCAATTCTATTAAATATTTGGGCCATAAAATGGGCAAATTATGTTGAAACAATGTAAATGGGGTGTATGAAATCATTTTTAAGAGAAAGTCCTATGTGGTTAAAGTTAGAGAACAAGTGTTTAGATTTAATTATTTTTAATTAATTAAATTTAATTAATTAACAAAAGACAAGAAGTCCTTATGCTGTTTTAAATTAAGTAGGAACAAGTTTCCTATATCCTCACATAGATAATTTGTTTTCTATACTTTTTTATAATCATTTTATTAAAATAGTTTAAAAATAAGGTTAGGGGAATTTTTTGTTGTTGTCCAAAAGTTGCCTAAATTGGATCATTTAAATTGCTGCTGTTATCTTCCAGGAATAGCTCAGAAAACAGTTATTACCACTAGTATTCATCATGAATTGGGGAAAAAAAACCCATCAAATATTGGAACAGAAAGTATAAAATCTAAGGATATGTATCATTTGTGAGGGAAGAGGAAGTGAAACAGTGCATAAAATGCCACATTTGGGTTCGTGTGTTGTGAGCTGCTGTGAATTTGAGAATCAAAGAATATTTTTACTTTAATTGTGCGTAGGAAATTGGTGTTCTAATCTGGGCAACCAGTGGTCTAATCTAAGTAACCTGTTTCCTAGATTGGAAAAATGTCACAATTTCTAATGTATTTTTTTTCTTCCTATTTTAAATTGTATTTCATTAAATGCTAATTACTCTGTTAGGAAGATAAATAAACTACAAACAATTCTTCTACTTGTTTTCCATTAAAATTACTTCTCCGTCACTCTACATTAAAAAAAAAGTTCAAATTTGTTAAAGTTCAAATTTGGCAACTCTTCCCTATTTAATGATTCCTGTGTAGTGGACTTCTGAAAAACAGCAGACTTTCTTTGGTCATCACATCTCTCGGGAGTTATATCATCTAACAACATGGAACTCAAATACAACGTTTATTTGTTTCAGCATCAAATGATTTGTTATCTGAAAAGTGCTATTAGTGGGAAACAAGTTGAAATTGTTGATGTGACATTATTTTGGAGAAAAATGGATATTAATTGTCTTTTACTTCCATATTGCTGAAATGTTGGCTGTTTTACTAGTACTTGAAGGATATTCAAAGCAAGAAAAACTTATTTCATCTTTAGTTTTTTTTTAAATACTTCTAGAATGTCTGAAGATATCACTATATTGAATACTTTTTTCATCATGTTTGTTTGTGTTGCAATGTTCAACTAATATTCATCCATAAAAAGATCATAAATTTAAGGTTTTCCGAGAGTCATGTCAATGTTCAAATGGAGTCAAGTAGCTTCTGATCTCTAGGCATTGATTTTTGCATGGCTTTTGCACCATAAAACCAAACCGAACCACGAAGCATTGGGTATTACAATCAATTCTACAGAATTGCCTTGCTGGTTGAAGCTCATTTTCAATAGAATTATCATCAAAAAAACTTTCTTTTGGTAGCATGGTTGTCAACAGGTATTCTGGATTTTATTTCAACTTCCATTCAAAATCTTTTTTGGAGGATACATGCTATCAATATTTGCCATAAGAACTAAATAACTCGAGGGGGCAGGGCAAATGAATGTAATGTCAGGCAACAAATATATTCGAAGAAAATGAAAGGTCTAGCCAATTTTGGATTTCCACATTGGCGGTGAGTTGCTGTCCAATTTTGCATTGAGTGAAGAGTGATGCATTTCAATTTCAATTATGGAATAGCCTTTTATTTCTGTTAAAAGTCCTGATGTTTTTTTTTATACATAACAAAGAATTCCCTTAGATATCAGAGCAACTGAGAAAGTTTTCTGGGCTAAATTTACTTAAACAGGGTGGCGACAGAACCTGGAAATCAGGGATATCAGGGAAAACTCAGGGAATTTTATTGATATGGAAAAGTCAGGGAAATTCGTAAAAATATCTAAAAATCAGGGAAAATTAATAGTTACTTGAGTTATTATCTATAAATTAGTATCTTATGTCTGGCATTATTTGTAATAATAAATGGAATTTTTAAAAAAACTTATATTCATTTATAAAAGCATAAGTTTGTGATTAGAGCAATTAATTTCTTATGTTTTTGTTAAAGAATAAAGATTTGAATTAATATTTTGGCAGTTTCTCTTGTTTAAATCTTTGCTAAAATATATATTATTAGGTATGTATAATTATACTATTTTTATATTTATGCTGCATTATGTTATTCTGGTACTCATGAAAAGAGCTTAATTAGTTGTTGAACTGTTTTTACGTTTTGAGCAAAGATCATAATAACCTTTACTGTTAATACAATTTAACTTGTGTTGCAAAGAGTAATTATAATGTTTCTTAGAATTCTTAAGCAGTTTTAGAAGCAAAGTATTTTGTTAAAGTTTCCAGTATTTTTTACATATAAGAAATGTAACATACTGTTTTAATAGATTTTTATAGGATGCTCATTCTATTTTTTAAAAATTAAATTTCATAAAAATATTTTTGTTTTCATATTAAATAACTGGTAAAAGTGTTTTTAATAGTGTATATTGTACATATACAGTGATTCTGAGTAGGGAGAAAGGCAAGAAACTAATATAATTAGTAGCCATAAATCAGGGAAATGTTGTAAGTTTAGTCAGGGAAATTTTTTTCGCAGTTTCTGTAGCCACCCTGTTAAAGCCTGCTAAATTGAAGACTAACTTTTATGTGCAATAGGGGGAAAAAAAGATTTGGAACAGATTTTTCATCATAATTAATGTGGGTAAATTATAATGTGTAAATATGAGTTTTTATTCATTAACATTTTCTTTTCTGTGGGCAATAGCAAATTGAGATAATTTGTTGCAAGTTATGCTGTTTTAAGCTGGGCATTCACTTGGAGGCTAGATGTGCCATTTGTCCTAAGCCCATTTTTTTTTTCAACACAGTTTTATTGAAAAATTATGCGCGTCATTCACATAGATTCTAAAGTGCGCCACCATTACAACTTCAATCCCGTATTCTTCCCCCCCCCCCACTCAGCAGATTTCCGATTTTTTAGCCTCGTCGCGAGGTCCAAATCTAGGCAGATTCTTTGATGTGCCATCGGGGTCTCAAATTGGAATTGGTGCATGAAGTCTTGGAATTTGAGTTCATTTGAATTCCACCGTTTTGAATCATTTGTTCCAAATTTCATAGGTTTTCGACCTTGATGATTGCTTTTTCCTTCCCATGTTCCAAAAATTTCGTTTTGGAAGAGAGGTGAATGGCTTGCTTTAGAAGTTTTATAGAAAAGTTTTTAAACCTTGCTCAAGTTACAATGTTTGGCTTTCCTAAATAATATATTAAATTCCATCTATATATTTCTTGAAAAATTTAAAAATTAGATGTTTTGATTGTGTTTATAATAAAAAACAACATAAATTATTTATTGTTTATAATAACAAACAACAAAATATGACATACGGTTTTTTACAAAAAAAAAAAAAAAAAAACGTATGTCATATTTTTGTCAACATTTTTCATTTCCAGTGTCTGACTTCATTCATAGCTTTCTGTTTATTAAAATGTTCTTGCTTAATTTTCAGAGTTAATGTTTCTTGAAACAAGTGCTCTCACTGGTGAAAATGTGGAAGAAGCATTTTTAAAATGTTCTAAGACTATATTGGCAAAGATAGAAGCTGGTAAGCTACCATAGATCTGAATAGTTTTTTTTTTTTTTAAATTTTTGTGATAAATTGTGGTTAAAGTCATTTGAATACTTACTTGCACACTATATTTGTGTCTTTTTTTTGTATCTTCAATGCTTATTAACTATTTTTATATGCTGTTACTTTTTTGGATTGGTTAGCTCATTTTTTATGATTATTATATCCAGCCAATAGCTCTAAAGAGTTGTAAAAATAAATATAGTGAAAAGTAGTGGATTATTATTTTAAAATGTGAAGTCGACAAAACTTATTGAGCAGTCTTGCTAACTATAAAAATAATTAAAGGTTATTAATTCAAGGCAGTCACATTAATACTTTGGAACATGGCGTATTCCATTGTTTTTTAATTTGAATTGTTTTCTGGTCATTTGAATTTCCTATTAATATAATTTTAAAAAATGGTCTATAATTTGAATTTACTTTGTTTTAATTTGAAATGAAAACTAAGTTTCTTTTTTAAATTTCTGAATTGTTTCCAGTAGCTAAATGTTCTGTCTCCGGTAATTGGAGGTGAAGGATTTTTAAGATCTTACATCCACTGAAAGACTTTAATGCTATGCAATAAGGAATAGGAATTTCTTAATTAAAAAAAAAAAAAAACTTTTAGTATATTATAGTTGTGAATTGTACTGTTTATTTTAAATTTTTATTATGCAATTGTTGTATTCAAAATGTTATATATTGTTTGTTATTAAAACTACCCATTTACTGATATTATTTTTAAAGTTATAAAAAGCTTTTTAATTATGATTATCACCACCTTATTTATTGAAATAACTTTCTACAGACAGTTGTTTATTAATATTTTCTATTTATTTATGTTTATTTATTAAACCTGTTACTTATTAAAAATCTTTACTGAAGTATTGAGTTTTAAATGTTATTTACCCTTGCTGTGCTCATTGTTAGATCCTATTTTCCTTATTTCAAATTTTTGGATGAATTGAATTTTTGTTGTTGTTCCATCATCTTCGAATTAGCAAATGTCTCTGTATGTAAAGGGTTGCATTTCTGTGAAATTGGATAGAAATCCTAACAATAATAAAAAAATAATATCTGAGATGAGAAAGTACTAATGTTATGAATAATTGTTTTAATGAACATATTTAGAATTGCATGCTAAATCTTCAACAAAACCAATAGGGAGGACAAAAGTTAAATTAGATAAATACTCATTGCTTAGAGAAATTATGATTTATGGGTTTGTTTATAATATGAATTTTTTATACTTAACCCTTTAACTACGGGTACTTTTAGTGCAGCCTATCGCCCTAAACATAAAAAAATAGAAATATATATGTCATGTATTTGATGTAATAAAGTGGTGAATCAAATATATATACATGACAAAGTATGCATTTTGTAAGTAGTTTTTTAGTAGTTTAGTAGTAGGTTTTTTAGTGGGGTACATAAGCAACAGCCTCAACAAGTGATGTATAAACTACACCTGTATTTAGCTATAATTTAAGTCTGCCGTGCACACGCCACCTACAATTTCAGAACATAATGTTATCCTATGCAGATTTATACTTGCACCTTTTCTCGTTTGCTATTGCATTTTTTTGGATGCAATCAAGTGCATTCGATAGAAGAAATAAAAATATAGGTTCCTATAAAATGACTTTCTTCCCCCGACTGCTTAAAGTATTTTTAAATATGTGTGAAAAGTCGAAACATTTGAATTTAGACATTTAAACAATTTTAGAAAATTTTCAAGCCTACTTAAAATAAAAGTGACATGATGGAAACCTTCATTTTGTTATCTTCTTTCCAATGTACATTTTAAACATTTTCAAAAAATATATAAAAGCTGTGTTTTGAGCAAAAATTTGAAACAACTCTGCAATTTCCCCCCCACTTTGTGAAGCTCCGCCTTCCTGCGGAAAGATACAAGCTTTCATTTTACTCTTTGATTTGTCACCAAGCTCCGATCTCCCCCTTTTTCGAAGACGGTGGGGTTAATCCCCTTCCTTCCCCCCTTATCGCGTTCTGGTGAGAATATTTCCAGCCTTTAGCCTTCCAGCCGGAATCTTTATTTTATGGCAGTAGGGAAAGTTTTTGTGTAATCAGTCACTTCTGGGATTCAAACCAGGACACTAACCAAGGAGCAAATGACAAAAACAAGAAATGCAATAATTAAATCTTCATATCAGTTTACTAGGCGCATCATTCCCTTTGCTTCCGTATTTTTATCTCGAAGGGCCAAAACCTATTTTAAAACATTTTATCTCTCCTTTTGTTATTCATTTAGAAGTTTTAAGTGTATAAAGTCATATACAAAAGGGACATTTTTGAAAAATTATTCCATAAGTATTTACAAAAGATTACTTATGAATTCGGATCATTCTAAAATTTGTGTTCAGATTATTCCATAATTCAAAAAAAGATTCAATTTGATTTTTTTTATTGAATTCATCATGATAAATTAATACCTTTTCAAATTCGGATATTATTTTAGTAATTAAGATAATTGTGTAGTTCAGGAAATACTTCGAGAGTGCTCACACATCAACGCAAACCTTGTTCCTGGGGGTGTTTTTCGGAGTTATTTGTGCACGTACTTTATTAAAATCAGATTTTCATACTCATCTTATTTTTCTGAGGAAAAATAGCATTGCCTATTTATTATAATAGAAGCGAGGCCGTTTTCTTCATACCTTAAAGCAGTTACGGCGATTGGGTGCCAAAAGGGTGTGGGGGAGGGCAAAAAATGTAGAGCCACCTAAAACCACCCTGGAGGCAACAAAATTTTAAAATTTAATTTCAAAATTAGCCAGCTTTCCAAGACATTGTTGTTTAGCTTATACTCCGTAGTTTTAGATATATTTTAAATGATATAGGCAGCTAAAATGAAATAAAAATTTAATATTTTCCTCAAAAAGTGAGGGAGGACCCCCACCACTGCCATAAAGTGTCACCTCCTCTACTATTCACAATCTTTGTAATCTAAGAGAAACATTTGTGAGTCTATTATACGATGTAGTATTAAATTAATTAATTTTTTTAGATGCGAAGATTTAATCAAAGTAAATGATATATTTTTCAAATGACCCGCATTGGGATTAATTAGAATATACAGGGTGGTCGTAAAGTATTAAACCCATTTCAAAAATTAATAAAAAAAACCAACCTAATAATGTTTTGACTATGTTTTTTTTAAATGAGAGAGCAAATAAAAAAGATTTTTTCAGATAGGTCATGTGGCATTATAACGTTCGAAATTTGCTACAGCTAGAGAATTCCATATGCAATGGCTATAGATCATTAGAAGCCGATGCACGTTTTCTGGTTTACTTTTTATTGAAAATATCGAAAAACATTTAGTTTTCACACTACATGTGAATTAAGAAATTAAAGAGTGCAAAATTCCCTATAAATGCATGCTCTTATTTTTCTTCTAGCTTTGATATTTTCACAGATAGTGGCTTTCAAAAATGGGAGCCTTTCAAGAATTTACGACCATCGTAATGAAGTGTTGCCTATCTGGGGGGGAAAAAAAAAATGAAAGACTCTATTATTTAAAAGAAAAGGTTGTTGTAACAGTATTGGGGGCTTTTTTCTTTTAATTTTTGAAATAGGTTCAAAATTTTATAATGACCCTGTGCATTTTCATTATCGGCTTCTTGTATGCAGAATAATACTGGCTTCCACAATATTAAGAAGCCAGTGAGTCATTTTCAAATTTTTTCAGGACAAATTCGAAATGATCAGATATTACAATATTATATTCATAAAAACTTCAAACATTTTTTCAAATATACTGGGTGATAGTTTTGGTGTAAATTTAAATCTGAATTTTGGTTTCTGAATTGGGGCAACCACAGGATATTAAGGATATTCTGATTACAAAATTCTATCACTAAATAGCTTGTGTTTTATATCTCAGATGTTGTTTAAAATGTACCTAATTAGGATTAATTAGAATATATTTTTTATTCTTGGCTTTTTGTATGTAGAAAAGTTTATTAGTCCCTCTATTTTTCTAAAAAATTTCTTGCTCCCCCTCTCTGTAACTAATTTCCATATAAAGTGTAAATTCACAAGCTCGTGGTGCCCTATATTATTGTTATTAGTAATCAGAAAATTTATTTTCACTAGTAGACCAGCAAAAGAGAGCTTTTCCCTACGAAAGCAAAAACTATTACAGATGTGGTTTAGTTGAAAAACACCACCCATAAAAAGTTTAATGTCAACGTAAGGAAAATATTTAGTGCTGTCTAGAATCAAATAGAGTTGTCTGCAAATATTTTCAATTATTTAAGAAATTCTTGGTAGGTATGTTTATTTATACTGTATATGTAACAGTTTTATTTTATGAAGAATTAATATTCATCAAATTAGTATCACTGTTAGATGCAAATTTTCCAACGTAAGTAATATAAATTGTTTCAAATCGACCCAGGGTCAGATTAGGCCCTGTTTAAGAATTATAAAACAATATTAGAATATATTATTCCCAGCTAATTCGAGATATTAGGTCATTTTATTCAAATATGTAGCAAAAAAATTTTTAAAATGCTCTATAAATACACCAAAAATCTTTTTTTGTTGAATTTTAGTATGAAAGCCAGTTGCTTTTTTTTTTTTTTTTTTTTTGGCTCATGTATATAAAAAAATTGTTGAAGATGCGTTATTTGAAATTGTTTGTAAATATTATTTAACTAACGCACAGTCAGTGCCATTACTTAAAAAGTTCTATTTATTTTAAAATACTAAGTTTTCTTGCACTGGTTTTTCATAAATAATTTTATTGTTTAATTATAAGAAATAAACCTGTACCAAATCTGTCCAATAATTAGTCAATTATGCATTCGTTTAAAATGTAAAAACTCCGCTGACTATCATGTCTCCTTCTTAGACAGGTTAAAAATTTTAAAACTATATATAAAAAAAGTAGAAAACTTGACCACTAATATAAGGCTATTTATTAAGCTTATATGGAAACATCCATGCAATTTAAAAATTTTTTTACATACTTTTGTAAAATATATATATATTTTTTAGCTATTTGTACATGAGAATGACCCAAATACTGTCTTGCTGTTAATTCAGCATTACAAGTTTAGTAAATGGTTTATTTCTTTTATTGTATTTAGTGCTGGGCGCAATCAAGCATATTTATCTGTGAATATTTCAACTATTCAAAGAATTCGTAATGGATATGTTTATTTATTTATTGTTGTTACATAGTACCAATTATAGTTTTTATTTTCACAAAAAAAAAAAAATCTTAAATAAATTGTAGACACACCCACCCCCAAAAATAAGTAAAACCAGAGAGTATATTTGGAGTTTTTCCTTGTAAATACTTTGTTTATAATAAAAGTGAGAGAATTAAATGTCACATCCTCAACTCTTCACAATCTTGATAATCCGACGAGAAACGTGCTTGTGTCTATTAGATGAAATACTATTAAATTAGTATCTTTTTTCAGATGTGCAGATTTTATCAAAGTAAACTATATATTGTTTGAAATTAACCTCGCATGTGGTGTCAGGATTAATCAGAATATACATTTTCATTCTCTGCTTCTTGTATGCAGAATAATGTAGGCTTCCGTAATACTAAGAAGCCATTGACCTGTTCTCAAGATTTTTGGGGACGAATTCGAAATGTTCAGATATTACAATATTATATTCATAAAAACATACAATTTTCTCAAACATAATAAAAATCTTAGTTTTGGTTTCTGAATTGGGACAACCACAACATCTTTCCTGCTTTTGAGAAAATTATTATAAAAAAAAAATTAAATGATTAAATTATCCTGCAGTATTTTTAACAAGAAATTTAAATCTAAAATAACAGTTTTCGAAGATTTTGGACTCTTTTTGTCAAACGATTTGCAAACACCCGTCTCGAAATTCATTCTCTGTCCTCCACCCCATTTGGAGTGTAGGTTCACTAGCAGGTATTGGATTACACTTACAAAGGAGTAAAGGGAGTCTTCGTGAGACAAGGCATGTCGTTCATTTAGGTACATGGCAGCCTTAAGTATGTTTTTTATGAACCACACCCCCAGTTAAATGGTGGAAGAAATGCCCAAATATCTTGTAGATTGAAAGTATAATTGTGATAAATTTAGTAGCTGTAGATCCAACAATCAGACTTGTAGAGCCTCAATGGGCATACAGACAGATGATTTTTAATTTTATTAAGGATAACTTGAAAAACTTGGTGAGTAAATTTATGATTTATTTACAGGTGAGCTTGATCCTGAAAGAATTGGGTCTGGAATCCAGTATGGTGACGCATCTCTTCGACGACTCACCCGTCACCAACAGCGACAGCAGAGGTCTCTGGATTGTGCCTGTTGAAATGGCAGATAAATGATTTTTGATGCTGTTATGAACAGATGTATGTAAGTTTTCCTAGGACATATATTTCCATGTTTGTACATAATTGACCTAGCCTTGTGCAGTGTAGTCAGTGCAGAGAAAATAAATAATAAAGCCTTTGTGCAAAGCTGCATTTATTACTTTGGAATCATGTAAATTGTTAGCAGTAAAACTTAGAATGAAATAGTAGAAGTGTTTTGACTATTTTTTCAATTTGATATTACATACTTATATATTTATGAGTTGTTTTAAGAAGTTTTTCATCATATTTGGTATCTTTGATTGTTAGCATTTTATATCAACAAGTAATCTAGATTTTCTGTATTTATGCATCAATGAAAAAGAAAAAGTCATGAATTTCATATAATTGTGCTCCAATATAATTTGGGAAAAAACCATGAATGCTTTTTTTCTGTAAAATTTTTGAAATCCATTATATATATGCATTATATTTACCTCAATGATTTATAGTCAATATCTTGGTGGTTGTACTTTTTTGTTCTGTCTTTCAGTATTATTGTTTTATAAATTATACTTTAATTGGTATTTTACTTTTTTACATACATTCCTGGTTTTCCACTTAATTAGGTATTCTGATAGCAATTTCATAATTTTTAAATTGTTATTGTTAAAGCATTTCTGGCTTTTAAAATAAGTTTGTTGTGTTGGGTTCTTAGAAGAATGTGTATAAATGTTTCAAGACATAGTTTTGTGGAATCTGTTATATATATATCTATACATATAACTTTCTCTCCCCCTCCCCCAAAAGTGGTTGTACTTTTACAAATTTTTCTTATTATCTTTTATTTTAAAGCCAGTGGTTTCAGCTTGCTATTGTTATTGTTCCTTCTCTGATGCATTTAGCATTAAAATGCGACATCAATTTAAAATTCAAAAGAGAACATCAGACTTATTTCGAGATTTATTATATTAAAGTGAAATGTACCACTGAAAAAAAAAAAAAATGTTCAAGTTCCTTGAACTGGAATGCTGTATTTTAAACAGCAGGAAAAGTAGGATTTAATTTAAAAAAAAAAAAAAAACCTAGGTGTTTTTATGCAGCTACATTTTTTTTTTTTTAAAGGTTGTGAAAAATTCTGTTATATTCATGGCATATTTTTTTAACATTTTCAGAATGCATGACGGTCAATACTAAAACAAGTGTTAATGTGCTTATATTTGAAAATACCTAAATTTCTTTTTAAAAAATAACATTTTAAGTGTAATTTTCATCATGTAAGTCAGTAATCACATAGATTTTGCATAGATTCATAAGCTGTAAAAAATGCAATTTTCTTGATAGGTATATTTTAATCAACCGTTGTTTAAATAAATTGCCATATTAGTATGGCTTAGAAGTTTGGAGAGCAAGGTGCCAACTCAGATGTTGTCCTCATATTTCATTATTGTTGAGAATTACACGATTCATCCCTAAATACCTTCAAAAAAGGATATTAATCTAGCAATCCTAAATCTTTTCTTGAATACAGAGTCGGCTAAAAACTGTAACTTACTGAAAAAATTAAAATGGACTTTTAAGCTATAATGTTTAACTTAATAAAAAATTTCATCTTTGTTTATAATATTTTTAAATCACACAAATCTGTATTATTGTAAATCTATTCACATTCTTTTTTTTATATCATATTTACTGCATACAAGAATTTTTATGTACAGCTTTTGACTTTGTTTTAAACTAGGGAAATGTAATTTTTGTTTTGTAAAAATGATAAATTATTGGCTTACTGATTTTAGAAGAAAATTATATATAATGAAAAGTTTCCATATAGCATTTATTAGCAGTTAAATCAGGATGGAATTTTTTTTTTGCAATAATACTTAAGTATTGGGTTGAATAATAATTCATGAGTGCTTTAGAAATTTATTTAAAAAAAAATTCCTCTGGTTGATGAACTTGGGTTAAATTGCTCTTCATTCCCCCCTCTCCCCAAGTACAAAAATCAATGGTAGGTGGTATTTTGAGGCATTCCTCCTTCTCTATTCCCAGCACAAATCTCACAAGTAACTTCAGCATTCTTAAATGATTTGAAAATACACAAAAAATGAATAAAATAAGAAATTAAAAAAAAAAAAAATCGAAACATATTGCCTTGTAGAAAATAAATTCCCTTTCAAATAATATAAAACTTTTTGCATATGTGTTTTATTTCTGCATGCATTTTTAAATTTGAGGGGGAAAAAGTCTTTGAATTATTACTCAACCCAGCGTATATGTTACATATTGTTATATTGTTTGAGCACATATGTTGCCAATGTGTTGAAACAAAATATTTCTTTGTCAAGCATTTGTATTAAAGGTATTTTATTGCATTTTTTATAGTTTTCAGTTGAAATTAGCATAATAGTGCATTTAAAATCAATTTTGTGGACAAAGGTACAAAAGGTTTAAAGCATGGACATTTTGAATTCACATAATTACACATTATTTTTCCTTGCAATATGAAATTCAGTTAGGGGGAAAAAGAAAAATCCAATTTTGTCTCATCCTTTTAATCCTTATCTTAAAAGTCAACTTTTGGGAACAAGTTATTGAAAAGAAATTATTAATGCAATGACGCAAACTAGTATATATTGATACATGAATAAAATTGTATTTCAGAAGCTTTTAGTCTGATAGTATTGCTGCATTTAAAAATTCATATTTGAATTCTTGTAAAAAAAGAAAGTAATTGTTATGACCAACAAGAGTTGTGATTCGAAACCTTTATTTAATTTTGTCTTATCAAATTTTTGAAGTATGTTTTTAATATTATTGTTAATATATATGTTTTTAGTTTATTCTTATTTTATTCACAATTAAAATTAAATAAACCATAAGAAAACTGTAGTCTTCAGATTGATTTAAGATGGTTGCACATCTTTTCATTTTTGAATTGCAATTGGAGCTCAATTCTTAAATGTCAGACTATTCAAGTTGTATTAAAATTTCGGTCTGTTCAGTTATAGAATTCTCCTTCGAAAGTTAAAAATCTTTCACCCATTTTGAAATCCCCCTTTGGCGTTTTTTTTCTTTTCCTTTTAGTTTAGACCAACTGTAAGTTATTCATTTGAAAATCTTATCTTCTCCATTCATACTATAGTATATATATATATATATATTTTGTTATGGGTAATGTTTTACTCTGTGAGATTCTATTAAATTCTATTAATATTTTATGAAGCAAGAAATCTTATTGATTTTGATCTTTTGTTGAACTGGATTTTAATTGAAATGCATGGAACTTATATAAAATCTGGCATAATTGGTGCTTTACTTCATTGGCTGTTGAAATCAGAAACATTGCGTTGAGAATCTTGAATAGGTTAATCAAAAATCTGTCTTAATTTTTTTTTGAGCTAAAATAAATAAGTTACCCGTAAAAATCTGGCTAAAATACATGCCAGTGCATACAGTCGGAACATGTTACTTGATTTCTATGACAGTGGTAATAATAGTAAACTGTTGGATGAATTCATAAGTGTGAATTGATTTCCAAATTTTAACATTCAATATTCATCTAAGTTTTTTGAGAATTTGATTTCTAAGTTTTTGTTATACAAGCCTTGTCAAAACATACATACATCTGTTAATTGTGAATAAAAAATCTTATGTTTAGGATTTGTTTGATGTAAGATATATTCTGTCACAAACAAACAAAAAAGGAACCATTTGAAATTAATTCCATTTCTTGAATAATGTTAGCTTTTATTTTTTGTATAAATTGGAAATAAAAGCACTTATCGCTGCATTTGCCAGCACCTATTAATTGTTGCAAAATTTAAAGTGGAAAACAAAAGCTATACTTGTTGTATACTAATTATGTAAAATATTTGGAAAAATGTATTGTAACTATCTCAGATATGTTTGTGCATGTAAAATATTAGAGATATAAATATGAATATAAATAAATATCTATATATATGAAAACAGTTGTATTAACATATGGCTATAGGTTGTAGAACTCTAAAAGCTAATTCTTGTCTGGCAAATTATCTGCCAATATCAGCTGCTGTATTACTGGCTTGTAAACTTTGTGGTTTGTGACATTTGGTATTTATTATTATTATGTGAAGTTCACTGCTGTTTAACTGTCACCTTGTATTGAAGATCTGTATATATGTATTTTTAAATAAATTATTACATTTCTAAAAACCACATTAAAAAATTGCTATTTAGTATCATATAAAATAGCTGGACTTATAAATGCTTGCCTCTTGGAATGTGCTATTTTATTATCTAGAGATGAATCTTAGAACTATAATGTAGGAGTATCACAAGCAGAGCCAGCCCGAACAAAAGCGGGGCCTGGTGCAAAGTTGATTTTCGGGGCCTTGAACTTGATTTCGTAAAACAAAATATTTTATTGCATTAGGATTTCATGATCAGGATTGTTTTCACGGATGTCATACGGTGTAATTTGAGTTTCACGATTTTTTTTTTCAATAACTGTTAGTTATATATTTCGTCAGTTTGTTGGACATTTTCGATTTTTAAAAATTCTGCAGGAGAGTTCTTCCCGTTTTCAGCAATTTTCTTTCTTTTTCTATGTTTTTCTTAAATTTATCAGATCCACACATATGTTTCCTTCCAGCATCTCTGTCTCTACTCATTCCGAAATTGTCCAAAAATCATATTAAAAAATTAAGATCAATTTTTTAGTAGTATGATTACAGCAAACAACGATGAAATATATTATTTAGTAATTTTCATTAGTATATAAAGCATTAACTAACGGGGGTGAGGGCCCACATAGGGGAATGAGCGAGCAGATTTGCTTGCTAAGGAAGTATCCAATAGAGATTCGATAGACGTACAGTTCACCTATTCAAAAGTACAAATAAGAAATATTAACAAAAAAGTAACAGCAAATTGTCTGCAGATGGATGCAATCTAAAAATGGACAATGTTAATTTACCCAGAAATTAATATGACTAAACTCAGTGCCGACTCCTATTACAATCGAATTATAACGGGACATGTGATATTTGGTGCTTTCCAAAATCTAATGTTTGGTAAAGATTGCAAATGCCAATGCGGAGAAGACTAAACTATTAAACATGTCCTAATGGAATGTCCAGTTTGGGCTCAATAACGACACAAACTATTGTTTAGCAACGCATTCGGAAACTCTCCGTGCTTTTGTGCATGTGCCGGGCAGAGTTATTTTCATCAAAATAGGGGGAATGGGAGGGTTATATTTACATTTTACTGAGCGTGATCTAACAAAGAACTCCGGAAATGCACTCATATGGTTTATTGCCTGTCGCCCCTTTCTGGTGTAAAATCGTCCAAAAGTGGTAGTCTTGGATTCCGTTGCTGAACAGTACCAAAAATTTGGTTAGTAAAAGAAATTCACAAACTTGTACATTTACCAGGATTTAAGACTTACACAGTCAATATAGTTAAATCTTTATTCGATTCTCACTTGGCGAATTGGAAGGACTGATTGGTGTGTGGCGTTTTTTTCATTTTTGCTTAAATGATCTATAAAAAGTTTCATTGTATATTTGTGCTTGCATCTGAGGAGTTTGGTGACGTGTCGGGCAAGCGAATTCCGTTCTCGCCGAGTGCTGGGCAGGGCCGCTTTGTCCTGCCCCCGTCAGGAGTTTCAGATGGCTTCGGCTAAGATGGGAACTCGAACTGCATTACATTTCTAAACTAACCATGCATCTGTTTTTTTTTTTTCACTTCAATACTACTCGGTTCATGAAACGATTTTAATCTATCTGAAATTGGATTGCTTTTAAGGGTATTGAAAAAAAAAATCTAACATTAAAAAAATAATTATTAAAAATAAGCAGTAATTCATGCCAAGATATTAGATATTTTTGCTTTGAAATATTTTGAATCTTGTTTTCAATTCTATTGTTGGGGAACATTTGTATTCCTTTTTTTCATAGTTTTTCTTAGCTAGGTTATGTCATAGAAATTTGCCAACAAAATTCTCTTGTGTTGCTTAGAAATTTAAGTTGAATCAATTTAGTCTCTACACGAAAATTGCAGATAAATTTCAAATGTTGGGATGAAATTCATCAGGAGGAATACTGTTTGAGTACAGTGAGTATAACTCACAAATGTAACAAGCTAAAAAAATAAAATTTGATGTGTGTGATCATGACATCAAAATTATGTAGTAAATTTTGCATCTAATCAATCAACATGCTTACTTGATTCTGTCACTATATCAGTGATGGTGAACCTTTTTTAGAAGTGGGTAAAATTTCGTGCATTATATTTTTTGATACTACCCTGTGGGTCACTAAGTCAGTGATTTCGCTTGGAAAGAGTGAGGGTGTGGTTAAAAAGGGTACCAATAATTTGGAAACACTGAAGATTTGTTAACAGAAAAATTTAAATATGTGTGCTAAGTTTATGACCGACTGTCACAAGTCATTCCCAGAATCGGTAACCAACATCCATTTGGAAATTTTAATTTTATAAATTAGATATTTATACTTTAATTTTTTAATATTTTCAATTGTCTGTTTTCTCTTTTACGATATAAGAAATAAGTTTATAACGTAAAAATAAGTGGGGTAAAACCGGGTACCCTTGATTCTGGCGCTATTATTTTTCCTATCCAGCAGATAGATACTGAATTACACTCGGCTATTCAATAAAAAGGAACAGTCATAGTGGCGTGCTGTAGCTGTTGAATGCACTGCACCTGTGAAGGCTTATTTGTTTTAAGACGTCAACTCCGTAATGTTCATTCGATTTTAAACTATCCTTACTTAAAAATCATTACAGTTATAAGAACTATATTTAGTCCAGCTTATTATACGTTTACTATGGATTCATATCCTATCAAACAATAAGGATTTACTCCAATAATTGCGCAGTTCTATATTTTTTTTGTAACCTCTGCAATCGGGGTAAAACTGGGCACTCCAAGTGTCGTTAGACCGAGACAGTCAGTAATGATGATTCCTCCGATTAAAACAATAAAAACGCATCAGGCGTTGATTGTTTATATTTTAATTATGTATTTTCTAATTTAAATTTAAAA
This sequence comes from Araneus ventricosus, assembly GCA_013235015.1. Classification (NCBI taxonomy): domain Eukaryota; kingdom Metazoa; phylum Arthropoda; class Arachnida; order Araneae; family Araneidae; genus Araneus; species Araneus ventricosus. The sequence goes on along the minus strand of BGPR01001670.1, from coordinate 71,063 downwards.
AAAACGGTTAATCCAGTGTGAAAACTGTCTTGGCTATGCCCACGAAACCTGCAGTGGCGCGGTGGAAGAAGACGACTGCTTTACATGTAAATTTTGTAACTAATATTCTTAAATTGTCATATAAAATAAAAATTGCAACTTTTCCACTGAAGTGCAAGTTTTCCGTATTTCCCATAACGTTAACATGTGTACCTGATCCACATAGTGGGTAAATAGTGGGGTAAATTTACCCCACTAGTGGAGTAAAACCGGGTAGTTTGGCTTTATAAAAAAAAATCATTGATAAAAAATGTTAATGAAACTGTGACTTTTCTGGAAAGATATATTGTACTCCGATAAACAATGAATATTTTAATAAAATTTGACAAGCTCTATGTCGAATATTTTAGCTGCAACAGGTCTTCAAACCTTAGCTACACGGTTTTACCCCACTTTCTCCTATACAACGCATGGGTCATAGGTTCACCCACCACTGCACTATATTACAAAACTTAACACAAAACGCATTGTAGTGTGGGAAAAATATGAGAAAGTCGAGGGAAGAAAACTCTCACTGGTTTTTAATGTAACAAAGATTTTCTGTCTCGCGAGTTTTAAGTCACCCAAATGCTGGAATTTAGTGCATTGACAAATCCACAGAAATAAAGCCATACACCATAGTTATACCAATTGATGTTGAAAATTCGAAAATTGAAGCATACAAATTCTGCCACTTAGCAAAGCATTCATTTGGGTTTGGCGCGGCCAAGGTCTTAACCTGCTAATGCCGAAATTAATATAAAGCATAAATTTCAGTAAAACCTTTTTAAATTATGTTAGAAAAAACAAGATTAAGATAGTTAGGAAGTAAAATTAAATTCCAAGATTTATTTTTGAAAATGTTTTAGAAAAAAGTATCGAAAAATAAGTAAAAAAATCGTTTAAACTTTTTTTATTGATGCAGATTAAAAGTTTTTTAAAATACGAAAAAGATTTTCAAAATCCTTGCATTACCTCGGAAATAAATCAAATGAAAAAACAAACAAAAAAAAATCAAAATGATAACACTCGACTTTGATCTGTCCGCCACGAGAACTCTTGCTGCCAAATTGTCTAGTTTACGGCTGTCGCTATAGAAACAGGTTATCGTAGGAAAAATCCATGTCGAGTAGGTAGACGTTCATTCAAGTTTGTTACATTGGCGCACTTAACTCCAAATGCGAAGGAACGTGAAACTGCGGCAAAACCGAGACGACGAATGATCAACTACCGCCGCAAATTGGCTATAAGAATAAAATAAAACTCCGACTTCCGTCGTATTCCCCCTACTCGAAATGGATCTTCCTTTCCATTACCAGTTGCTATAGCGACTGCCATCAACTAGACAATTTGGCGGCGAGAGTTCTCGTGGCCGACAAACAGTACATTCATTTAGATTTTTAGGTTTCTGAGTTATCCTGTTCATATGGACACACGGGGTCGGCTTAACAAATTTTAGTGCCCTGGATTAGAGTAATTTGGCGCCCCATCAGAACCGTAGCTATGAATTTCAGTGTATATGGCCAAATGAAAATATACCTGCCCGATGAAATAATTAAGGACAAAAGTCACCTGTCTGTGATTAACACTTTACGATTTTGCAAACCGCCGCTTCTCAATATAGGATTTGAAAGCCAGCTTCTACCATCCCTGATTACATGTACACGATTAGTTTTAACGAGTACATTATTAAAAAAACATATTTTTTCAATTATCTTCTATATAATTATTAAAAAAATAAATATATATACTTAATATTTAAATTAATATAATAAAACATATATAAACACTTTGTATTTTATTCAACATTTTTTAAATTATTATTTAATTGATACAAAAATACGTGTTTTGATTTATATCATAAGTTATACATGTTTATGTAATGTAACAAAATCGATGTCTTCTAGTTAAAAACCCTACTCAAATTTTTACCTTTAGCATATTTAAGATTATAATTAAATACATTTGTCGGTTCAAAATTAATATCAAATCTGCATAGTAAATTTTAGGCGACCTTGGAATCAGTGGCTTAGCCCATTGGATAAGATAGCAGAGATACCCTGGGCACACCTTATAAGTGTGTTTCTTCTGACTTGGGAAGGTTCAAAATCACGATGTCGAATTTTTTGATGATTACATTTCTTTCTAGAAATACATAGTATAAGAGGAATTAGAAAACAGGGGAAAAAATAGGAAACCAGGGAATCTCTAGGCCAAAAGTTTAGACGCAGTTGTTTTTGTCATTTATATTGTTCGTATTGTGATATTTTTAACAAAACCAGCGGGAGTGGTCTCCCCTAAACTTTCTCGTATACTTCCCCCAAAAAGGTGCTATTTCTCCTCCCCCCGCGTGGATAAAAAAAATCGAACCTACTTTAACCCAGAATCCAATGACTATTAGAAGATTTTCATTGTAGATTATAGTGATTGAAAATATTTAGGTAAAGAAACAGATTCAAAGAGATGCGTACCGATTAAAACGCATCTATAACACACTTCCACTCTTCCCGGCTCAAGGACAAAGTGACGTAATCCATCCGCATGCACAGAGATTGCTACCAGTAAGCATGCATATGGAGAATCGCATTATGAAAATTAATTATGCAATTTGAACGCCTGTTTTTCAACCGATTGACACAAAAATTGGACACAAATCTACGATTAAGGTCAGAAGGCCACATACCAAATTTCATTTATCTAAGTAATTTGTTAAGAAGTTATTCGATTAAAAATATGTGATTACACAGACCGACAGACAATCAGCCCTTCGACGGATTTGGTCGAAAATTTGATACGGACCTACATTCAAGATGATGAAACTGTGTACCAAATTTTATCCATCTAGCTATTCAAGTTTTTGAGTTATAGTGTTCACATGAACGCGGACAGACAGACAGACAGACTTCCGGTGGACGGATTTTGTCCAAAATTTGATAGAAACATACACATTATGTGTCAAGATCACGTACCAAATTTCGTCACTGAATCTCTAATAGTTTTCGAGTTATCGTGTTCACAGACAGACATAATTCCAAAATTGTGTTTTTCGGACTCGGGGAGGTCTAAAACGTGGAGATTCGTCAAAATCTCGAGTTCGAATTTTTTGACGGTTGCAATACTTTCTCTTTGTATACTTCGTATACGAGAAAGTAAAAATACTAGTTAAGAGTGTGGATAATTGGTTATTATGCATATTAACCGCGGTAATTATGCATAATAATCGGCGATTATGCGTAATAACTAAGTAAGCCGGTTAAAGTGGATAATTTATGTGAATTTACCACATAAACCGGTTATTATGCATAATTACCAATGAAGTTTGGTCAATGTGATTAATATTACATTAACATGTGATTTCATTGTCCAAACTCCATTGCTAAATGTGATTAATCAATCAAAATTTATTATTTAATACAGTTAAAGGTTAGTCGCTTAAAGTTAAATCTTTTCGAAACCGAAGTACTTGTGGGTTGGCTTTGCAATATCTCCTGTTTCAAATGTAGAATTTCAACGCACTCGCGATGCCTGCGCCATCTAAAGTGATATTTAACTTAAAAAGAAACATCCTACGGCCTCGCTAGAAGCGGGAGCTGGAACCTAGTAGCTTCGCTAGCTCATTGAATATAAGGAATCTGCGTTTTTTTAATTATTCAAGTGAAGCAGGAAAAATTGTGCTCGCGATGCCTGCAGCATCTAAAGTGGGCACCAGGGAATTTTTTTATATAAAAAACATCATATGGCTTCGCTAGCAGGGGGAGCCGGAACTTAGTAGCTTCATTAGCTCGTTGAATGTAAGAATATTGAAGAAATTAGAGTAGGGTTGAAGAATAATTCTTCAGCGTTTTTTTTTCAAACTTAAAAATGCACGCAGAAATTAAACGCATTGGTAAAACGTTTTATATTACTTGAAAAAGAATTTATGTTATACAAAGCGTATTTTGATTTTTTAATTTTAATGATCTGAGTGTATTTTAACGTAAGTTTCCATTTCGGCGAACCAATCTAATGAAACATTTAGATGTTTCTGGCAGAGTTTTTCTATCCTGAAAGAGTGATCGAACTACCTTTTTCACAAAAGTCCACTTTAAATTACCGGAGAAATTTTTTAAAAGAATAAATTTGAAAATTTAATATATAAACTTGAAAAGCGCTCATGAATTATTCCTCAACCCAACAGTTTGTATAAAAAAGAATCATAATAATATAAGGTGTGCCCAAATGAAAAGGAGACTACAGTTATATGTAAAGAAATTTTAATAACAATATTCTAATTACAGTTCATGTGGAACAGTACAACTAGAAATGATCGCCATTAACATTGATACACTGATCCCAGTGCGTAGGAAAGTGCGTAGTTCCCAGTTAGTGGATGGTTTCAGTGTAGAAACTCCTGGGTCAGGCAAACACCTATTCTCGCCGTCTTCTGATTCTCTGACAGATGCTTGGGCACTGACTGTGCACAAACTTTGCCATAACCAAGCTTTTTGTGGATTATGTGATGCGCAGTTCCTTTGCTTATCGACAGTTCAACAGCAATTTCACGTGTGGTGATCCGACGATTCTGCCGTATGAGCTCATCCACAGCCGAAATCATGGCACTGTTGATCACAACGTGCGCCTGCTCTGGGCGTGGCAAGTCCTTGACGGTTACGTCCCGCCTCATAACGCTGACACCACCGAAATATGGTGCACCGTGCGAGACACTGCTCTCCGTACAACTCTTTCATCCTGCAATAAATTTGTGAAGCATGCTCCCCTTCTGCGCGAAGAAATTGGATAACTGCTCTTTGTGCTGATCTGGAGGAATCCATCATCCAACAAACTTCGGAAACAACTCTCCAGAAATGAGGATAATGATGCGAAGCCGTTAACTACGCAGGTGCAACTGGGAATACCACCACGCCATCTATCGAGCAGCACATAAACTCACTGGGATTTGATACAGCTAAGGTCTCCTTTTCATTTGGGCACACCTTATAGACTAACTATGTTTCTTTCTAAGAAATTAATTTCTGAAGAATTTTCCTTCTCAGTTTTTACTTGACAAAAAATATTATCATTAAGTTTCAAGGAATAATGGCAATAAAGCATCGTAATTCGTTTGAAAAATTATTAATTTCCATCATATATAGGCTCGCGCTGTCATTAGTATCATGGTAATATAATCAGATGACTCGATTTAATCGGCATAGTCCAATGTTTGCATTTATTTATTTTTTAGCTTAAAGCCCTCTTTTCTCAATTTAAAGCCCTTTTCTCTCAATACCTAGAGTCTTTGATTGAAGTTCAGAACATCTTATCACTTTAAGTGGAATCCTTCTTCAAAGGGAATATGCAAAAGTACTTTTTACTGTTTCGTATACGAAGTATACAAAGAGAAAGTATTGTAATCGTCAAAAAATTCGAACTTGAGATTTTGATGAATCTGAACTCTTTAGACCTCCCTGAGTCCGAAAAACACAATTTTGGAATTATGTCTGACTGTGTGTCTGTGAACACGATAACTCAAAAACGGTACAAGCTACAGGCGTGAAATTTGGTATGTTGCTTTTTAACCAAATTTATAAAGTCCTGTAAAACATTGGACGAATTCCGTCCATGGCAAATCTGTCTGTTCGTCTCTCCATGTCCATGTGAACATGATGATTCAAAATCGCAAATATCTAGATCAGAGGTTCCCAATCAGTGGTACGAGTACCCCTGGGGGTACGCGAACTCAAAGACGGTAATGGCGGACACAATAAAACATAAGGGTGAACTAATGCTATTGTAAAAAATGGAATAAAATGTAAAATCAAAAATATGTCCAGCAGATGTTACTAATTCGAGTCGTTTGACTCTCTTAACATTATTGATAAGAACTTCTTTGCATAGACGAACGGTTGGAGAGGGGGGATATGACAGTAGTGGGTACGCGAAAATAAAGAGACTAATCAGGGGGTACGCGAGAGAAAAAAGTTTGGGAACCCCTGATCTAGATGAATGAAATCACTCTGCGAGAGATTCTGAATGAGATCATGATAAATCTATCTGCGACTTTGAACCTTCTCAAACAAGGTGTCTCAAAACAAACTTTGGAACATCCGTGAATGACTTGCCTAAAACTATCGAGTGGAATACAAACCAGTTGTTGGTACAAATGGAGTAGAACAGCGTTGTCGTCAATGCCCAGCTTAAGAGAAAGTCGAGCTTGGAACACTCCCGCTGGTTTTCCACGTAAACAATATTTATACGGAAATGCAATATTCTCTTCGCTTTCAATATAAATTGCAAAATAGTATGAAATGGTTTGGGTATGTTGTCTCATGATACCTTTCTTACAGTAAATTTTGATAATGTTTTAAATCACTAATTATTTAAATAAAATAAAAATTTTAATATACCACGTTTTTAAAACGGACTAAAAAGTATAAAATAATTTCTTCTAGCCCCATACAGATTTATAACCCCATACAGATTCAAAACGAAAAACTTGGGGTGCATGCAATAGATAATTGATGCATAAATAGTTTATTTCAGTCACTAACAATTTTATTGCAATGGAAATGATATGAACTGTTGTGTGAGTTTTCTCAACGACAGCTACTCCCTACACTCCTTACTATTAAATATTGCATGCGCCCCACGTTTTTCGTTTTAAATCTGTATGGGGTTATAAATCAGTATGGAGCTAGAAGAAATTATTTTATACTTTTAGTCCGTTTTAAAAACGTGGTATATTAAAATTTTTATTTTATTTAAATAATTATTTTCTGCTTTTTAGTCTTGTGTGTGAAATTTTGCAATTGATTTTAAACATCTTGATGAGATTATGACGGAAACATGTGGCAAATTTCGGGTTTATTTTAGTTTCTCTTCACCTGATCATAAATAGAAAATTGTCATTTTCCTGAAAAAATTAAGTTACGTGACGCAGAGACCTTCGAGATATAATGAAAAACGCACTGCGCATGCGCAAAGATATGGCTAAAATATGGGGTGCTTCGATGATCCCATGGGCCATCCATATACCCAAGAACCAAGTCT